>OAMR01000500.1:403240-436566 GCA_900205405.1 Echinochloa crus-galli | reverse complement strand
ACCAATCTCCTAGCCAAAGATGCCCCCTTCGTTTTCGATGAGGAGTGCTATGCCGCATTTCACACTCTCAAAAAGGCACTCATCTCCGCTCCCATCATCCAGGCTCCCGATTGGAGCATCCCATTCGAAATCATGTGCGATGCGAGCGACTATGTTGTAGGAGCTGTGTTGGGCCAAACTAAGGACAAGAAGCATTATGCTATCTCGTATGCTAGCAAAACGCTCACTGGCCCTCAGCTCAACTACGCGACCACGGAAAAGGAACTCTTAGCGGTCGTATTTGCTATAGACAAATTCCGGTCCTATCTTGTTGGGGCCAAGGTCATAGTCTATTCAGATCACGCTGCTCTGAAGTACCTCCTGACCAAAAAGGACGCAAAACCAAGGCTTATCCGCTGCTTTTCACACCCTCAAGAAGGCACTCATTTCCGCTCCCATCATCCAGCCTCCCGACTGGAGCATCCCATTTGAAATCATGTGTGATGCGAGCGACTATGCTGTAGGAGCTGTGTTGGGCCAAACTAAGGACAAGAAGCATTATGCTATCTCTTACGCTAGCAAAACGCTCACTGGCCCTCAGCTCAACTACGCGACCACGGAAAAGGAACTCTTAGCGGTCGTATTTGCTATAGACAAATTCCGGTCCTACCTAGTCGGGGCCAGGGTCATAGTCTATTCAGATCACGCTGCTCTGAAGTACCTCCTGACCAAAAAGGACGCAAAACCAAGGCTTATCCGCTGCTTTTCACACCCTCAAGAAGGCACTCATTTCCGCTCCCATCATCCAGCCTCCCGACTGGAGCATCCCATTTGAAATCATGTGTGATGCTAGCGACTATGCGGTAGGAGCTGTGTTGGGCCAAACTAAGGACAAGAAGCATTATGCTATCTCTTACGCTAGCAAAACGCTCACTGGCCCTCAGCTCAACTACGCGACCACGGAAAAGGAACTCTTAGCGGTCGTATTTGCTATAGACAAATTCCGGTCCTACCTTGTTGGGGCCAAGGTCATAGTCTATTCGGATCATGCTGCTCTGAAGTACCTTCTGACCAAAAAGGATGCAAAACCAAGGCTTATCCGCTGGGTTCTGTTACTCCAAGAGTTTGACATCGAGATAAGAGATAAGAAAGGAGTAGAGAATTCAGTGGCTGACCACCTGTCCCGCATGGAAGTACCGTCTGATCTTCCGATCGATGACTACCTACGGGATGACACCCTCCTTAAGGTCACCACTGGCGATCCGTGGTACGCCAACATAGTAAACTTCATGGTGACGGGGTATGTCCCTCATGGAGAAAAAAGGAAGAGGCTAGCTTATGAGAGCCGACTCCATCTCTGGGATGACCCGTACCTTTTCCGGATATGTAGTGATGGACTCCTCAGAAGGTGCATCCCTGCACATGAGGCATACAAAATCCTGGAGAGGTGCCATGCAGCCCCGTACGGAGGACACTACATTGCATTCCGGACCAATGCCAAGGTCTGGCAGAGTGGGTTTTATTGGCCCAGCATGTACGAAGACGCACGAGCATTCGTCATGCGGTGCCCCCGCTGCCAGAAACACGAAAACATCAACACTAGAGACGCAATGCTGCTCACTAGCAACCTCCAAGTAGAAATTTTCGATGTTTGGGGAGTGGACTTGATGGGTCCCTTCCCAATTTCTGAGGGTTGCCAGTTCATCCTAGTGGCAGTAGACTATGTCTCTAAGTGGGTGGAAGCCCTTCCTTGTGCAGCCGCCGATTCTAGGAACGCGAGACGAATGTTTCACGAGTACATCTTTCCACGTTTCTGCGTTCCTAGGATAGTCATCAGTGATGGCAGATCTCATTTCATCGATACAGCCTTCCATAAGTATCTTTCAAGTCTGGGGGTGCAGCATAATGTTGCTACACCCTATCACACTCAGACTAGCGGTCAAGCAGAGACATCAAACAAACAAATCAAAAATATTCTGCAGAAGACCGTAAATGAGATGGGTAGACACTGGAAGGATAACTCCCGGATGCACTCTGGGCATATCGTATGGCCTATAAGATGCCCATAGGCATGACCCCATACCAGCTAGTCTATGGCAAGACCTGCCACTTACCAGTAGAGATGGAGTTCAAAGCTCACTGGGCTATTAAGAAGTGGGGTATGAATCTTCCGGCTGCCGGTCTCAAGAGGAAGATCCAACTGGCCGAGTTAGATGAAATGAGAGAGCGAGCTTACCACAGCTCCCGGCTATATAAAGAACGGACCAAGAGATGGCATGATAAACGGATCAAGGTCAAAACGTTCAAGCCGGGAGACAAAGTCCTCGTTTTTAACTCCCGTGTCAAACTTTTCGGGCACGGGAAGCTAAGAAGCAAGTGGGACGGCCCATTCACAGTGATCAACGCTACATCTCATGGGGCCGTCACCCTGCAAAGCGAGGACGGAAACACCTTCACGGTCAACGGGCAACGGTTGAAAATATTCCTAGAGCCCGAGCCGCCTCCGCTCGGCGACTTAGATGTTGTCGAGTTCGTAGAGCTCTAGACCCTGTCCGTAAAATCCCGGCCCGAGTCCATCATCTCCAAATCATAACAGGCCAAAACCTCCCAAAAGTCCAAAAGCCACCCTGATCCAAGTCATCCCACGAAGAAATCTTCGAACCAGAGATCGGGCCGCACACCTGGGAGCCCTGGGACCAGTTCGGGCGAACTGGCCCAGTTCGGCCGAACCCATTGGTTCGGGCGAACTGGCCTCCCAGGCCCCAGGAGCGGATATGCTTGCCTAAATAACAAGTATGGAGAAAGGTTTGGAATAATTATTGTGCATTCATTCATTTCATGAAAGATCCCTTACCTTAGTCTTGCTCTTATTTCAATTCATTACTCGGGACGAGCAAAGATCTAGATCTGCTGGGCCATCTCCTAGCCCCCAACACCTCCAACACAGCCACCATGGCCTCTTCCTCCTCCAAGGGTTCAAGCCTCGCTGACCGGAACGGCGGATCCTCTCATGAGCACGCCTTCCGCATCTCCGAAGTCGACGCAGCGGGAGAAGGATCGCGGGGGAGGACACCTACACGTACCTCCTCACAGCGTCCCGACTCTCCTCGCCGTATCAAGGTCAGCGAGCTGCTGGCCCCGATGAGAGGGATTTAGAAGCCGCCACGTTCACCATCGCCAAGACCGACCGTGGGCGAATTGCGCCCAAGATCGGTATCCTCATCAAGGGTACCGGACTTTGGCTTGCTGCTCAAGGGCAAGGCCGAAGCCATGCCCGAAGACTCTCCACAAGACCCGCCTCGCTTCATCATAAAGGGGGAGCGCAAGCCGGGTGGTGGATACGGCAAGGTTTTGGTCCCGGCACTCAACCGGGATGAGCTGGGGCTGACGGACTCGTCCCAGTCTAGTCCACCACGGCGCCACCCAAGGGTGCGGCGCCACCGACAGCCCCCGGCCATCAAAGGGCTGCCCGGGGACATGGACTTCTCCGACGAGGAGAACGGCGAAGAAGAGAAGGAGAAGCCGCCTACTGTAGAGAGCCTGAAGGCAGATGTTAACACCAAAAATTGGCACCTGAAAGAGGCTGACAAGTGGGCCAGATTTGATAGAAAGATTCTGTTCGGCAGGAAGGTCTTCTTCGAAGCATTCGGCAAAAGATGCTCTGCGGTCGGGAATCCGCCATCATTCGGCAAAGGAGCTGTTCCACAGTTGGAAACAGAAGTATTCGGGAAAGCGTGGTGACGTGGATCGAATATAAGGAAGAAGCCGATTTGATAAAGAATATGAGATGAATACGGCGCTTCGACGTATTTCTTTGGAAATAAACGTTTTGTAATCGTAGTCGACTAGGAATTGTGTCAAAACCAGGGTATAAATATAAACCCATGGTGATTGTAATAGGGATTGAACAATCATACAACAAACCGGCCTTGCGCCACCTTTTCGAGTCCTTTAGTCGTGTCGTCGAGTTTCTTTCGAGGGGAATCATCGATCCGTCGACCTCCGTAAGTATCGACAACCTTGTATCATGCTTAGTATCATGCGGTGGTTTTAGGCTTGATTCAAGAAGGCTTTCTTGCTAGATCATGAGTCATGCGGTAGGCTAAGGTTTAGCTTGAGGCAAGTTACCGGCTCTATTAGATTTTGGCAAAGGTCTAATAGATTCATTAAGTTACCTTGTGTTTATTTGAGTTTTACTTTATGTTTAATTCATATTAACACCCTTTTGCCCAATCTAGATTGATTAAGGTTCGGTTTTAATCCTTTGCACGATACAATCATGTTCCTCTACATAGCCGAATTCGAGTCGATCTAGATTGCCACGTGTCGCGGGTTCAAGCCTGTTGATTTTGTATGGATCTTGACAGAGCCGGGTATCATGCGGTAGATGCAGGTTTTTGGGTCGTTTTAGAACTAATCATCCGGTGGATTAGAGCTCGAAATTGACTTGATAGATCTATCATCGTCGACTAAGCTTGTTCCTTCTTCATGGAACCCGATTCGGCTATTTAGCCGTATTCGGTAATCCCTTCATGAGTGAAACATGTTCGTGACTTTGTTTTAAATAACGAATGCTTTTAGGCTTCCATGTTTAGAGTATATCATGTGTGGAGGCTCCAAATAATCGCCCTTTGGAGCCGAGTGTTGGCGTAAGGTGAGGGTGGAATCCATATGATGGATGATGGTGGGATACACGGACAACTTGGGTTCGGAATCAGAACAACTACCGTTTCCCCGGCAACGGCGCCAGAAAGCTTGTAGATGTGTATAAGAGACAGGATCAAGATTGGCTTTGCAAAGCCGTAGATGTGGAACTGTCTGGTATCATCCGGCACGTTCCAGGTTTTATTCTAAATATTTTCTTCCTTTGTCAGTTTCAGGGAAAATTGACTGGCACGCTCTGGATTCAAACGCTCGCATGTGAAGCTAGCTAATTCAGCTTGCTGTGTGCTTGGCGTGAACTGCAGATTTTACGTCAACAGCAGACTTGGCGGTGGCGCAGCAGAAGATCAACCACCTCGATGAGAAGGTGGCGGAAGGCGAGCTCGCACGCTTGGAGTGCGAGGACAAGATGGAACTCCTCCGCAAGGCCCTGTGTGCGAAGCTCAAGAGGCTGTTCAAAGCCACGGGACACGAGGATCTCTATGGACCGCCTTCAGAGTAGTGCCCCGCGGTCGTTCGTTTTTAGATAGAGCACCATTAGTTTAGCTAGTTTGGATTGTTTAGTGTTTGCTTGTTTTATTTATTTAGAATCATGTTTAGGTGCTCTGAACTTTATTTCCCTTCCAATCATTTTGTTTCCAATCATAGGTTTGAATAATAAATAAAATCAGATTTGAGTGCAAGGAATAAATTCACGTCCCGGATGATGCAATTGAGCCATTCGGGGTATGCCCTGCCTAACAAAGAATTGCACGAGTACAGAGATGACACAGCAGTACCAGGAACCAGGGACGAGCACCAGGGCCAGTTCGGCCGAACCAGGGTGGTTCGGGCGAACTGGACTGTTCGGCCGAACCAGCCCGGTTGCCCCCTCTCGCGCATCGGCACGCTGGTTTGCACTGTCTCCCCTCTGTTTATTTTTCCTGTGCTGTCACGTTTCGAAATTTGAAAATATGTGCATCATTAACACAAAACGAACCTTGGTTATCTCTCATCTCATGATCTTGCTTATTGTTTATTTTCAAACCTAGTACCTAGTTTCTGTGGAAGAGATCATTATTTTAGGATTCCCCCTGGGTTAAGTTGTTGACAATTGTGATATGAATCGATAAAAGAAACCACCTGTTCATGCTTACATTCGGGAGAATTTAATTTTGAAAATATAACTCTATCCCTTCATCATGTCCACAAATACTACATATATGCTTGAGAGATACTCCTGAAACCTGTCTTGCCTAGTACAATGTCTTGTCGAATTTTGAGTCCCCAGAGTGATCACATTGTCTGAGTTTGGTTGCAAGCAAATCTATCATCGGAGTATAATAGAAGTCTTCATGCCTCGGTGATACCCTAAAAAAAAGGTGAGAAAAAGCAAATAAAGGACTCATGAAAGTCCCAATGAAAAAAAAATCCCAAAAAGGGAGAAGAGGAAAATAAAGGGGTCGTGAGGCTGAAGACCAATATGAACTCCTCATCCTTAGCTTGCAATCCGACCGAAAGGCAATGGTGAGACGCTCCGGGAACCAATCTTCGGCTCGACAGAAATACATGGCTTGACACGGTCATCACTTGAGAGACACAGAAAAATACAAAAGAAAGTGAGTGTGAGGGAGAAGCTCCAGAGAGCTGAGTGTCAGGGATGAAGGGACAAGAGTCATTTATTTGTGAAAAACAAGAAAACCCCGAATGCAGGTTGAGCAGGAGGATTTTGTTGTAAGAATCGTTCCAGTTGTCAACCGCCGAAGATCCAGGGGATAGCCACTACAAATCCAAAGGTATGAGAGAAAAGTTTGAAGTATTCAATATGCAAGTATTCACGATATGAAAGAACCCTTACTTTGGTCTTGCTCCTGTTTTAATTTCTTTACTCGGGACGAGCAAAGATCTAAGTCTGGGGGAGCTTGTTGGCGGTCATTTACAGATTTGGAATTCCTCAGACAATTACCACAGATCAAGGGACTCAATTTACATCTTCAGAATTCAGAGATTTTGCTGAAAGTATGGGGATCAAATTGCTGAATTCTTCTCCTTATTATGCCCAAGCTAATGGACAGGCAGAGGCTTTTAACAAAATTATGATTAAAATTATACAAAAGAAAATTGATCAGAAGCCAAGGAAGTGTCATTCGGTACTCAATGAAGCTTTGTGGGCTTATCGAATGGCTCCTCATGGGTCTACGAGAACGTCCCCTTATGAGTTGGTGTCTCTTTATGAATTGGTATATGGACATCATGCTGTTTTACCGTGGGAAGTGCAATCAGATTCAAGGAGGATAAAATTGCAGAAGGATTTAAGTTCTAAAGATTACAATGATTTAATAATGGACGAATTAGAGGATTTGCATATGATTCGTCTCAAAGCTTTATAAAATATTGAGAAAAAAAGATGCGGATTGCTAAATATTACAACAAGAAAGTGAAAGTCAAGCAATTTGATGAAGGAGATTTGGTTTGGAAAGCGTTATTGCCGATCGGAACTAAGTATAGTGCATTCGGTAAATGGTCCCCAAATTGGGAAGGACCTTTCAGAGTGGTTCGTTGCGTGCCTGGCAATGCATAAATCCTAAAAACTTTGTTGGGACAGGAATTCACTGCTGCTATAAATGGAAGATGGAGATATTTAAAGAAATATTATCCTAGTGTCGAAATTGATCGTTGATGGAGGAATTTAATGTCAAAGAATAACAGAAATAGCCGGCATTCGGGAAGAAGCCGCCTTCGGAGCAAAAAATTCCAAACAAAAGGGAAAATGGCCAATACTAGAGTGTATTGCCCCTAGTGCACACAAATTACATCACAAGAATAACGAGTTTATCACAGAAGGACTGCAAAAGATGAGTTTTATTGCCGAAATTCCATGAAATCCCTAGTACAAACTACTGGAAGAGCCTGTTTAAGACAGACTGGGGATGGATGGAATCGGCAATGGCAGCACCATGGCCCTCGAGACGATCTACAGAGGCATCGATGTCGTCGATATCCTCCGGATTACCATTGGTGAAGCCGACCGGCATCCTGGAATAATCAGTGCCGGTGCGTGTCGACATGGCAACTAAACCCACTGCGGCACCTAGACGAACGCCATGGAGGGCCGCCTCGTCGACGCGGCCTGCCACTGCACCAAGGCGAGCCTCTGGTGTGTCCCCTTGGGCGTTCACCTTATTCGCCAGCTCCTCCCCCAGCGCCTTCAGCCGATTGAGCTCGGCGTCACGATCTGCGAAGTTACAAAAGAGCAACAGATTAATATCATCTGAAGGCAGATTGAAACTTAGCAGATTGCAGGACTCACCATCGATGGTCTCGAGCAACTGTTTGCGCTGGTGTTGCCACTCGAGGTCCGCGATCCCAGCCTGTTTGGAAATGACCTCCAGTTCATGGCGCGTCTCGTCGCGCTCCCTCCTGAACCGGCGGGCGTCGCTATCTGAGTAGCGAAGATCATCCGATTCGAGAGTTCGATTGGACGAGCTCGAGGAATCGGTCACCGCGACAGGAACTGCAGCTAGAGCCGCAGCTGGAGCCGCAGCTGGAACCGCAGCTAGAGCCGCAGCCGGAGCAGCGACGGGGTTCCATTGGATTAGCCTGAAAAGACAAAGGGATTTGTCAGAAATGTGGGCAAAATCTTGAGAGAAGAGTAAGAGGAGGCAGACAATCATCATCTGCGGCGAGCACCAGCGCGGCTTCCTTCGGGTTCATCAGCAGCCGGTCGCCTTCCGTTGGCCATTAGGGTTTTCTTGGGTTTACTGTGCTTGGGGAAAAGAAGAGCACGAACTGGCAAAGACGAGGAAGGCAAAAGATTTGGTGAGAGACTAGCGGCACTCGATATCTTTATTTATAGAACTGACGAAGAGATCGTGGCCAAGAGATCGTGGTGCGTATCCCAAAAATTCGGAGGGTGGAAAAGGTTCTCAAAACTGAACGGTTTCGGTGTCGTTTGGGATTCATGCTGATGTCATATTCGGCTTGACCAAATTCGGTTGTGCGTGATTAGCTTTTCGGGATTGATACTATTGGAGCCAGCATTGCCGAATGACTCGTTTACATTGGGTCAGAACAGAAGTAAAGATGGCAAAAGTACAGAGATGATAAAGCATTCGGCTATTAAACTGATTGTCACAGTTACACACCCAAGTATTTGGAGATTACATTTTTGGCATTCAATATCATATTACTAATATCCTCCAACAGCTTCTTGTCAGCCTCTTGGGTCTGGACTAGAGCAGAAAGTTTGGTCTTGAGCTGCTTTTCTTCATTCAAGGCCGCTGTAGCTTCCTTTCGAATTTTCTTTGCCAATTCGGGAAGTTCGGCCATCTGCTTCTCATCAGCTTCAATTTCGGCTGATAAATTTCTCAATTCAGCCTCTAGCTCAGCTTTTCTAGCTTTCTTCAATTCAAGAGCAGGTTGCAGTTTGGCTAGAAGCTCTTTGTTGCTCTGGGCTTGAAGGTGCAAATCTTTCACAGATTGCTTGACTGAAGTCCTCTTCTGCTCCAAAGCTGGTTGAGCAGATTGATTCTTCAGAGCTTGCTTCACTGCAACGAAATGATTGTCCAGCTGAGAGACGGGATCCAAGGAAGCTTTGACATCAGCAGGAAGATCTTGATCAATAGATTCAAGCACATCCCTCAAGAGATCAGCATCCTTAACTTGATCTTGAATGCTTTTCTGCAGCAAGGAGAGGATCTCTTTCAATTTTGTTTGGTTTTCTTCTGACAGAGCTTGACCAGAAGATGTCTCTTCCCCTTGTTCAGCAATTAAATCATCCAGGGCAAATGAATAACTAGATGATGAGGCAGGTTTTTCCTGAAAAGGAAATTCTTGATGGATTAATAATGATTTATTGAAGAATTGAGAAGATTGAATGACTTTATTTACCTCTGTCCTGACTTCCTGAATGGGAGAAGGAGACCTCTCAAGCTCAGTAGAAGGGCCCTGCATATCATGCTGAAGAGAGATTGGAGAATTCCTTGGTGAAGGTGCAGCTTCTAGTTGAGAAAGTGGTGAAGCTGGAACTGAATCATGATGAGGGGAAGGATTCATCGGCAATCAAGGTGTTCAATATCATCGATGCTTTCGGCAGTATGCGCTCTGCCGAATATGCATGTGAGCGCCTGCATTGCCGACAGATAGCTTGTTCATAGCTATATGTCGATCAAAATTGGCTTTGTAAAGCCGTAGATGTGGAACAGCATCTGTAGTCAAAAATCCTCCTTGTTTCCATAGAACTTGTGATGATCTCCCTAGGCTTAAGGAATTCATGAAGAAACAATCTTGGTGGCACTTGGCCACAGCCTAGCTGCCTAGCCATCATATTCGGCTGGTAGTACTCAAAAGTACTCTGAACCAGCCTCCCTCCACAAAATTCGGCTGGCAGGATACAGGGCCGAGTGAAAGAGTTGAAGATGGTTGTAGCTTGTGCATCTACACATCCAGTTTCAAAGCTAAACTCACAAGGAAGGGTGAGGTTGTTATTGTCAAGATAGGGAAACCAGAGGGGATCAGCAAAGCCTTTGGAGAAGAGCTCAAAGAATTCACCAATGTTCTTATCCACAAGAACAGTGGAGGCAGCTTCTCCATAGGTTTGACAGCCTTTGGTGCTTTGAGGTTCCCCTTCCTTATAATTAATTGAGGGAAAGTGCCGACTGTTGATGTCAATGGTAACAATCTGGTGCATGTACAACTGCAACCACATCTGGATGAACCACAAAGGACCATTAACACAAGGAATTTTCTTGCTGGTATGCATCAGGCGAATGGTTTGGTGAAGCATATGATAGACACTTCCCAGTAGGTACTTCCCAAGAGGGATGAGTGTACCAGCAGCCAAATCTTCAGCCATCACAATATGATTCAGAGTTGGCTCATTGTCTTTGCCACAAAAGATGAATCTGCACAGACACATGTTCAGAAAGGCCCTGTACTCAACATCGGACAGAGGACCGTCAGACATATAATTCTGGATATATTTCTTATATCCAACTCCTGTCTTTACTCCTGTTTGCTACTGTCTGGTATCGTACTTGTATGGGCGCACAGATTCTGTGATATTCAGGCCGGTCATCATGTAGACATCGGCCAAGGTGGGAGACATTGGTCCATGGCCAAAAAGAAAAGCATTTACGCCATTGGACCAGAAGTGATAGGCTGCAATCAGGAGGCATTCATTCCTGGGTGTTTCAGCCAAGGATAATTCTAATCAATGAGAAATGTGGAGATTATCCCAGTTATTGGTTTGAGGGCTTTTGTCATCAGAGACTCTCTTGTACCAATTTCTCCATCCAGCGGTTGGGGGCAAAGGCCAATTCTTGAAGGCATCTTGCCATTCGTGAGGCTTTGTCAGAGAAGTTTTGAAAGGAATTCTTTGAGATTCGGCCGCAATGAGCTCAGAAGAATCTGAAATTCCTACGGGCCCAAGGAAATAAGATGTGGTTTTTTCCTCGACGGGAATCAAGAGTTCGGCAGCTAGGGCCTATCTAGAACAGAAAAAGGGGAGGAAAATATTTAAAAAGCGATTCAAAAGAAAAAGAAAAAACAAAGTGAGGTAATGCCGAATGAACTTAAGGGGAGTGAAATTTACTCAGAGGCCTTGATCTTGATCCGCCATTTGGAGATTGGAGCTCGAAGAAGTTGATGAGCTAGGGTCCAGATCTGGACGAAGCTTCGAAGATTTAAGAGATGGAAAAGCGGGGATTGAGCTGAGATGACCAAGAAACGCTGAGTATTTATGGTCAATTCCGAAATAAAAGTATCTTTTATCCCGAAATTGAAGGGGCATGTGTTAACACAAAAAATTGGCACCTGAGAGAGGCTGACAAGTGGGCCAGATTTGGTAGAAAGATTCCATTCGGCAGGAAGGCCTTCTTCGAAATAATCGGCAAAGATGCTCTGCTGTCGGGAATCCGTCATCGTTCGGCAAAGGTGATCGGCGTTTTTATGATCAACCAAGAAAGAGGCACAACAAACCGGCCTTGCGCCACCTTTTCGAGTCCTTTAGTCGTGTCGTCGAGTTTCTTTCGAGGGGAATCATCGATCCGTCGACCTCCGTAAGTATCGACAACCTTGTATCATGCTTAGTATCATGCGGTGGATTTAGGCTTGATTCAAGAAGGCTTTCTTGCTAGATCATGAGTCATGCGGTAGGCTAAGGTTTAGCTTGAAGCGAGTTATCGGCTCTATTAGATACTGGCAAAGATCTAATAGATTCATTAAGTTACCTTGTGTTTATTTGGGTTTTACTTTATGTTTAATTCATATAACACTCTTTTGCCCAATCTAGATTGATTAAAATTCGGTTTTGATCCATTGCACGACGATATTACGATTTTCTACATAGCCGAATTCAGTCAAATCTAGATTGCCACGTGTCGCGGGTTCAAACTTGTTGATTTTGTATGGAACTTGACAGAACCGGGTATCATGCGGTAGATGCAGGTTTTTGGGTCGTTTTAGAACTAATCATCCGGTGGATTAGAGCTCGAAATTGATCTGATAGGTCCATCATCGTTGATAAAGTTCGTTCCTTCTTCATGGAACCTGATTCGGCTATTTAGCCGTATTCGGTAGTCCCTTCACGAGTGAAACATGTTCGTGATTTTGTTTTAAATAACGAATGCTTTTAGCCTTCCATGTTTAGAGTATATCATGCGGTAGATTGATCTATTCTTGGTTGGTGGTGTGATTTTAGACAAGTTGTATCATGCGGTGGATTAACTTGTTTGTTTTTTATACTTGACGGGTTCGAAAGTACCTAGACATGCGGTAGACTAGTGCTTTTAAACCTATGCATTCTTGTTTACTAGAAATTTACGATCATGCTTTTTCACGTTTATTATGCTTCATTCTCGTTAATCGGTTGTGATTAAGTACTGCAGCGATCATTTAATTAAATACCGATCTTTCTTCATGGTGACGTCATGCGGTCGGCAGTGTACTTCTTATATGCTTTGCCGATTATGTAATGAATGCTTCAGTTGCTGACAGATAGCTTGTTCGTAGCTATATGTCGATCAAAAGTGGCTTTGAAAAGCCGTAGATATGGAACTGTCTGGTATCATCCGGCACGTTCCAGGTTTTTATCTAAACATTTTCTTCCTTTGTCAGCTTCAGGAAAAATTGACTGGCACGCTCTGGATTCAAACGTTCACGTGTGAAGCTAGCTAATTCAGCTTGCTGTGTGCTTGGCGTGAACTGCGGATTTTACGTCAACAACACTGTAGCGTACTGTAGCATCTTTCGTTTGTTTGTGGTAAATATTGTCCTACCATGACCTAACTAGGCTCAAGGTGACGAACAACAGAAGGCTTTCTGTGGAATTTATGGAGTGGAATATGTGGAGTGGAATTTGGCGGAATTTCATGGATTGATTCTTCCTCTCCTTGATTTATTTTTCGAGAGCATGGGCTATCTTTTATTCATATTTTTGCCATGCCTTTTTGGCATGCTTTTCTTTTGATCATATTTTTGCCATGTCTTTTGACATGCTTTTCTTTTTCTCATATTTTTGCCATGCCACTTGGCATGCTTTTCTTTTTCTTTTGCATAGCCCATGCCTCTACTTCACAGATTTTGAGAGAGGGAATCAAAGAACATGAAACTTTATTTTATGGAATGGATGATGGTATGATTTTTGCTAACTCCCAAAGTAGGAATTGCAAGTGAGAGGTGGAGTGTATGTGAATCTCGATCTTAGAAGCATGAAAAGATTCCTCACTAAGGTCACAACAATTTGACAAAGCTCACTAAGATGACGAGCAGCATATGGTAGAAAGTTTTGGAACTAATCCTATCATATGGCTTTGGTAGGTATTATGACCAATGAGGAACTTTATTTTTGAAAGCATAATCATCCGAGATTTTCACCATACTAGGAGCAGAAATAGAATTCAACCAAAGTCTCACTATATCAATTCCCACAACAACCTAGACTTGGAATAAAGCATGTGCTCCCACAAGGTTCAGGTTCATTTTTACTCATGCCGAATAACTCAAGCATAGTCAAGCACTAGTTGCAACAAAGTACTAGCAAAATTAATGACAGAGCAACTATTCGTCATTTCCTAAGGTGAGAGACATATGGTTCATTCCATGCATAGTTGGGAGTTAATTTTATTCAAGGGAAATATTTTTTTTATATGCAACCTCAGGAAAGGGAAAATGCGAATGCATGAACAAAGTGCTGGGTGGTTCAGACATACCTGGTGGGGGTCCTCCCCCAAGCTAGAACGCTTCACTGGTAGGGGTTGAGTCTTGCAAGGTACGCGGCCAACTGCTCGGACTGCTCCCGGACATCATGCTGGATGGATGACACCATCTCGTCATTCTCTTGGGGTACTGAGAATGACGGGCTAGTGTGTCTTGAATGCCCCGTGTCCGGTCATCGATGACGTCGACCCGGTCGGAGATATATGACAACTCCCGACCGTAGTCGAAACGGGCGGACTGTGAGTATCCGGGGTAGTATGACTGGGAGGCATTGTCATACCCCCAGCATACCAGCTTCTGGACCACTCAGAGTCCATGCTCTGGCCGTAGTCCCAGCGTCCCGAGGCTTGATAGTTCGGGTCCTGGTACTGTCGACAGCCTCCTTCTCTAGATGTACCAGCCCCGGTGTACATGTCGTAGGTGGCCTCAAACGCGGACGTGTGTCGGTGCGGTGCTTCTGGTTCGTCTTCCGGCTCCAGTGGGGTGGCGAGTCCGGCATCACGCCTGGCTCGTCCCCTTGTGAACGGCCCTTCACCTGCTACACTGTGCCGAGCGGGCTCTCTCGGTGGAGGAGATTCGTCCGACTCGGCGCTCAAATGAAGCGTTAATTTCTTAGCGGTATACAGCTTTAGTGCCGCACAGGGCAGACGCACCTCGGCTGTATAACCGCGATAAATCATCACAAGTGAAGCATCAGGCAACTTTCGTAAGATGTGAGCCTGTACAAAGTGCTCAGCATCTACGACAAAGCCCGCTGTCTCTATGTACGTGCACTGGGCGCCCTGGAGGACTCTCAGGTGGTTTGCGAGGCGAGTGACTAGAGAAGTCATCGCCATGCTACCCACACGAGAAATATGAGACAGCCAGTGATCGACCATGTCTTTCACTGGAGAAACCGGAATTTTTTTGAACATAGCATACAGAATCCGCAATTCGACTGTGTTCACGGGTCGGATATCGGCTCTCGGAAATACCGTCATAGCCACCCACTTGTGCATAAAGCGCAAAGTGGGGTTATGGATACTGTTCATTCGAGGTGCATGGCAGTTGGTATTTCCGGAAATCCTCTTCCAGAATGCGACCCGATCAAACCTTTTCAAAGCTCTGCTTGGCTCTAAAGAGCAACGACTTGAAAAACCAAGAGCCAAGCTAAAATCCCTCCAAGAGCAGAAAAACTCTTGGTTGAAAAATCTGAAGCGAATCCCCCCATTTTCGGAAACTAGAGTCTATGGGGCTTATAGCAATCTCCTTATCTTGGGCGGTTGAAGAAATGAACAGATTAACTTAGTTTTATTCCACCCTACTCTTTTCAGGATCCTATCTCGGAGTTTTCACCCTTTTGTGAAAGATAAGTAGTTCCTCATTGGTTCACTCAATCGCTCAAGTGTATTTGAATCCTCACCAAAGGCTTTGCCTTCTTTTCATCCTAACATATAATTTGGCTTTTGTGTGGTTCAAAGCCAGCTGCTCCAGCCTCATCCTCGTCCATCCGGCTCGAGCCACGGGATGGGGCTGGGGAACTCCCAGCATCGTCCGAGCGACGGTTAACCCGGGTGGAACGACGGAGTGCGACGATGAGCTTCGACATGGCTCCTGCAAAATGTTAGCACAGAAACGACTAACCGAAGGACTGAGTATATATGGTTAGCATAGAAATCGTGTAGTCGTTCGAGAAAGTTAGTCGTTCTGGCGGGGATCAAAACCACCACAAACAGTTAGTCGTTCTTGTGGGTGTCGGAGACCACCACAAAATCGTCCAACAAAATTTCAGCACAAGGATCACACAAAGCAAATATTTTTTTGGGATTTTCTGGGTATGCAAGTGAACTAAAACTTGGCAAGAACTTTGAGCAAGAAATGAGAGAGAGGGAGAGCTTCTGGTGAAAAACCTACTGAGTGTGAGTGTGTGAGGCAGCTCTCAAGAAAGAACCAGCATTTATAGGCCGAGAGGGGCAGCCATGGCCGTTCGGCGAATTGGCTTGTTCGGCCCAATTGGCCAAAGTGGCCTGGCCACCCTCATGTGAGTGCAGCACTCACATGGCCTTGTTCCCACTCCAAAATTGTATGGGCAAAGATTTCTATGGTCATGCAAGAGGATTTTTGTGGTAGGTAAGATGGAAACTTGACATGACCAAAGTTGGTTTTAGTGGAATCACCCCCATTCTGCCATATTTTGTGATTATTGGTGTGAGTGCAGCCATTTTTAGTGGGGTAGGCATGTTTCGTGCTGGTTGGTGGTGATGGTAAATAAATGGAGATGTTCTAGAAGGGATGAAAATGATAGAATTTACCAATTACATCCACCCTAGGTAAAATTTCAGCATGTGACCATTTATTGAATCCAAGCTTGCAAAATTTTCTACTCTCTCTCAAATTAATTACTCAAGTGGTTCATTTATTTTGGAAATGGAAACATGCAAATGCAATTGAGAATTTAAAATTGGAAGGGAAATATGGGATACATAC
The DNA here is from genome assembly GCA_900205405.1 of Echinochloa crus-galli. NCBI lineage: Eukaryota > Viridiplantae > Streptophyta > Magnoliopsida > Poales > Poaceae > Echinochloa > Echinochloa crus-galli. The sequence goes on along the minus strand of OAMR01000500.1, from coordinate 420,264 downwards.
CGGTTTTCCTCGCGGCGAGAGTTCAGCTTTTAAGTCCGCGAGCGGGACTTCTCCTGTCTTCAGGTGCTCTTGTCATCGTCCGGTCCCGGAGTGGATGACTCGGACGATGCAACCTTCTTCCGCCACATTTTCTTGCTCTTCTTCTTTGTCGTCGATTCCAGATCGTGCATTGAATGATGGGTACTCCGGGATCTTCCTTCCGGTCCGGAGAGGTTTTGATGGTCGCCTTCTTTGCAGCTCTCGGCAGGTAGGTCCATCTCGGTGTTAGCACTTGGATATTTGAGACCTTCCCTGCATGGTTAGTACGGAGAATACTACGAGACATCTTACCCTGTCTCATAGTAATAGCATTCACTGTTTCGAGGGGAGGTTCGGGTTGCCCCGGAATCTTCCCCGATTCAGTGACAGGAACAGCAACAGCTAACTGAGCGACCTGAGTTTCTATCATTTTGTTAAAGCTCAGTTGATTTTTCATGGCAGAAGCGAATGATTCCATCCTAGAGTCTATGTTTTCCAGAGTTTTATCATTAGCAGAAAGCTTCTTACTAATATTTTCAGTTATTACCCATCCCGTTGTTCGTTTTGCCGCGAATCTCTAAGAGACGGCTGATTATTGAAAGAGCTGGAATTGTATGAGTTACCTTGTTGTGGCCTCTCAAACGGGAGGTTTGGGCGCGGATTCCAGCCTTGGTTGCCGTAGTTGTTCGGTCGGTACCCGTTGTTGTTGGAGTTGTTGATGTAGTGGGCATCTTCTCGCGTTTCCGGGCAGTCATTCCCCTCATGGCCAGTGTTACCATAGACTTCGCAGGTCATGCGAGCGTCCATGGCTTGCACCGTTTCTTGAGCAGGAGCCTCCAGCTTCTTCATCAGGAGGTCCATCTTGGCAGCGAGCATGTCCATAGCTTCAACTTGACGAACTCCTCGGGTCTTTGGTTGAGTCCGGTCATCAGACCAGCCTTGGTTCTCAACCATCTTCTCTATGAGGGCCTTCGCACGACTCTCCTCAAGAGAGAAGAACGAGCCTCCAGCAGCAGCATCCAGGTACTCACGGGCAGAATTTCTCAGCCCGTGATAGAAAGTTTGGATTATGAACTCATTTTCGACCCCAATAGCACGTATTTGTAAACATTGTACCTGCAAACACGACACTCATGCCTCCGGGACTGTTTCATCTTTTAGCTGCTGGAAACTAGCTATTTTGTTCCGGAGGGCGTTGGTTTTCCCAACCGGAAAGAATTTTAGCAAGAAAGCGCTAGTGCATTTATCCCATGAGTCTATAGCCTCGCGGTTAGCATAAAACCATTGCTTCGCCTTGCCTAATAATGAGAATGGGAAAACGAAGGCGAATGGCATCGATACTTACTTCGCGGATGGTGAAGGTGTTGCAAATCTCCAGGAAATGCTGGAGATTGGCATTGGCATCTTCATGTGGCTTGCCGCAGAACGGGCTAGCCTGAACCATGTTGATGAGGGCTGGCTTGAGCTCAAAGCTGCCATCTCCGACTGGCGGAGCTGGTCCAACTCGCACGTTCTCGCTCGATGGAGCGAAGAACTCACGGATCGTCTTGGCTGCCATCCTCGATGTAGCCTGGTCAACGGCGGGAAGGACTGGGTTCGTTGGAAGGAGTTGCTTCTGAGAGGAAAGGATTCCTATATACTTCCACTGGCCTTGAGATATCTCTAGCAAAGATTACAGCTAGCATGAAGAATGGCAACTATGGTTCTTCTCCTAGTTCTATTATCTGAACATTGGGAAGCGGTGCACGCGGTACTCAACTAAGATAGCTCGAGATAAAGGTTCAAAAGTAATCTAGCCAAATGCTTCCCCGGCAACGGCGCTAGAAATGCTTGTTGGCACTTCTTACGATCCAATACCAGAATTGGAGAATCCTGGTATTGGATGCAAGGAGTGTTCAGTGGTTTTCCTTATGGCTTAGTAAAATATAGAAATATTCTACAAGCGCACAGAATCACCGATGTAGCACTTCACCTGGGAGTATCCCGAGGTATAGTAATTTATATTTCCGCAAGGAAGCTTTGGCAAGACTACTAGCGAACAGATATTCGAGACTATCAGAGAGGGGTACATGACTAAACAAGACAGTGGATAAACGGTATTGGATAGGAGTGGATATACCGGACACACAACTCAAGGGATACTCAGGTAAGGGAGAGAAGAGATAGATAGCTGGGAGGACAACGAGAAGAGATAGAGGACTATCCATTGTCTATTCATCTGCATTATTTGTTAATAATGCAGATGAATAGACAATGGATGTACGGGGACCCCCACGCTCAGGCGTTCCGTGATGGCCTTAGGACGTTTCTCGATGCCGCCGAGGCTAACAGGACGCCGTCCGGTTTCATGTTCTGCACATGCACCCATTGTAAAAATATACAATCGTACAAACAAAGAGGTTGTCTTCAGGTGCATTTGATGAGGCACGGTTTCATGAGGAATTATTCTGTTTGGACGAAGCACGGTGAAAGAGGAATTCTAATGGATAAAGATGAAGAAGACGAGGCCGATGACAACATTCCGTTATTGGCTCAATACTACGGTTCCTTTGCATATGCTACAATGGGTGATGCCGATGAGGAAGATGTTGCTCGGGAAGGCAATGCTCAGGAAGATGTTGCTCGGGAAAATGAACCTACTGATGGACTCGGGCAAATGTTGCATGATGCCGAGAAAGACTGCGGCAATGATAAGGAACTAAAAAAGATACAGCGCATGTTGCAGGACCACAAGACTGACCTGTACCCAGATTGCAAAGAGGGGCTAAAGAAGTTGGGTAGCACACTTGAACTTCTGCAGTGGAAGGCAGCAAATGGTGTTACTGATAAGGGTTTCGAGGAGCTACTGAAACTCGTAAAGAAGATTCTTCCAGAGGGTAACAAATTGCCATCGACGACGTATCAAGCAAAACGTGTTGTTTGCCCTCTCGGTTTGGAGGTGCAGAAGATACATGCGTGTCCTAATGACTGTATCCTCTATCGCGGACAGCACGAACACTTGGATCGTTGTCCGGTTTGCACCTGCGCGCGATACAAGATCAGGCGGGACGACCCTGGTGATGTTGTACCTGCAAACATGACACTCACCAAAACTCGTGGAACTTTATTAGAAATAAACCTAAGTACATGGAATGTTGCATAGTCTCTCATTTATTCCCGAGTATTGGTGGTCGAAATTGGGTTGTAACGACCGCCAAAAGTTGCCATCTCTGACTGGCGGAGCTGGTCCGACACGCACGTTGTCGCTCGATGGAGTGGATATACCGTGACACACACAGCTCAAGGGGGCTCGCATAGATGAGAGAAGGTATAGATAGTTGGGAGGACAACGAGAAGAGATAAAGGATTCCTGGGGACTCTATCTATCTAGGCCAAGTGGTTAGAGATACAGTGGCTAAAGAGCCAACACTAGTAGGTCTGGAATAAGTCTATTGCCTTTCTTGGGGACTACAGGGCCTCCGACAGGCAGAAAGGGATGAGAAGGGGTGCCGACTACCCTGAACCTTGGGTCCTAGGACACCGGAACTAACGTGATGGACTACAAAGACCGAAAGGGCTATCACCACCTCCCGGCTACCACCTCCGTTGCGACGGGCAAAAACTAAGGTTACTAACAAGTCTAGGAACCACTCCTACACAAATCAATAACTACTTACTTCGCTAGCAGAAGCAAGCAACTCGAACTCACACCCCAATGACAAGTCACCGCTAGTGTGAGCAGAATCGAAGAACCAATTAAGACAGAGACTTAAGCAAGAACTAAGAGCACTAAGAACTAGAACCGACTATAGTCTAAACACGATATAGAAGCAAAACTAGACTAAAGTAGAAGAAACTATATAAGGCACAAGTAAAATAAAGTAGATAACTATATTGATAACTCGAATGTCATACAAAAGATAAAGTAAAAGATACAAGAGCTAATACCAGAGCCTCTGAAGACGACTCCGGAACCTCTGAGGCAAAGCTCGACTCGACTCTAACTCCCAACTAAACTATCCTAACTCTACTAGAAGAAGTGGAAGAGCTCCTTGGCATGAGTGGTGTGTCAAATGAGCAGCTAGACCCCTCTATTTATAGCTCCACAGATCGCTTTGGCAGTTGGGTAACCGCCAAGGCACCAGAGCATATCCTCCCTTGATTCGGGCGAAGAAGGTCGGTTCGGCCGAACTAGGCGGTTCGATCCGAACCCTTGGATGCACCGACCTGGCCACCAAGGGCCAGGATTTGGCCTGGGAGGCGGTTGCTGGTGTCTGGACTTCGCGTTGTGTAGGCCTAGGATGATGTGGCACGGGTCCGGCTGAGTTGGCGGTCGTCCTACGTGGCTTGCATAGTCATTGGATGACGCGGACGGCTCCCGCTGGTCCCGTACGGATAAGGAGGGTAACCGGCCGAACGTGTCGTTCGGCCAATTCGGTCATTTCCGACCCCTATAGCACGTATTCCGTAATATTGTACCTGCAAACATGACACTCACCAAAACTCGTGGAACTTTATTAGAAATAAAACCTAAGTACATGGAATGTTGCATAGTCTCTCATTTATTCCCGAGTATTGGTGGTCGAAATTGGGTTGTAACGACCGCCAACAAGGTGATGAAGCTGACAGGCATGATGGCAGCTCTAAGCTGATTCATCAGCAAGCTAGGTGAACGGAGATCTCCCTTCTTCAAGCTCTTGAAGAAGGCCGACAAGTTCGAGTGGACGCCAGAAGCCGACCAAGCGTTGGCCAACCTGAAAGCATTCCTTGCCACTCCGCTAGTGCTTACCGGACCAAAGAGAGACGAACCCCTACTGCTATACATAGCAGCAACCACTAATGTGGTCAGCACTGCCCTGGTCGTGGAGTGCCAAGAAGACGGACACTCCTACCCGGTTCAGAGACCGGTATATTACGTCAGCAAAGTGCTGGCCTAGTCAAAAGTCTGGTACCAGCACCCCCAAAAACTACTCTACACACTCCTGATCCGCTCAAGAAAGCTGCGCCACTACTTCCAGGCTCACCCCATACATGTGGTATCCAACTTTCCGCTCGGTGAAATCCTCCACAACCGTGATATCAATGGCCGAGTCATCAATTGGGCAGTAGAGCTCGGAAGCTTCGACATCACGTCCAGGTAAAGGCAATCTATCAAATCACAAGTGCTGGTTGACTTCCTAGCCGAGTGGACGGAACTACAGGCGCCTACAACCGCCGAACCACCCGAGCACTGGACCCTGTACTTTGATGCTGCCCTGAACCTCGAAGGAGCCGGTGCAGGGGTACTATTCATATCACCTGAAGGCAAGCACCTCAAGTATGTGTTGCAAATCCATTACAAGGCAACAAACATCGGCGCCGAGTATGAAGCACTGATCCATAGGGTTGAAGATAGCCATTACCCTTGGCATCAAGCGCCTGGTATGCTACGTAGACTCAAAGGTGGTAATCGAACAAGTCAACAATAATTACTAGTGCTCCAAACAAATGATGGATGCCTACTGCGCAGAAGTTTGGAAGCTGGAAGCCCACTTCTACGGGCTCGAATGCCGCCATGTACCTCGTGAAGAAAATGTCGCAGCGGACGTCCTGTCCAAACTCGGATCCAAGTGATCCCAGGTACCCGCTGGCATGTTCGTACAAGATCTTCGGAAGCCGTCCATTAAACTAGCGGACGAAGGTGAACCTACAGCCGTTGCCAACCAGGTTGTCGCAGCAGTCGCGGCTCCCCCGGAGACAGAAGAAGACTGGCACGAACCATTCATCGCGTTCATCAAGAATGGCCGCCTGACCACCAGTGACGACCTCGAGCAGGACAAGGTCGCTCTCGAGCAACTCAGCCGGCGAAGCGCCAATTACGTGGTCTCGGCTCGGAACTCTACAGAAAAGCACCATCGACAGGGGTACTCATGAAGTGCATCCTGCGCAGCGAAGGCCTGGCACTACTGCGCGAAGTACAAGCGGGAGCATGCAGCAATCATCCAGTGGCCAAAACCCTTGTTGGCAAGATCTACAGATCCGGGTTCTTTTGGCCCACCGCGGTCTCCGACGCAAAGGAATTCGTCCAGTGATGTGCTGGAAGCCAATACTTTTAGAAGCAAAAGCACCTGCCGGCTCAAACACTACGCACAATCCCACCGTCCTGGCCCTTTGCCATATGGGGGCTAGACAATATGGGACCATTCAAGCCAGCCCAGGGTGGATTCAAGCACCTACTGATCGCGGTGGACAAGTTCACCAAATGGATCGAGTACAAGGTCGTTACCGACACCAAGTCGGACAAAGCGGCGGCCTTCATCGAAGAAATTACGCACCGCTTCGGAGTCCCAAACCGGATAATCACCGACCTCGGCTCCCAATTTACAGGGCACGAATTCTGGGATTTCTGCCAAGACTGCCAGATCGACGTCTACTACTCGTCTTCAACCCATCCACGATGCAATGGGCAGGTCGAACGGGCAAATGGCATGGTCTTGGATGCCCTCAAAAAAGAAATCTCGATGCCTTAAACCCACGCGCAGGCCGCTGGGCTAAGGAAGTACCACACGTGGTATGGGGCCTTCGCACCCAACGAAGCCGAGCCACCGGATATTCACCTTTCTTCATGGTTGATGGTTCGGAAGCTGTGTTACCAGCCGACCTCGCGTTCAGCGCACCACGAGTCAAGAACTACGAGGAAGGAGAAGCCGTGTCCAGTCGACAGGTCGACGTCAACGCTCTGGAAGAACACAGGCTCTGTGCCTTAACTCGGCACGCACGCCATGAGCAGCAGATACGTCGGTACCACGACAGAAATGTCAAGGAGCGCTCTCTAAATGTGGGCGACCCCGCGCTGCGCCGAGTCATGAGCTCGGCAGGACAGCACCAGTTATCTGCGCCATGGGAAGGCCCCTTCATCGTGAAGGAAGTGATATCTCCAGGAACCTACCGCCTAGAGTGGACCGATGGCAACCCAGTCCCAAATGTCTGGAACATCCATCATCTCACTAAGTTTTATCCTTAGTCCAGAACACAGCTATGTACTTTTACCCTGCTATCTTCATCATTCAATAAAGTTTTTGCACTCAAATTCTATGATCTCCGACCAATATGTCTACATTAATTCTCCCACGACAGTCACGCGCTTGTCCCCCATATAAGTTACCTCTGAAGTAACACAACTAACGCGGCAAGTCCGATTCACTATATCCAAAATCTAAACAAGCGTGAAAGTACTCGGCCGGGACCCTGCCTACGACTAAGCCTCCATGCAGAGCATCGTAGCATGTAGGAGTGCTGCCTCCATGAGAGCTCCAGCCAGTTCTTCGCCCGAGTCCCTAGCGCTTGTCATGATCGCGGTGAAGTGATAGGGGTTGATAAAATCAACTCAATAATAAAAGCTATCAGCTCGGAACGTAATAGTCATTACATAAAAAATGCCAAGTACTACATGTTTTTCTCCTCCATGTCTACAGGCAGATTAATCATTGGTTACATCTACAATGCTGCGGACTACGTCGAGCGCCAGGCTTGCGAAGGATGTGGCCAAGTGCTCGAACTGCTGCTCCAACACGTCCGGGTGGTACCCATCACGAATGTCTTCAAGGTCGAGGTCGGGATGGTACGAGCGGACGAGTGCCAATGTATACCTGATCGCGTACTGAGCAGTCTCCATCGCCACTCCTCGGGTGTACTCCGGCAGATGTTGTAGCCGTTCCACAAGTGATACCGCGGGCCGATCGCCAGCAGCCTGGATCTAGTCGCAGGCAGACACGGCTGCCTGTGCCAGCTCGTCATAGCGTCTAGCCGCCTCTGCACATGTGCACGGGTTGAGAATAAGTTCAGGTATCATAGGTACCGAGAAAAGAATAGAACACAGAAGAAGTACTCACCAGTCACAGCAGCATCATGAGCGTCCAGGGCTCGGCTGTGCCTACTGACAAGGTCATGTATCTCCTGCTCCGCCTTTGTGACCTTCTCCAGGATCCTTTTCTCGCGGGCATGACCTGCGCAGCAGAACCACCCATAACCAAGTGTTATGGCCTCATGATCAATACAATCCAGAAACTCAAGTCGACATCGCACTGGCGTCCGCTCACTTTCTAGGGCACGCTTCAGTTCGGCGTCCCTCTCCTGCAGCACGGCCCGCGTCTCCTTGAACTTCTCATCCACCGCCGCAAGTCGACCCTGGACGTGCTCCATCTCTTGGGCATGACCTAAGAATGCAAAACACGCAAGATGAAAACCCAACGTCGCCAAAATCCGGGCACCCCCTCAAGCAAAATGCTTACCGGTGTTAGCCGCCTCTAGCTGAGCCACGAGCTCCTGGTTGAGTTGCGCTAGGCCCTCCGCGTCCGAGTCCTTCTGGATCGCAACACCCCGAGCCTCACTGGAGATGGTGCGGACCCGGGTCCTAAGTTCCTGCAACTCCAGGTACTCGTCCTCGGCTACGTGCAGCAACCGTGTGGTCTCCATGGTCCCAGACATGAGCGCCTGCACAGGTTCAAGTTCAAATAACAAAATACAAAGGAATGCCGACCTCAGAATCGGAACACCTACCTCCATGTCCTCCAACATCGAGGATGACGAGTTGCGGATCCGCTCGAGCGCAGCCATGTTTGCCATGGAGAGGCGCTTGAAGCGCTCCTGACGAGTCAGCGCCTCCTCTCCTTCGTCCTCCGGATCGGCAGCCTGGTCCGGATGTGCATCATCCTCCAACTCCGGCATATCCGGGTCCTCATCTTCAGGCCGCCTAATCGGGCCGGCCCCCGGAGTAGCGGTCCACACGATCGCTGTGATCGTGCGAACGGTGGCACTCTCAACCGGGCAAGTGGCAGGAGGGACCGGGTACATAGACCCCCCAGTTCACCACCACTGTCCGACGGCGTCCTCGACGTGTCCGACAACACGGTCACCCTCCTGAAAACATCGAAGCAAGACAAAACACTCATAAAGACTCAAGAAGATAAAACATCCGAGCATGACCAACTTAACCGAGTTCAGACTCTAACCTGTTACTCCTGCTCGGCCGCTTGAAGAGCAAGCCGGCTGGGCGCGGTGGACGACCGTCCCCCGGTGAAGGCAACGGCGTGGGAGATCGCACCATAGTAACCTCCGCTCCGGTGCCCGGGTTCCGATCTTCATCCTCTGCCTCCAAGGATGGCGGAGCACCATCATCAGCTGACGGCACAGGATCTGACCTGTGCCTCTTCCGCGACTCGGCCGCCGCGATCTGCGCCTGCGTCGAGTAGTACTTCTGAGCGGCAGCTCAGGTGCGAGTAGGGGCGGCCACGACTCCACAACGGCCGCATCACCCGAGCCGGGAGGGGAGCCGAGCTCCTCAGAAACACAGTCCTCCAGATCCTTTATAACCGGAAGCGGGTCTTCCCTCGCGTCTTCCGGCCTCATCACCTTTCGCCGCGGCGCCGGCGTCCCCTCAGGTAGTGGCGCCAGGCAAAAGAAGCGTTTGGTCACCTCCTAGCACAAATAAAGCAACACAAGTTTAGGTAACTCACATGAAAATATCAGAGAAATTAGACAAAGACTCGGAACGGAAATTTTACCGCAGGTGGAGGGTTCTTTAGCGCATAAGAACATGGCGTGCTGAGGTTATTCACCTTGCCCTTCATCATCGTGCCCACGCGCCGGAGGACCTCGTCCGTGTCGAACCCCCGGGATGACTCCTGGGTTGGGTCCAGGCGACCCAAAAAATCGAAAGCCGCATGTACCCGATCCTTCATCGGCTGCATGGTCCGGGCAACAAATAACACTGTCACCGCCATGGCAGTCAGACCCTTCTACTTCAGGTCGGCAATCATCGCCAAGAGCTCGGGGATCCCATCAAACTCACCCCCGACCGGAAGATCACGCCACGACTCCCGCTCCCTCACCGCCATGCCAGTCCTGCTAGGCAGGAAAGGCGGTTGGTCCACCATGTAGAACCACTCGCGCCGCCACTCCTTATGGCAGTCCAGTAATTGCAGATCGAAGTACTCCTTCTGCCTACCCATGCGCAAGGCAATGCCCACCCCACCGGTAATCCGAGTGGGGCCGTCTCCCTTGTTCCCCAACCCAATGCGTTTAACGCGGTACAGGTACCGCCACAGATGGAAATGGGGAGCGATTCCAAGAAAAGCCTCACGGAGGTAGATGAAGAATGAAATGTCAAAAATTCCATTGGGATTGAGATGAAAGAGCTCCAGACCATAGTAATGGAGCAGCCCGCGGAAGAAATCGCCGGACGGCATGCTGAATCCGCGCTCAACGAAGTGTGCGAAGACGGCCACCTCGCCGGTGTTCTCGAACGGCCTCTTCTCCTTCCCCGGAATCCTCCACGACAAGGTCTCCTTCGAGGGGAGCATGCCGTGGTTTGCCATGTCCTCCAGGCGCTCTATCGTCATCTTCGTCTTCCCCCAGGCTGCCTCCTGCTCGCCCTCCGGCGGCACCCCAGCCGCCGCTAGAGCCACCAGAGCGACGCGCTCAGCAGCGTCGTCGGCCATGGCTTGGTTTGGTGGAAGAAGAAAGGGAATGGATGAAGCTGGAGCGGGAACGCTCAACGGCCTCGAAAACCGCGCTTGCAAGAAACGGTGGGCTGAGGAAAGGCAAGGCGAGGAAGACGAAGAGTGCGGTGCAACGGTGGGATGACCACGACGGCGTCCTTGGTCGAGTTTTTATAACAAGGCGCCGCCTTGACCTAACGGCTCCAAAACTAATGGACAGAATCCGCAGGATTGGCGATACGTGATCCGCAGGATCCGAAATTGACGGATAGGATAAGCTTCCATACCGAAAAACTCGGCACATTCCAAGAGAACCACGCCAAGTCCCTCGCATGCTCGGGGGCTGGGTGCTGGACTACGACTCGGTGCGTTCCAAGCAAACCACGCCAAGTCCCTCGCATGCTCGGGGGCTGGGCACCGAACCACGACTCAACGCGTTCCAAGCGAACCACGCCAAGTCCCTCGCATGCCCGGAGGCTGGGCGCCGGACTACGACTCGGCGCATTCCAAGCGAACCATGCCAAGTCCCTCGCATGCTCGGGGGCTGGGCACTGGGTAGGTTTTGGTATGTCTATACGACCTATACTAACCACTCAAGTGGTTGGACACAGTTCACCACCACCAAAATGAACATGTTCATAATTTATACTTCGCAAATAGCGAAAGTTACAAAGGAAAAGTACATTTGGCCAAAGGCCATTCAGAGATACAAAGATACGAGCCCCCCATCACAGGGCTCTTAGACCATTTCAGTTAAGTGATCAACACACAATCGCCGGAACCAGTATCCACAGCTTTCTCGACGATTTTCTTGTGGCATCACACCAACTGAAGGACCTCGTGGCTGCATTGCTGGAGGAGAGCAAGGACTCGACATCAGCACCTCCGAGCCCAGGCTCAGATCGCGACCACTCGTCCTCGATGGGCTCGCGAAATCAGCCATCAATTCGGCATCGTTCGCGAGCTTCCGGGCGAAGAGAAGACTTACCGTAGCATCCTCGCCCGGACCCACCGAGAAATAGGTACCTCCCTTGCCTATTAGAAGCACGATGTCCGGCTCCTTTCCAGCAGCATTTGCACCACTCTTCGACGATTTTCTTCTGTCATCAATGGCGAACGCCAAGGCATGTACCCTGGCCTACACTATCCTCACTCATAGTCCTCTCAGGCAGAAGGATTCTCAAGATCCACATGGTGGCTATCTGCCTAAAGACTTTGTGGTGGCGAACAATGCCGGTGCGTCTATTTATAAGCGCCCTTGGGTCACGGATCTGTTGGTCCGTGAGCCATTAAACGCCCGGGAACGGATACGCATGCGTTTCGCCTTTTTCCGGGTAGGCGGCCATTAGTGCCCTTGACTGAGCACGCTCAGCAGCGGGATTCCTGCACAATCAGTTTTTGCAGCCTTTTGACCGAGCAGGCTCAGCCCATGGTTACCAACACACTGTTGATTCATGGGTGCTGAAAATTTTTGGCCCCTTCCTTGGTGGCAGCATGCTCTCACCTACAACCCAATCAGTTGGACTGAGCAGGACCTCAACTCGGAAAGTATCCTTGGTGGTAGCAAGCCTTCACCAACTCCTGGGCAACACGTTGTCTAGATATTTTTTGAGCCTTGGCTCGCTTATACTAACCAACCCAACGCTCGGGGGCTACTGTACGTACAGTGCTCCTAATCGTCGCCCTGTACTCGGCCCTCATGAGGACCGTACGACTACCTCGAAGGACTCGGCGTCGATGTTGGGTGTTCTCTCTTTTTTTGAGCACCGCCCACCCTTGTGGGACTACACGTCAGAAGCACCTTCAGCCGACTCATTGGCCTCGGCACTTCGTCAAGCAGTTCGGCACGCGCCTGCACGTTGCTCGGGGGCTTGTGGGATACGGGTATCCCTAGGCCCACTGTCAGACCAGACCACGGCGGCCAGGGACCACCCCTGACAGGCCCATGGGCCGACCCCTACGCGGCCCAAACGGGCTCCCTGACTTGACGGACAAGTTGATAAAGACCCAGTGGGCGAATCTTCCGGATATCCAGGATATTCCAGTTGTAACCGACCCGGACTAGAGTCCTAGTCGGAGCCAAGTAGGTTTAGATGGAAACCGACTTGTAAACCCTAGCCCGCTACCCTATATAAAGCGGCCTAGAGCACCCTCATAGAGGACATTGCATCATATCTTGTAACTCATATGCTCGTCCTTGCTTCCTGAAGCTTGGTCGAGTACTAGCAATACAAACGACGCCACCAACACATGACGTAGGGCATTATACCTCCTGGTAGCCCGAACCTGTCTAAATCAGTGCCTCCTGTGTACCATCGAGACACAAGTTCATCGATCGCCCTGCCTACAAATCAACCACTCGGGTACCCCCAGGTGGATTGCCGGTCCTAAGGTCCAACACTTGGGTGGTCAGGCCGCTCCCACCGGACCGCTGCACCGCATGGAGTAGGTGGTCCTAGAACAATCTTCATTGTGGTACCCTACACTTTGTAGGGCAGTGGCACAGTGCTGCCTATGGTCTCATCCGCCAAGTCCCGGTGCAGGAGGTGGCATGCAACGGTCGGGTTCATGCTTTGGGGCGTCCTATTTGCGATCATCTAGTCAATGACTTCTATAGAATATTTTATTGGAGCCCCATACCCCTCATGAGAGGTTGGGATTGAGGTCAACCCTGAGGTTGGGATCGAGCTGCAGCCCCGGCCTCTAGGGAGCACGCATCCAACCATCCTAGTCAGGGGCATACGACCCCTTCCATACCATGGAGGTGAATAAGACAGGTAGCACAAGATTCCCTCCATGTCCGCAGTGCAAGGCATGCTGCCACACATAGTTTTAAAAACAAAACCAGATACAAACTATATGTATGCCATGATCAAGTTTCATACATATAGTGACTTCATCAGTGAATAATCAAAGACAGTGCACAACGTAAAGAGAGTTATGTACTTTATTACACTGAAAGACAAAAAATATTTAACAAGTCGAAAGCACATAACTAGTAGCAGAACTCCATCTTTCTCCATAGGCAGCTGACTGGGGGAACATGTACGCCTAGGACTGAGCATAATTTTCTTGAAACTCCACAATATACTTCCTTCTAAGTAGCATCCATTGATATGGAACAAAAATTATTTGTAAATAGCAAGGATGAGCACATGTCATACTCAGCAAGTGCAGAGCAAAGCAAATGGCATGCAAGGCTTAAACAAGGATAGGCTGGCATTGAAAGCCTCATGCACTTTTGGCTAGTCATATTTTATTAGCAATATAATTACTAAGTACAAGTTTATACCATCCCAAATTAACAGATACATAAACATCAATATGCACGAATCAGGTTAATTCATATTAAAGTTCAATTATCATGCGAGGGTCTAGGCCGCTTTTGACCGTGAGCATGGTTGTTATAACAGTTTTACACTCTGCAGAGGTTGTATACTATCACCACAAGTCACGATTCCCATTGCCAAAGGCGTGTACCATTCTCACACCAGAACCGAGTACTATGTTTCAATATGAGGCCTTTTCATAGTGGGCTGCAAAAAGAGATCATTGTTGGATGTTTGGGCAATGGAAAAATTTGAGATTGTGGTTGTTATCAGTTATGTATGAATAATCGGTATTATTTGCCAAGTTAATTTCTGGTCTATAGGTGGACAGTTTGTGTTATTTGTTGTGTTATGTATAAACAATTTATGTTAATTTGTGGTGTATGTGGACAATTTGTGTTATTTCTCATGTTATGTATGAGCAGTTTATGTTTATTTGTGGTTTGTACATGGATATTTTATTTGGCCATGCATGAGTTCAAACTAAAATAATATTGCAATATCAAGCTGGTACAGTTATCCTCCAGGACCTTATATTTTGGTACAAAAGTTGAACCCTCTAAGTCCCTATATTATAGGACGGAGGGAGTACATCAATAAAAGTCTGCATATCACGATGAGCTTGAACGAAATCACGGAACTCATGCATACGATTGTGTTGTTCATATGGCGTAGGTCTTACAATTTGGCCTACCGCCTTGTCCTGGATGTCATCTTCATTTTCTATTATTTTTCTTAGACTGAAAAATATTATAGTATTTTTAATTATATATGTTTTCTAAGAAAAAATATTCTTCTATAACATTTTTATAAAGTTTAGTCGACCCCTCAAACTACCAAAGAAGATCAACTTAACCCCCTTATGGCTGACGTGGCGCCACATGGAATGAGAAGTGTGGTGCCACATCAGTGAAAACCTCCATTAAAACCACCAAATGGTGTAATTTGGACGGTTTAAAAAATTAAAGGGTGTCGAATATCTGTTTTTGCGGCTGAGTGTTGGAAATCAGACAACATTGATAGGTGAAGGGTGTGGAATGGACGTTTTCCTTGGCATGGTGAGGGAGCGGGATAGAGCTAGGCTAGAGATGCGTTAGGCCCAAAGTTTGAGCTGCGATTGGGACAGAGAGGAAGATGGAGGTGAACGGACCGGGCTGGGAGTTCGAGGAGCAAAATCGAACTCTGCAGTAAGAACTTAAAACAAATACAATTCAAAGTCGAATTTAAAATTAAATTCAAATTCTAATTTGAACTACAAGCAAATAAAAACTCAATGCAACAACATGAATAAAAACATATTTTGACTAAAATTATTTAATATGATATTTAAATTGATTAAAAGGCTAGAATTTCCACTTAAATCAAAGAAAATTTATTTGACCCTAAATAAATTCTAGAAGAATTCAGAGAGTTGTTAGTGATTTATTGTGATGAATTTTAGGGTGTGACACATACGGTGTGGTCATGGACGAGCGTCCTCCATAGTTCCTCGCGTCATGGCCGTCGCCTTGGGTTCCCTATTTGAGATTTGGTCATAGTGTGGGGTGTGTACGTCACGTCAGCATGGCGCACCTTCATTGCTCTGGGCGACCCGCCGCTCTTATCCTTGATGAGGTGTCCCGGACACCTCCTCGTGTGACGGTGTCGCTCCGCCCCCTCCGGCCCCGGGCGACTGGGTCGTGGAGTAGTCGTGTGTCCTCACCCGGCAATAAGGTCGTGGCCCTCAGGCCGCAGGCTCTCTCGGGCGGGTTGTGCGCTTAACTTCTAGCCCTGGGCGCCTTTGCTGGGGTGCACATTGTTGGGCTGTGTGGCCCATCCGGGGCAAAGTCAGGACCCGTGTTGGGTGCTGCAGCACGGGCCCTGTGTAGTGCATCCAAAGCAAATT
Source organism: Echinochloa crus-galli (assembly GCA_900205405.1). Lineage (NCBI taxonomy): Eukaryota > Viridiplantae > Streptophyta > Magnoliopsida > Poales > Poaceae > Echinochloa > Echinochloa crus-galli. Next base: position 404,575 of record OAMR01000500.1, on the reverse strand, counting down.
TAATTGTTCTTAGCATCAAATCACTGTGGGTGTCTTTAGATCCCCGGAATAGATGGATGAAAAGTCACATCGGACATTGTAGCGCACTGTAATACTTTTCATTTGTTTCTGGTAATTGTTGCCCCGGGTGAAAGCGATCTCTGACTCGGTCCATGTTCTCAAAGGTACCTTGTGTGCCAATACTACAGGTATAGATACACATCAGAATAGTTCCAATATAATGTATCCAAGACATGCATAAAAGAAGCTTATACACCTATTACTGTTTGTCTGGCCTACACCTTCTAATGGCCGTAAATACGTCTCGACCAAAAAAATGATAAAGAGCAAGATTGCATAGATGGAATTGACCAGTAGACCAAATCAAGTCATAGCTGAACTTAATTATCTCAGTAAAATATGGTAAATTTCCCTATTTGGAGGTCAAACAGTAAGCAATTGTGATGTATTTGGTGGGAATGGCATGTTTCACCTTAATTCACAAAGTACTATTTGAATTATTTGAGTAATAACACAAGCTAAGTCATGAAAGGGATAAAACAATAAATAACCATAGTTTAGAAGTAAATAAAGAGTAAAAATACATGTTTTCATCATCTACTATGGTGAGAATGTGGGAGTCTTTCGCACTTGGGTAGCTTGCTCAAACGCATAGGCAATCTCAATAAGCCTTGGCTCATAGCCCTTCAACCCTCCAAAGCAAATACCAAATGGGACGCCCAGTTTACCGTAACCAGCCGGTACAGTTATCCCTGGCATGCCACCTATGGCGAGAATAGTGGAAGCACTGTCATTGGGTGTCACTATTGCATCCAGTTTCAGCTCCTTCATCAGCTTTTCCAATCCGTAAGCTGACAGTTTGTTTAGTTCCTCGATCGCGGTTCTTTCAGGGGAACCTATGCCACTAGTGTTCTCAGCCACCAGGAAGATAAATTGCCCGAATTCTTTCAGCCTCTCCTGTGATAATTGAATAATATAATCTAGTAAATTTCATAAGACTACTCACAAATGCATTTTATAACAATCACAGAACGACTTTTATGTGCTATAAAACTAGTACTCCTATTAACAATCACTTTCCACTGCGATGAAAAATCATACCAAAAGAATATCGATGACAGTTGCCACAACCCGTCAGTAATAAAATATCGCAGGGATTTTTAGGCCCAACCACGTGAAATAAACTATTCTATAGAATTACATTTAAAAACACTTCTCACCAAAAAAATTCCACCTCCACCTCACATAGGACCTATCTGTCAGAAAAATAGGTTGATGAAAGGGGGAGGGACATTGTTTTGTTGATTCGCACCCCCCCCCACCCCCCACCCCCCC
>OAMR01000500.1:378271-402662 GCA_900205405.1 Echinochloa crus-galli | reverse complement strand
CCCCCCAAAAAAAAACTAGAACTTTTTTCACCTAAAAATCGGGTCCACCTAAATCTACCCACACATCCTTTATGTTACCATATTTAATATATCATCTGAGTAAGTTTTCAGGTAGATGGTAGTTGATGATTATATTTGGATTTAAGTCCAATGTGTTGCCATAATTAATGTGTACAATTTGAGTAAGTTTTCAAACATACAATAGATTTCCATATTTAATATGTATAATCTGAGCAAGTTTTCAAATAGATGGAAGTTGATGATTATGGTTGGATTTAAGTCCAATATGTTACCATAATTAATATGTACCGTCTAAGTTTTGAGACGATAGATTTCAATATTTAATATGTATAATCTGAGCAAGTTTCCAAATAGGTGGTAGTTGATGATTAGATTTGGATTTAAGTCCAATATGTTGTCATAATTAATATGTAAAATCCGAGTAAGTTTTATAGATTTTCTTGGTTGATGATTGTGTTCAAGTTGAAGTCTAATAATTACCATACTAATCTAATGTGACTTATATAAATCCAAAGTCTTTACGTGTGAAAAGATGGAGAGGCCAGCGTCGGCGACACGTCTGGCGGCGGAGGCGGCGGTCGGGCGGCGCAGGACAACGTGGATAGTGTGTCGGGCGTGATGGAGGCCGACACAAGTAGCAGTGCTGTAGTGGGCGGCGGCGGCCTCGACGGCGGTGGGGGCGGGCTGCTAATGGTGGCAGAGAAAGCGGTGGTTGACGACGTCGGCGTTGACTGGGATGTAGAGTTGACGGCCGCTGCCGGCAACGAGGAAGCGGCGGCATCTTCCTCAATGGTCCCTGGCAGATGCAGATCTCGTGCTCACGACTGACACTGTTCTTGTATTAATTAATTCTCTTGATCTGATGCTGGGGATGAACGTCGCTGAGTACGAGAGGTGAACACACAGTGGCACTCGCACGCTAGCAGATCTGGTATATGAACTGAAAATTTACAGCAAGTGGTGATTTTGATTGTTTTGGCCAAGAAGGGTATCCTGTTGCACGTCATCGGCGACCCTTCGAGATGGCCGGAGTCTCTGTAGGAGGCTGCCCAGGAGGTCGAGGAGATGACGAGGAGCAACTCCAAGTTGCACCTGATGCTGGCGACCTGCTACAGCGGGTCATGGGAGATCGTGCAGGCGTGCCAAGTGCTGGCCCGGAGAGTGCAGGGCGTCGCGCCAAAGAGGCTCACGGTAACAAAATTCTTCGCTGACATGTTTGCTCTCTGTACATCTATGTTTGATTTTGTTGCATAGGGTTTATGTGACAATTCATTGTGAGATGGAATATGAGAACTACGACATATTTTTTCCCTCAATCGTAAAATCGCTTTGAACGAAGAACATTTTGTGCACTACAATCTTCCTAAAATGGTTTTATGAAACGATGATAATGGAATTCATCCGTCCCAAAATATAATGATCATTCTAACTCGAATTATAGTATAGACTATTGTTAACGGTGAATGGTTTATGTTTATAAGAAAACTTGTATTCCTGTCAGATTATCATGATTTTTTATTTTTATTTTGGTTAACGTGTGTGTCGTACGTGCGTCATTGCTAGTAGAGACAAAAGGTTATCCATGATATACTAAAATTGCATAGCGTTTTTTTTCTAAAACCTTGTTTGCATTACGTCTCAGACACGGGCATTAACTATGGGAAAATGCAGAAGGCATATTTCCTTTAACAAATCGGTTTTGTCAAAATTCTTGGAAATACATAGCGGACGGTTTTCCTTTCATGTATATTAAATATCATCCACACTTTGTGATAGATTCTTCAAGATGGGTTGTTTTATGAAATTTATGTTGGAATCTTGAAGCCTGTGAAATACTTAAAGCTGTCTGTTTTAAATAATATTTGAACAATGAATTAGTTCATATATGTGTAATTTTTAAGAGATGTTATTTTCTTGGTTCAGACTACGGGAAATACAAAAAGATTATACCTCAAAAGTCAAAATATGCCCAGAGCTAATACATACAAAAGTTCTGACTGGAACGTCTGTTTTGAGTTAATATGAAAGCAATAGTTTGAACAGACCGTACCTCAACGGGATGGGCATTGTTGAATGCTATTATATCAGCCAGTGAATGAACAGGGGAGTGTGATAAGTCTGACAAATAACCATCCAGGCTTAACTTGAACTCTGCCGGTAATACAATTTGTTCGCCATTATTTAGAACATCCAATATCACACTAAGATTTGCTATGTCTATGTTCTCAATCAGAATAGCTCCATGTTTCCTTCAAAATGGAATGTAAAGTATGCAAGGGATTAATTATAAATAACTAATGAACTAATTGATGAAATAAAGCCATTTGATCTCCACCTACCGAAACAGAGTAAACTTGTATCTCGAGTGGGTGCTAAAATATAATTGCAGCGAAGAAGGACAAATCAATAGTTGATGACTGAGAGCTAGGGAGTATTTGCCAGTGGAACATGTTTGCATTTTTTTGTGAATTGGTTCATGGGTAGCAGTGCATATTATGATACATCAATTCAGAAATTCTCCTTCGTTTTGAATTGGAAGATTAAAAACCTTAGTCCTCTCCAAGAAAAGTAAGCTCTTAGCTGGTCTAAGCTATACATAGCTATATCACAATATAATATTCCCTCACACAATATGTAGCATTTAGTGTCGTCTTAAAATTTCATAATTTAGTTGCATTTTACTAAATTATATGACATGATTTGTCTCGGAAAGTAGTTTTATAAAAGTATACTTTTGCTTAATTTTATAAGTATTTCATGACAAAAAGTACTAGTCTAAGTTGTTTTTTAATGATTGTGAGAACGCATAAAACGTCAATTATTTGTGACTAGGGATATTTTTTGTGTGCCTTTTACATTCCATGTTGTATTGACAGAAAAGAAAAGGTATTTTCAAGTCCTTTTTTGCTCTTCCATGTTTAATTGTACAATATTTTAAAATAAGATCCTAACTAAGTAACTTTACATACTTATCCAAGTGTCAAACTGGGTACCTCATTGTGTCCAGATGCTGACGGAAAACCATATGCTGAACAGTCCCATTTCGATAATTGAAAAATCCGTTGGGTATGCCAATTCTCTTGCCTCTTAATCCATCTGTCCTCAAGAACTGCATATAGCCACCTCGGGGGATGTACCTGGATGCTTTCTTTGTAGCTATCCCGTCAAGGGAATCATAACCAACAATAGCATCCAGTACTCTGACTGCATCAGACATTGTGCGGCATATTGGCCTGCGATAACAGTAGCAAGAAAATAATTTGCAACATTTGTGGCATAATATTCCCATATCTATGTTTTGTTTAATATTTTTATTAAACGTAGGGGTCAATTTTATTTATTGTGCATCATATTTCTACAAGACTATAATTGAACTTACTTCATCTGTTCTAAAAACCAAGTCACTCTATTTTTGTTCTAAGCTAAACTTTCATAAGGTTATCCCAAAAAACTTCTATAAGTTTGATCAAATTTATAAGACAATGTATAAATATTATTGACATCAAATAGACATGTTTAAAAATATTTTTTCCTTATAAATCTAATTGTACTTATTTGTATCATGAATATTGTTACCCTTTTGTATAAACATGGTAAAACTTAAAAGTTTAACTTAGAAAAAAACTAAAATTATTTGTTTTTTTAGAACGGAGGTAGTATGTCACATAGATTCATATTATTAGCAAACCATGTCCCTAAGAAAATGCGCATTATTTGCCATCACGAAAAGATCCAATGTTACAAGAAAGACAAGCTCACCGTGAGTTTCCTAGTAAAAACAACCATTGACTAGTCAGTTTTTTTATGGAGCCCTTGGCTACAATTTGCAAAATAATGGTGCATTGGATCTTGCATTGGCCACACAATATATAAGTAACAAGTTGAGGATAATGCACTATATTTAGTTAACCACTCACCCGACTGTGTCTTGCCTAGGAGAAATGGGGATAACACCAGCCCGGCTGGTCAACCCGAGCGTCGGTTTAATCCCAACCACGGAATTCAGCGACGCCGGGCAGAGTATGGAGCCGTCGGTTTCTGTCCCCAGCGTCACCGCCGCCATGTTCGCCGCCGCCGCTATCGCTGAACCAGTGCTCGACCCACAAGGATCCGCCGATAACACGTAAGGATTCTGTGCCACAGGCATAAGAACACACACAAAATCTGATTATCTATGGAAAAACATGTCGCATCCATTAGGAAGCTAGATATGGATTTGCAGCGGATTCCTCAAAAAACGAAACATTAATTCCGGCAACCATGCATGAACTGCGAGAGTAGCTTACCCGGCCCTGGCCGCCGCGGGCGCTCCATCCATGGACGCCCTCCATGTTGCGGAAGTTGGCCCACTCCTCCATGTTCGCCTTGCCGAGCACAACGGCGCCTGCCCGGCGCAGCCGGCGCACCACGCCGGCGTCCTGCCGGACTACGGACCCCAGCAGCGCCAGGGACCCGGCCGTCGTGTTGAGCCGATCGCGGGTCGCGATGTTGTCCTTGAGCAGCACGGGGACGCCGTGCAGCCCGCGGCCGCAGCGGTGGCAACAGCGATTTTTGGAATACCGCTCCGCGTCCGCCTGGGCAGCTTGCCGGAGCGCGTCGGGGTTGACCTCGATGACGGCGTGGAGCAGCGGGTTCAGCCGGCTGATCCGGTCCAGGTAGAACCGGACGAGCGACGTGGATGTAAGGCTGCCGTTCTTGAATCCCTCTTGGATGGCGTCAATGGTTGCCTCCTCTGTATGGAAGCCATGGCAACCGCCGGCGGCGAGGAGAACGAGCACAGCAGCGGCAAGCAGTAGGCCCTGCTTAGACATGCTGGGCGCCGGCGCTGGTGCAGTAGATTGTTAGTGCTTGGTTAGTGTGGATGATGGACAGCGCGCGTTGACCAGTGGCTGTAGGCTTGCTTATATCAGTTTGGTTGGTTGGTTTTCCTTATTTTTTAACAACTTGCTTGGTGCTTGGTGCTTGCCCTGTCCGTGGTCTCTGTCCGTTTTCAGTAGTTTCATTTCTTTTTTTTTTCCATAGGCGCGCTTGCAACGTTTAGAGGCCGCGCGCAGACAGTTTGTTATTTTTCTATCCCAGTTTTTTTGTTGATCTTCACTCATGAGAACCAGCTAGAATGGGTGCACTGTGACCACCATGGGTTTCAAACCACTCATTCCATTTCTATCCCTGTTTTTAAACGGGTTCTAGCCCATCACACGCCTCCAACTTTTTTTAGACTATAGAAAGTTTATTTCTAGCTTCACTCATCCTCAACTAAGAATGCATCATTTCATAATTATTCTAGATGGATGCACCCAAACTAAGAAAAGCACCTGTCTAGAAAGACATATAGCTAAGACATCTTATGATTACTACTTAAAAAGCATTAACAGACATCTCATGTAGTCGTCTTGCAGTGATATCGACCCGAAAAGAACCAGCTTCACCACATGGGTGAACAAAGAACTGGATCTTGAGCCAAAATCTAGTAAGATGAAATAATAACTTCATTCACCGAATGAACTCTGACCACCAAGCCAAGAATAAATCGCCGTAACGGATATATAACACTGGATATGATAATTTTAAGGATATGTCTCCCTTGGGAACTCTCAAGTCTTTATATAGTCATGTAGGCATCAAACTCCGGGCCCTGTTTGTTTCAGCTTATGGCTGATTTTCAAGGCTCGATTGAGAAATCCAACATTCAGATGACTACCATAATCGATAATCGAGAATCCATATTCTAAGTCATATGACTTTTCGATTCTCCAAAATTGAGCATTCAAAATCAGCCGGAAGCTGAAACAAACAGAGCTTTCATCGTTGCAGGTTGTGTTTATAACACATACATGCAGATTGTTTGCACAAATCAAACACCGTCATTCCTAAGAGTAAATTGGGCCTATTTTTTAAGGACATGAGAGGATTAAATCTCAATCAAAAGTGGATGATTGGATTTTAGTGATCCACCGCTGAGTGTTTATTATTGGCCGACCAAGCAGAAGATTGCAACACAAAGATCCCGATCTAGATGGTTTTTCAGATAAGTTTTATCGAAAGTTCTTGGAGATCTTAAAAGGGATCTAATGCAAATGTTTCATGACATGGGTCGCCCGCTTTTTAGCCTTAACTTTTGCCGATAACTTTAATCCCTAAAAGTAATAGTAGGCCAACATGTTTGCTTAATGTGAACTTTAAAAGCTTCACTAAAGTAGTTAGTATTAATATTAATTGAAAAAAAACATTTTTAAACAAAGACCATCTACCATCTTTATTAGAAAGCATTCATTTATCGGCATGGGTTAATAATGACAACCATAATACATAAAAGGATACATCCGGACAGATGTAATATGGTCCACTCTCTAAATACCCACTATAAAGGATACATCCTAACATCAACTTCATAGTCACCATTACTATTTTCCCTATCATCATCACTTTCATGGTGTGTAGTGTTGACAGCTTTCCTCCTAGGACAATTGTTGGATGCACTAGACATAATTTCACATAACAAGACTGTAAGATATTTCATTGCCATAGAGAAAATACAACCAATCCAAGATATGAATCAAACAGGGGCTAACTTAAACCCAATCCTATAAAAAACAAACAAGCACCAAAGCTATGCATGAAGTCATATGCTTGAACGAAGACCTCATGAACCATTCATCTATCTTGCTTCGCATAATCTTCCTAATCATAATCCGTAGTTCCCTACAATACGCAAGTTTCGTATCAATAACCAAATAAAAGAAAGAAAACAAATAGTTTAGGAATAATAATTGTTTTCAGTGTATATGCTTATAGCTGGTCCCGGCGATTCATGTTGGCTACAATTAGCATTCATATGCTTCTTTGTTTGGGCCTATGCTTTTTCCACTCAGGCCACACTATGATTGTGAAGTTCTTCATGAAGGACTTGGTTATCTTCTTTAGTTGCTTGATTATCTTCCTGAAATGATTATCTTTCTTTCTCAGATTATGCTATTTTTTTTTCTATAACTCTAGTATTGCAACAACTTGATTCCTCAAGTCTCTTGCTTTTATTCCACTATAACTAACGACATTTACATGCTTAGATCAGAAGTGCTTGTTCATAAATTTCACATTAAAGAGAGAAGGGTTTAACAATCTTTGCTCTTGGACAGATAATATCGGCCCGTCTGTATTCGAATACGACTATTAAAGATCCAAATCATATCTGAATTCAGATACTCAAAGTTAGATGTCTTATATTGATATTGGATCCCATCCATACCCGACATATTTCACACCATTTGTACCCAAACCGGATTTGAGAAAAAAATATTTGTACTGATAACCATATATTCGTTTATATTCAATATGTTTTCATCCCTACTTAGTACCATCCAGTCACACCCTAAAATTCTGAATTTTAGGATGTGAATAATAAGCAGAATTAGTGTAATGATTTTCTTCAATTTCTAAATTTTTTCCAACATTATATAATTATCAAAGAATTTAGTATATGATTTATTCTAAATAAAATTAAAACAATATATGTTTTATTGTTCTTTGCCTTGCATTCATGCCAGTTGCATTTAGTGGATTTATGAGTGCAAAGTTTTCTAAAATGTGTTTTGGAATTTTATAGATTTTATAGAAATTATTTCTATTTTTCCTAGAGCAAATTCCAATTTTTGAAACATTCTAAAATCCTTTTCATAAGCTCCAAATATTTTATTTAGGATTTTTATCAAACTCTGTCTCTAGGATTTTCCCCGAGAGTTTTAGAATTTTTGAGATATTTTTCGTGGCTCAAATGATTGATCTAGATATGTTCTGTTATTTCTTTCCACGGGAAAATAATATTCCAAAAATAAAAAGAGGAAAAGCCATAGATTAGTTTCTTCACCTGACGGAAGATCGGGCACCCTAGTTCCCATCAAGTGGTAATCAGAGACTCAGGTATTACCGTCAGGCTTACCCTAGATTAGTTTTGTGTCTTCGTCCTATAGTCCAGAAAATTGCCCAACAAAAATATTTTTTTCATCTTATTCCGCTGTCCTAGAACCCTACTAGAACCCTATTTTGCCTTGCAATTTCGTTTTCAGACTGCTTTGTTGAGTTCGTGTCGTAGTTCAATTGCCCGTTGCGTGATTTGTTTTGTTTCCGCCGCCATCCCATCCACCACATTACCAGACTACAAGTCGTTCCACCCCACAGTTCGACTTGCCCTCGCTAGCCGCCTTGTGTGAACTCCTATCCTACATGCCCTAGATATGTTGCGAGCTGCCTTGTGTTAATTGCCTTGCATTGCAGCCTTCTTGGTTTATCGTGCAAACCCTAGCCACCACCGCGCTTTCTGTCGAAGTTTGCCTGTCGAAAAATATAACTTGAGGTACCCTCGATAAAACATAACTTGCCGGTATACACTAGAAAACTTGCGATCTGCACATCGATCACACATATATTGATGTGTCCATCATAAACTTTAGACAGTTGTGGGTTGTGACCTGCATAAAACACCGCTTCAAGTTCCCATATACAAGGAAGGATGCAACTTGTTAAATGCAACGGGAGCCATACTGGCGCTTATATTACAGGTATGTAACATACCGTATGTTATGACACCACAACACTCCATCGTTGCAGCACTCAGAAAAAGAATATTGTAGCATTTTTATTACACGTGCACACAAGCATGGCACACTTATTACACAGAAAGCTTGTATATATAGAATAAGGGTCCAGAACGGATAAGCCACTGAACCTGTTAGATATTGCGTCGAATATTTGTACAAGTCCGGTTACGACGGGACTTGAAGTTGTATTTAGCAGTATATGGTAGAGTTCGTGTCAAACTCTGTAACCTGAGCCTCCTCATAAATATGAGAGGGGTGCTGCTGTTGTAACCATGGCGACATAGCGACAGGCTCGCAGGGGGGAGGCGGCACGTTGCCGGGACCCCGGAGCGGCCGGTGTTGCTGTTGGGGAGGAGCGCCCGTAGTCATGCCCCGGGGATGTAGGCACATGGCCAAGCCTCGTTAACAAAGATCGTGTCTCCGGTGTCGTCTGTGATCTTGCAAATTTGTCTCGGTAGATTAATCGGTGTTTCCGTTGGAGGAGATTAGCAGGCGGCTCGTCGTCGCGGGGCTAATTTTCTAACAGAACCATTCAACTCAACCTCAAACATTGAGCAGACGACACAACCATTATACTCAATCACGACGCTACAGACCCATTTAGAGTATGTAAACAGAGACTCCTGAACACGCAGCAAACGCACATGCCGAAAAAGATGCAGCAAAGGCACAAGTGGACAGCAGGGAAAAAACACGCATGCAGAACAATTGGTAAATGACACGAATAGACACAAAAAACCGTAGTGTGACTTGATGATAATTGATGATAGCTGTATCCTCGATGTCAATGAGTAGGCGTCCGGAGGCAAGGGAATCTTCCAGCACGGCCCTTTTCTGGTGCATTTCTCACTGCTTGGTTTTGTTTCTCTGGTTTATTGTGTATAAAATCAAATGTGTGCTGTTGTTTTTCAATGGCTTCTTTCACCTCACTCGGAACAAGCTCACAGTTGATCTCAAGCTCCTTCAATTTCGGAAGGTTCTCGATGCCGGAGAGGGACTTCATCTTAGAGACCGAACATACAATCTTCTTGAGCTTTGGAGCAGATCCATCAGAGAAGCTTATCTTGGTGATGCCAGGACAGTCAACAGTAAAAATGTTGAGATCTGGGAAGTCACCTGTGTTGAATGTCAGCTCTGTTTCATTGTCAGACTTGCCCAAGAGAACTAGATAGAGAATGTTTGATTTCTTTGTGAGGAGATGTATAACACTTTTGTTCAGCTGGTCATCGCGAATTGTCACCTTGGCTATATTTTGTGCACTGCAAAAAGATGAAAGCAACTTGTTGCAGTAGTTCAACTCGATCTCCTCCAATTTCGCAAGTTCCTCGACTCCAAAGATATTACTTATATTAGTGGTGGAAAAAACCATTTTCTCAAGCTCAGGAGCTGATTTCACCTCAAATGTGATGGTATCCATGTTGGAGCCCTCAACTATAAAATACTTGAGCTTTTCAAATTTACCACCCTTCATTGTGAGGCTGGTATCGGTGTATGCCCTGTCCAGGAATCTGATACTGCGCAGCATGGGTAACACCGAGAGGATGTCTAGAGTGTTCTGATTGAGGAAGGTCTCACTCAAAGTTATTTTTGCAAGTGTATCATTATCTTTGGCCAACAATGGAATAATCTGCACCCTTTGAGTACTCCCGTTGATGCTTAGGCTCTCAAGTATCTTAGGTTGAGGTCTTTTACGGTGTGCCATACTAGCAGGTGCTAGTATGGTAGTATAGACCGGATGCTGACAGGGGTATTATGGTAACATGGAAAAATAAGACTCCCGGACCTTCTCGCAGCGCACCGTCTCGCCCGTCCGAGCTGCCCCCGATCCAAAAATCTTTCCGCCGTTTCGCTCCCACGACTACATCCCCTGTCGCCGCATCCCGCCGCTGCCGATTCCCGATTCGACGCCGGCGGCGGCTCCTGATTCGACGCCGCCGCTGCCTCCTGATTCGACGCCGCCTCCCGATTCATCCATATGTTGGTGTGGCCAGTTTTTGGTTGGTTGGGGCAGGTATTGGTTAGAAAAAATCCTTGCCTGACACTATGCCGGTGCTGTCAATGACGACACCCTCGGGTGCCGCTGCCCTCCTTGAAGGCAGATACAAGTTGTTGGCTGCAGTCATTGTTCGGCGAGTGCGCCCATTGGCGCCTATGCTTCGTCGACATTTTTCTTGTTGGTGGTGCCAGAAAATCAAATGTCGGGTGTTTTCACTGCTACCCCCCAAGGATTCCTTCCCTTGGGCGGCATTGGATGGTAGAACGTGGAGCCTGGATGTGTTGTAGGTGTCGCTGTCAGCTCTAAAGGAAGCCGTCGTTTTCCGATGAGCTTTGGCTTGCACATCTCTCGTCGTCTTAAGTCCTCATTCCGCTGGGTCTCTTAGATGGAGGAAAGTAGCAGGGCGGCGTAGCTATGAGGGATGGCGAGAGGTGCAATGGCTATGGCATAATCAGCGAGTATGTTGTTCAGTGGTGTCACTAATCAGCAATCAGTAGTTGTCTTCCGGTTGTGTCATGTCTTGTCTTTTTGGTGATTGTGAGCTTAGTTTCTCACTTTTCTCTTTTGTACCATATTATTTGACCGTTCAACAGTCCACTGTCTGTATGGTGTCTTGTACTAAAACCATCGCCCGCTAGCCCCGAATATGTAGTTTAATGAATTAAGGTGGGGACTTATGCAAATAAATGTTTATGGCACACGGAGATAAACACATTATGTGGTTGTGCCCACGACGAGCGCCATGACAGGCATGGCCCGAACATGACTCTAACTTGAGCATCATATGAACTCGAAGACCCCGATCGCACCAGACATCCAACATGGGGGTCGGGTTAAGGCGTGCCACTTTAGTAGCCAAGCCCACTAAAGCAAAAAGGCCACGGCCCAATGGGCCTCTTCTCCTAATTTTTTTCCTCATATTGTCAATTAAACCTATATAAGAGTTAAGAGGAGTAGGCACCTCTTGAGGGGCGAGCTATCTCATTCTAGCTCCCACACACACACACGCTTACGAGCGTATATGTTGTAAGCCTGAAGCACTCTCTATAAGGAACACGAATGGCTCATGACTGGACGTAGGGTCTTTGCCGAATAAATATAAATCCCTATGTTTGAGTGTTTACCATCAAAATTAGAAGCAGTGTGGGCTAAGTCAACCGTCGGTGTCTAAAAATACCGACACAAAGCCTGCAGCGTTAACATGTTAAACACGAAGAAATTATACTCTTGTTTGGTTCATTGCTGATTGCGGGAGCTTTAGAGCCGTGGTATGTTTGTGTGATACTTAGGCCCCGTTTGACAGAGCTCGTAGAGCTGATTCTCTGGTGAATCCAGGAGGAGTTCTGCTAAACAGTTTTACAGGTGGAGGTGATTCTTTGCTGATTATGTGAAGTGATTCTCTAAAATAAACTAAGAGGCTGTGAGCGTAGCTTCTCCTAATTCCGTGAAGTTCTTCAACCTGATTTCGATAATTTATGATAGAGAATAAAAGAGAATTACTTTCATCCATGAAATTACTTCTCTCAAAGAATCAACTTTCATAAAAAATCAGAATCAGGTGGAGCTCTACCAAACAGATCTTTAGTACGTGTTGACATTGACATATGGATATTTTTTGGATAGGAATTTTGTCATCGGTGTCAAATCATGTAATTGCTTCCTGCCCGTTACTAGAATGGAGAATTTGATTCTAGACATTATTTAGTTTTCCAACTTTATCTCTAAATTCCACTATGCAAAATGCCGGTGAAATAAAAAACTAATCAGACAGTTTTATCGTACTTTACAAGATGAATATTTTAAGCCTAATTAATCAATGTTTGGACAATTATTCATAAATATAAATGAGATGCGATGGTGACGTGTTAAGTTGGGGCCCCTGGTCTAGAGAAGAGAAGGAAAGTAAAGATTGTTTTCGTTGAGCAGGGAAAAGGGTGCCCCATTTGACCGGCGGCAAAAGGACAGGAATGGAGAGGAGATGCAGCGGGCGGGAATAAACGGTAGCATCTGGAGGAAATATCTGGGAGACGAGTTGAGCATGGAAATGGCACGGGGAAAGGGCAGGATCGGACGGCCGGGAAAGCGAATCAAAAATATCGTCCACGTGGAGCCGCTTTTTCTGCTTTTGCGGAATTAAATAATCCCCCGAGGCCTTCCGCAATCCGCTGCACAGCTCAGCAGCCTCCCCTCCCCCAACAAATATCTCTCTCTTGTGCTGTTCGTCCGTTCCCCCCTCTCCTCTCGGCGACTGGTTGGAATTGCACGCGCAATGTAATCGAGTCCTTCAATCAATTACTAGGTAACGGAGGTAGGTAGGGATTCGATTGAATTGAATCCAAATCATCGAATCGAATCGGAGACAGGTTGGTTAGGGATCGATATGGGCGAGGAGGCGGTGGACGACTACGATCTGGAGCTCGGCGGCGACGACGAGCGGGTCATGGAGTGGGAGACGGGCCTCCCGGGCGCCGACGAGCTGACCCCGCTCTCCCAGCCGCTGGTCCCGCCGGGCCTGGCCGCCGCCTTCCGCATCCCGCCGGAGCCCGGCCGGACGCTGCTGGACGTGCACCGCGCCTCGGCGGCCACCGTGTCCCGGCTGCGGCGCGCGTCGCCGTCGTTCCCGGCGTTCCAGTCTGCGGCGGCGGAGCAGCAGGAGGCGGCAGCAGCAGACAACAGCAACACCACCGCCAGCAGCAAGCGCCCCCGCCTGGTGTGGACTCCCCAGCTGCACAAGCGGTTCGTGGACGTGGTGGCGCACCTGGGGATCAAGAACGCCGTGCCCAAGACCATCATGCAGCTGATGAACGTGGAGGGCCTCACCCGCGAGAACGTCGCCTCCCACCTCCAGAAGTACAGGCTCTACGTGAAGCGGATGCAGGGCCTCTCCAACGAAGGCCCTTCCCCCTCCGACCACATCTTCGCCTCCACGCCCGTGCCGCACAGCCTCGTGCACGACCCGCAGCCGCAGCAGGTGCCGGCGCCACCAGCGTCATACTACCACCACCATGCTGCTGTCCCCATGATGCTCACCGGCGGCCACCACCAGTACCACCACAACGCCGCCGCAGGATACACGCAGCCGTACCACCACGGCCACGGCGACAAATAGTTGTTGCTGCAGGTACCCAATTCAATTCAAGCATCCATGGCCAACTGTAAGCTAACGTACTGATCGTGTGTGTATTATCAGCTCCCAATAAATATGATATATACTACTACTCCGTATTATGTAATAAACGACGCGACGATTGATCGTGTGCAGTGTGCTTATTTGTGGTGTCACTCCATCTTTCTTTCAATGCAATGTGTATACTCCCTCCTCCTGTTCATTATCAGAACAGCGAT
Organism: Echinochloa crus-galli; assembly: GCA_900205405.1. Lineage (NCBI taxonomy): Eukaryota > Viridiplantae > Streptophyta > Magnoliopsida > Poales > Poaceae > Echinochloa > Echinochloa crus-galli. The sequence continues at coordinate 388,706 of OAMR01000500.1, read as the reverse complement.
ACGGTCGTCAAATCACAACTTTAACCTCTCTTTTTTTTTATAAAAATATTTCTTAAAAAAGTTATATACGTATATTTTTATAAAAATAATTTTTAAGACCAATATATTTATATGAGTTTCATATTTCTACGTTATGTTTATTTGGCTGGTGGCTATTATTGATCTGTTCCGAGAGAAAAGTATCGGTGGCTGACGGCTGGTTTGTTACGAGGAAAAAGTACTTCTGACCGGTGGTGGCTGATAAGCCAAACGAATATTACACTAGACTTAAATGTTATTTATGATTTATATTTTAAATATTTGACTTTGTATATCTAAAACAAATCATGCAAATTGTGTTCTTTGTGTATATGTTTTTTGTGTTCTTGCCCTACTTTAAAGTACAATTGTGATTCAACCTTATGAATTTGTGTTATGTTATTTAAAGTCAATGTGATTTTGCCCTTTGTCTTTATGCATTTGCCCCTGTTTTGGCCGTTGATTAGGGGCAAAATCGCATTGCCTTGTGAATAGTAGATGAAAAACCACAAAGTAAAAAAAGAGAGAGCAAAATTACAATTGCATATCAAAGTAGGGGCAAGAACACGATGCCTCAAGTTTATAACTCTAGGTAATATATTTTTATATCTAGCTAGGCTTAAGGTGGGTGAGTCGGAGGCAGTGATTGGTTCAATAAGACTAACCACGACATTTAACTTTGTCAACTCTAGGCAACGGCAGCAAGGCAAGAGCAAAGAGTATTTGGGAGCAGGTACAAATGCTAGATCTCTAATTACTAACATTATCCACAACGATTCAATGGCACGTACTGCTATATACAATATACAATTGGGGCACTATGACCCGCTTGTGTTGCTAACTTTTTTTATTTTAATGAGTATTCCCTCAGTATCACAATTAGATGACGTTTTGGACAAGGTTTGGATCAAACCTTGAGAATATAAATCATGAATAAATTTTAAGCCATTGAGTTTAGAAATGTGAAAATCATATCAATATATTTGTCTTGAAAATTACTTTCATAAAAGTATACATATATAACTTTCTAATAAATATTTTTTATAGAAAATATGAGTCAAACTTATGCTTTGGAGACCGTGTTATTGTTCTAAACGTCATCTAATTGTGATACGGAGGGAGTATATAGTTGACATGTCAACGGATGTACTCGCTCCGACTAAAACTACAGGGTTTATCTTTTTATGTCAAGACAATCATTTAACCAACAATTACACTACGAATATACGTATGACACAGAGTTGTTATCATTTGATTTGTATTAAAAGATAACTTTAATTTCTTATTTGTATACTTGTGTATCATATAAATAAAATATCAATAGAGTAATAGTGGTTGGTCAAAGCATAATTAATTTTTTTATTTACCTACATTTAATACTCCATAGGTTTTCTCTGTCGTCACATAGATGTTGCATCCTATCGCGGGGTGAGATAAACGGCAGGACGACAATATAACGCCACTGCCAAACGCTTTCAGGTCCCACTAAGAAGGTTCGTGGTCAGATCCATCTTGTTTGCTTCTTTCTATAACTTTTCCCTTGTCAATGTGTTGGCTGTGCCTTGATTTGCTAATTCCTTTCACAGTTGGCTAATCAGTGTTATTCCTCACGGCAATCTGGATAACATGACTGACCAAAAGTTGAAAAGTTTCACGAATTGTAGATGTGCCAATATTTATGCCCCAACCGTATACTATGTAACTGTCAATTTCTTGCATTTTTAGATAAGGAACTGTTGTCACTAACTGGAAGATCTCGAGCCCTGGTATACACAAGGCACTGTTTTTTTTTCCAATGCAGATAAACCAATTTATGTGGTGGCTCCTCCGGGCTTGTTGACCACTAACCATTATATGTAACAGTGTCAGGGAGAAGGAACTGCAGCTCTGGGGACATAACTGGAAGGAAACAATAGTCACCAATTAATATGGGTATATGCACGTGCTGTCAGAAATTGTTGAGGCCATGGTGTATGTCGAGAGGAGGATGGATTGACATGAATTCAACTAGTTGCGTCTATTCCAAACTTATATGTTAAAATTACAGGTCTGCCATTTTATTTTTTTCCCATATTACCCTTATACTATCTATACTACTGAGTGCATACTACCTATACTACTAAAACGGTTACAGTAGTATGCAATTAATCTGGACCGCCCGATCTTCATATACTAGTCCTCCAATCTTTACATACTAGTCCTTTATCCTGCTAGTATGGCACACCGTAAAAGAGCTCAGGTTGAACCCCTGGGCGTACACCTCCATGCTCTTGCAGCTACTCACCGCACCTCAGGCTGAACAAGACCAATTAAAAGAGCAGGCCATGCGTACGTTACAAACGTACGACATCGATGAAACTGCCTACAAGCTTCAAGAATATATGGAAAAGCATGAAGAGCAAGACAAAACTGAAGGAGAAGGCACAAGGGAGGCACAGCCAATATAAGCATATCCTGTGTGAGATGTTCCCAGCCAACAGCCAGCAGTTGCTGGCGAAACGACATGAAGGATCAGCCAAGCAAGCCCCAGTGAGCAGCAGTGACTCAAATGCTTCCACTCTCAATACATCGGACGAGAAGCAGACAAAAGAATTGGTCCACAAGTATACACGTGAAGTCATACATGACCTGTTAGAAGACACCCTGAAGAAACTAGCTACAAGTAAACCGACTCAAGATCAAGCCTCAGATGTTTTTGAAGAAACCAAAAGGAAGATCCAAGAAATCCGGTGGGAGATTGAGGATCAATTGATGACCAAAGGTATTGTTTTTTTTTGAAAAGGGAAGTTTTATTGATCTTAGACAATTACATCGAGATGATATAATTATATAAGATCCAACACGGCCTCTGCATAACTAAGATACACACAGCCAATAAAAAAACAAAAAATAAGATAGCAAACTACCACAAGCGTCTTCATCTTCATCCGCATCACAAACCAAAGCAACTCTTGGACTATGGAGTAGACTCCCTATACAACGCCTCCAGCGAGGAAACGACACGCGCACGTGCCGACATTGTAATGACCCAACCAATTAAGATCAGATCAAATGTTTTCACGAGGGGGTAATTCATCTTAATCCAAACAATGCCTTCAACAAGGTCACTACCAGGTTCAACCAATTAAGGTCAGACCTAGGAATTTCTTCCCGGAACCGATGAATTAGTAGCATTACCACCACGACCAAGTCACGCTGTGTTGCTTCCCCCTTCTTACCCGGCCAATGCTTCCATATAGACCAGCCCTGGCCCACTTTAAACGGCCACGAACTCCAAATCCGGCAGATCATCTGAACTCATAACCTGAGATACCATGCTGTAAAGTATCCGCTGGATACCCGTGCATAATCCATCAGGAATAAATTGCAGATGGAATCCATCTTCGAGTAAGAGAATCCGCGAACGAAGCCGAGGTGACTCATGTCTCTTGGTCTATATGAAAAGAAATGGCGAAATTGAAGATGTCATCACCAGATGTAGTTGCAAAGTCCGAAGCTAGACCTTCCAACAGCAAGACCAAAGGCGTATGTGCCGAGAGGAAACGCCATGGAGCACCACTCAGCCGGCACGACCACCCTCACCGCTCGCCGCGCGCATCGCCGTCGCGCCAGATCCGCCACCGCCACGCCGCGGGTCGTCAGGGATGGGATGGGAGGGGGGTGGCGGCGGCGGGATCTGGGAGTCCGCCCGTGCTGGCCAGGGGCGACGTGGGGGTTGGGAATTCACACTGTTTATTGTCGACCAAAGGTATTGCGGATGAGATTAATGCACAATTGGAAGGTGGAGGGACCTTGATTATCATCAAAGATGAAAATAACTATTTACCTGATTGGAAGACGATAATAAAAGCTTTGAGCTTGTTAAAAGATGCCTGCGGTGCAGTAGTGGTGACTACCACGAAGAACACTGAAAGGGCCAAGGAATATTGCAGTCAAAATTGGGAGCCTATAAACTATTCTCTTGCTGGTCTCTACCATGAATGTGTGCTGGCGCTTACAAACCAGCCGAACAATTCCCTGATATCTCGCAGCATCTTGAACAAGTGTGAGCCACATGAATTCTGTATGAAGATCTTCGCGCATGCATTGTATGCTAACCCCAAGAGGAGCACTGAAGATCTGCAAAAATTGGAAGCCAACCTGGTTCAAGAAAAAAAAATAGAAACTAATGGGAAAAAGGTATTAAAGTTCTCCTACAGCAGTCTCCCAAAAGAATACAAGTCCTGCTTGCTCTACCTAGCAATCTTCCCTCGAGGCCACACCATCAGGAGGTCAACCTTGGTAGGACGGTGGGTAGCAGAAGGTCTCATCATGAAGGAAGACTGGCCCAGTTCAGTGCAACGGGCAGAACGATGTTTTAACTCACTCATTCACCGGTGGCTTGTCCACCCCGTTGATATTGGTGCTGCTGGAAAGGTCAAGAGCTGCATGGTAGGTGGTCAAGTTTATGAATTCATTACCAAGATTGCTAAAAAACAACACATTGTCGAGGGACGTCTATCACATCACTTGGCTCGTCACTTCTCAATTTTCAGTAATCTTCAACTCCGTGGCTCAGATACTATCAATGATTTATTGTGCAAACTCTCGGGTACATCTCAATTGTCCCTTCTGAAGGTATTGGATCTAGAAGGCTGCCAGTGTTTTGAGAGAAAACCGAGTTACCTCAAGGATATCTGTACCAAGATTTTATTGCTCAAGTATGGCTGCCTTTTGAAATCAACAAACTCCTTGAGCTAGAGGTATTGGACATCCGGCAGACCATGGTGCCAGTACCTGCAACAGAACATGTTCTACTTCTGAAGCTGAGGCGTCTGTTAACTGGTGGTAAGGAGCTAAATCCAACTAAACATGACACCAAGAAGATCACCTCCAGTGTTCATAGTCCAAGTCATTCAGGCACCAAAATCACCTCCCCTGCTCAGAACCAAAGTAATACGGACACCAACATTGCCTCCAGTGACACGAGACCACAAAGTAACCACGCCAAAAGTACCTCCAGATTCCAGAGTGATAGCCATACTAACACAGAAACAGCCCCCAGTGCCCAGAGTCTTGAAAGTAAGGACACAAAAACCACCCTCAGTGTTCTGATTCCAAATCGTACAAACACCGAAACCACCTCCAGTTTCCAGAACTCAAGAAGTAATAACTCCAAAATAACCCCCGGTGTCCAGATTCCTCGCAGGATTGAAAAAATGGTAAACCTGGAGGTACTATCCAATGTACAGGCATCCAAGAGCGGTAAAGAGTTGTTGGATATTGGAATGCTGTGGCAGCTAAGAAAGCTTGGTGTAGTCATAGAGGACAAGGATGTTCACCTTATCAATTTGTTTAGAGCAGTAAGTGACCTGCATGAATGCCTCCAATATCTGTCAATCACCATTCACAAACCCAAAGACAAGTCTACCTCAATCAAGCTTCCCGAACCCACAGGCGAGTCTCGATCAATCAATCTTCACCAACTCACAGACATGGGATGTTCTTCCAACACAGATTCACCAAAACAAATCATTAGTCAGCTGTCTATACTACCATATTAGCACCTGCTAGTATGGCACACCGTAAAAGACCTCTTCAATGGAGCTTTGGCCTTCCAGGTGCAGCTGGTCGGGCTTCATCTCCTCACAGATCATTTTCTCGATTTTTTCAATCTTTTCGTGATGCTGCATTTTTCTGATATCTCCCCGGATTTTATAGTACATCATCCATTTCTTATCCTGAGCTTCTGGAGGAGTAGGGCGCATTGCTGGGGTTCCCGAGTCGGATTGGGATTTGACATGCTCAAGCAACAACAGGATGTAGAAAGGAATTTCATAGGACAGTAATGGTAGAGAATAAAAGCTCACAGCTTCAGAGACGTCGACAATCCACTTGACATTGTGCTCGAAATGGGTCTCCGCCACAGACAAGTCTTCCTGCGCAACAGCTCCAGCGTCCTCTGTGTCTGGTACCACGACGGCGATGCCTGGTATCTGCTCGTTCGTCCAAGGCATCCGGATCCAGTTATCTAGCTTGCCTTTGAAGTAATCTTCCAGAGTGCTAAGCTGAAAGATTGCTCTTCTCCTGGGATGATCCGTTGACGTTGCCACTTGAATATCCTGGTCTTCTTCTTCTTCGTCTCCTCCTTCATCGCCATGGCCAGCAGCAGCGTGATGAGCCGATGGCGTATTCGCCCCGCCTGATGAATGTGATGAGTGCCCGGAGTCAGCATCTTCCCCGGGACCTCCACGCCGTACCGCAGCCTCCGCTCACCGACGTCGCGCGCCCGGTTCTTGAGCTCACTCAGCTGGATGGCAGCTTGGTGCTGAGCGACCATCTTTTGAAGGGACCAGGGAACCCACCAGAGGTAGCCCCAGAGGCCACCCCTGGCGCGTTGGATCTCGGGGTTGCCACGGTACAGGTACATGTCGATTCAGTTCTTGCAGTCGTTGGCGAGGACCTGGACTTGGTTCATCCAGGTGTGGACCTGCTCGTCGTGCTCGCCGCCGGGAGGCGACGTCCTGGCCAGGTGCAACAGGAAGCTGTTCATGCTCTCCATCTCCTCCTTGATGAACTGCACGTCGCTGCAGACACGGCCCTGCAGCAGCGCCTCGTTGTGGATAACGCCCAGCAGCGTCCTGACAGCGCCCGCCGCGAGCTCAGCCATTGATCACTGTGGCTTTAGCCCCTGGCCGGCCGGCCGGTGCCCACACTTCTGTGAGTTTAATTAGAAGAAGCAGGCAACAGGTGTGTTGCCTTACGACAAGAGAAACTTTAGCAGGCAATAGGGTGGCGATGTGAATTCTTCATATGCATGTTTGGACTGGTCGGTACCTGACTCCTGCCAATATGGTAGCAGGTAATGTGAATGAATTGTTAGTTACGTGCTACCTGAACCGATCGACGCAGGTGAAAGCGACAAGGCAAGCATCTATCCCCTTACGCTTGCGTGCGAATACTAGCTTAGCATAGCACCTCAGTACCCTCAAGCTTCAATACGGCCATACCTTTTTTATCTTTACTGGGGAGAAGGCTGCAGGACCATGGTCACTTTCTATTGTGTAAAGAAAGATGTAAACTAGACTGATGCTAGATTACCCAACACTCAGTCTCTATCTTTGTCGACATGACAGAACACCAGGCCTTTGTTGTCTCCATGGATAATATCTTTTGGTCTTTTTTAAAGGACGCAAAAGGGATGAACAATAGCTGGCCCATCCTCTTCTCACTCAATTTTTTTTGGTTTGATATGTGGAGTAGAATGGATCGATCTATAATCACCTCATAACCCTCAAGCTAGTTATTGGCCAATAACTATAATCACCTCATCAGTCTATAGTATAAGCCAATAACTATAGTATAAGCCAATAACCTAGACTGATGAACACAAGGCAAAGGATCCGGACATGTCCCAAATTGGCTCTCCAACACTGTCAAAGGTTGCTGCCAACAAACGCAACAACTTGCGCCTGCCATGCTTTGCGTAGAGGTTAGAATTTATTCTTTTGCTTGGAGTATGTACACATCAGTACCGCCATGTATTCTTTGCTTGGAGTATGTACACATCGACTGACGACTGATACATGTAGATGTTCATTATAACATACCAGACGTTGAGGATCCTCCAAGAAAACTCACAAAAGGAGTGCCTAAGGAAACAAAAAATTGCTGAAATGCTATCCATTGGAAGCAAAAATTTCCGTTAAGGTAGATTCAAGGGCACACGTCGTCCTGATTCTATAAGAGGCCATAACTCATCTTTTGCAATAAAGCCTAGAACATGATCCTGTGTGTTTCTCGAAAGAGCACCTGCAATGAAGACAAAACTCGTACATTGTTAAATTCAAGATTATCTAACAGGTAGCGGTTATCTTCGCCTTGAACAAACCATTGGTTTAATCCTATTATTAGAGGTATTATCAATCATCTTGCAATTGAAGGGAGGAAAAGGCAATAGCAAAAGCACCCAAGGAAGGAATTAAAGGTGAAATGTGCTCTGCCATGTTGATTTGATCAAGGGACTTGCAAGGACAGAAAGTGAGGTGCACAAGGAACGCAGCAAGGAACATCAAAGGTGGGACCATTTATATAATCTGAAATTTTCATAGCCTGTCCTATTTCCTTGAGAACAAAATGTGAACCCTCAAGCAAATGCGGCTTTATCCTGACAGTGTCCCCAAACCCATGAGAAAATGCAATTATCTTGACCTTTAAGTGCAAACCGCACAAAAAGGTTTTTTACATTGAATTCGGAAATTGAAAGGGCTTGCACATTTTTTTATCTTTGGTATGTAGTTGCTTGTAGGCAATGCAAGACTTCCTTCCTTTTCGCAGATCTCTTATTTGTACTAGAACATTAGACGCGCTTTATGCGTCCTCTCATGACCCTCATAATACAAATGACAATTGAAGAGCACAATCCATACATTAAATGGTTAGCATGGTTTATTATATGAATAATTAAACTTCTATATTATTCGAATAAACACCATTGTTCAACATCGTTATATTTCGTGGGTAGAGACATATAGATCTAAATGCAACATAATAAAAGTGATGGATACTAAGACATGAGATATAGGTACCATAACCATGGAAATGCGAACATCCAAATCGGAATCAGATAGCATTATTGTATTTCTTACAACAAAATATTCAAAACAAGGAAAATCAAATTATATTACCTTAAAAATAATTTTATCTAAATAGTCTAGTGTTGTCTTATTTTAAAGATGTCGTTATGAGAAACACAACAATGCAATCGGATTTTGATTTAAATACTACCTTGAGAAATTATGGGTTTTTTCTTTCTTTCTACTTTCATTTCACGCATTTTTTCTGCTGGTCGTGCTGATACTGGCCCGTCCCTCCCGTTCATCATATCCATGCACACTTGGTGCTCTGGTGGAGCATAAAATTCTTCAGCGTTGTTCAGTAAGAACGCACGCAGTGAACTCGGGTACTCGTGAAGTGCGGACATACGAGGAAACACGAGCTAATCCGATACTCCTCATCAAAATTATATACTTGAGATGTAAGATGCATGCTTTGTGGTGTATGCTCTTTTGAATTCTGTGCAAATAAATTTAATGTGACTAAAAATGCCTTCTTCTCATTTTTTTTAGAAAATGAAACTGTTTCCAGCATCTCGCGAAAGCACACAGCCATGTTCTACGCCAAGTACACCCTCAAAGGTGATCACCAGAATGGAAATAAAGGTCTGCAATCAAAGAAAAAATCGTAAGCAAAGTCTATTATTGTTTTTCCATTCGCTCTTGGCGAAGATATTCAAAGCGATGAATTTTCAAGGCTTTGCTTCCAGATGAACATGTTCTCTTCCATCTTCATGCTGCAACAGGGACCAGGGTCTCAACCAATAAGCTCATCTTAAGACTGTCTATATAAAGTAGGTCAACCTTTTTTTTTTCTCCGACACCATATCATTGTGTACCGTTGTTCCTTTCAACACCAACTTTGGTCCTATCTTCCCCAGCGATCTCCGTGCCTAAGCACCCAAACCATGAGGCTGTGCTTATCAGGTCTGTACGTCCAGATCATGAATTTCCAGCGCGGCGAGACACTTGTCATATTGGCCTGTTCTAATAACCTGTCCTAGTTTACCAATGCATGATTAATAATAACCAAATATTGTGGATATATATTAAATTATCCTTCGCTGGTACTAAGCTGGAATGTAAAGAGGATTCCAACAATCTTTATGACAAATAATGTGATGCAATTTCTTAATCCAATCAACATTCCTTGAACACTTGACAGTGCAGAATATGGATGGCTAATGGCCAGTGCGACACGGGCGGTATCAAAACAAAAGGGGGCTTCGAATAAGCTTTAGGGCCCCCGCGTCGCTCATGGGCGACCCGGGCGGCAACCTAGCGTCGCCACCCACCCCACATCTCTCCTGGTTTACCTCACGACCGCCTGAGCTTGGTGCCGAAAGTTCGGGCGGCCGTGAAGATGGTGGTGGGGCCATCATTGTTGGGCGCTGCTGGGAGCACATGTGTCCTCCTATCCCGTGGTCGGGGGCACGCAACGGCCGGCGGTGGCTGCATTGTGGAGGACCAGATCCACGCTGGGGGATGACGGATCCAGCAAGCTGGCGTCGGGATCCGGCCGTTTCGACCCCGTGGTCGCTGTCGGTTTCATCCCTCCCTTAGTCTAGCCGGTGTGGGGATTGTCGTGGTGCTCTTCTCCGGCGAGGCGGGGGCTGCTCCGGTTCCTAGGTGGCCGGATCCGCAGCCCTTGGGGTGGTTCCTCCGCACCATGCGATGGATCCGCTCTGAGCTGAGGCCATGGTGGTTTCCGTGGGAGCGGTGGGGCGGGGCTGGGCTTCGGTGGTGTACTGCAGTCGTGGTAGTCATGTGCTGACGTGGCTGTAGAAGCTGCTGTTGCCATGGTAGGACAATGTCAGATCCGG
>OAMR01000500.1:365816-377489 GCA_900205405.1 Echinochloa crus-galli | reverse complement strand
GGGGGGTTGGCCCTATGCCGCGATTGGCGAGCGGTTGGCCGTGAGTTGAGGATTCAGGACCATCGACAAGGTAGTATGACGCTGGCAGAGGCAAGGCAGCAGGAGCTAGGCCAGTCAAGAGGTGGAAGCGGTGGTTCATTACAGGAGGGTGGAGACCAAGCTGTGAACTCTGAGATGCAGGTGTCTATGATGGCAGAAGACGGTGAGACAGAGAGCATTGGCATGGCTTCTGTGTGGCAGTTGGAGGGCGATAGTTTGCGAGGCCGTGAGCTAGTGTGGTGACCGCGAAGTTGGCGACGAGGACGGCGCCAGAGGAAGTGGCCAGCATATGCACATTGCTGAGGAGACCTACATGGTGTGGCAGCAAGCAGTCCTGCATAACGGTGGTTGTGTCGGACCAAGGAGGTTTTCTGTCACGCGTTGGAAGCCCAGTGAGACTTTTGCTAACTTCGAGGAGGTGGCTAGGTTGCCGAGAGCTAAGGTGGATGCAACTTGATTCAAGTGATGTGGTTGGCAAGGCGGTGGCTGGAGGAAGCTGCTCATGTTTTCAGCTTGGCGGTTTGCAGCGGATTACGGCGGCTAACCCTGCGTGTCAGGGCTAACCCTGCGTGTCAGGGCTAGTCCGATGTGAAACAGCGTCGCAAGACAGCACAAACGGATCTGATGGTGTGGCAACTACACGGCTTGCAGCGGTCCCTGGCGGCTAGCCCTGCATGGCAGTGGTTGGTTCGGTACAGGAAAGCGTTAGCAACGACGGCGCAGACATTGATGATGGCATATCAATTTGATAGTTTTGGTTGCTTGAATGATGGTGCTGCAGTTTTGTCAATCTGCTGGCTTGAGGTGGATATGTGGAGTGATAAAGCAGTGGTACAATGGTGAAGAGAAGGTGCGGTACGACTCGCGCTGAGGCCCAATTCCAACCTGCCAGAGTGGATAGTTATTCTTAGTTTTTGATTCAGTTGTTGTTCTTGTTGTGGTGTGGTTTTGTTGTTGTTTCCTACCTTTTATTGTATCGCTCAATCAAGCTCAATCTAAGCTTACTTCTGTTTTTCAATATAGTCGGCAGTTCTTCTGCCTGATTCGTTTCTTAAATGGCCAGTGCTATCAGTCTATCATCACTCATTTGTGTTCTGTAATGGAAAGAGCTAGATATTGCAAACTCAATATATATGTTCTACTGTTTGAACATAGGAGGCTTTCGCACTTTGGTAGCCTGCTCGAACGCATAAGCTATCTCAATCAGCCTTGGCTCATAGCCCTTGATCCCACCGAAGGTTATGCCAAAGGGTGCTCCCTCCTCGTCGTAGCCAGCTGGAACAGTGATCCCAGGGAGACCAGCGATGGCGAGGACCGTGGAAGAACTCGAGTCTGGTGCCACGATTGCATCGAGCCGGTGCTTCTTCATTACCATCTCCACGCCATTTGTTGTCAAATCGTCGAGCTGCTGGATTGCGGCCTTCTCGACGGAGCCAATGCCGGTGGTGTTTTCGGACACCAAGAAGATGAGTTGTCCAAACTCTTTGAGCATCTCCTGCAATTCAGCCAGTTTGGCAAGATTTTGCACTTCATCAGCTATAAAGTTAATGCAACTACATTAAAGAATTTTGAAGTCTGGAGGCTCTGAACTAACTTCATCTGGATGTGCATTGTTGAATGCTATTATGTCAGCCAGGGATCGAACGGGAGAGAACGATAAGTCAGACAAATAAGCGTTCAGGGCTGTCTTGAACTCGGCTGCTAGCACAGCCAGCTCCCCACTGATAGTGGCGTTCTGTATCACATCCAAGTTTGCGATGTCAAGGTTCTCTATGACAACTGCTCCATTTCGCCTTTCAAATGAAGAAGAGCACGCATAAATTAGTTAGTCTCCACAATTGAGCACTATGACAAAATGAACCACAGACCACACTAAAAACAGCGGGGTTGAGAGAATCACCTCAGTGTGTTGAGATGCTGCTGGTACACCATCTGCCGGACAGTTCCATCTGCGAAATCAAAAAACCCCTTGGGAACGCCTATTATCTTGCCCTGTAACCCATCAATCTTTAGGAACTGCGTGTATCCACCTTCAGGGATGTACTTTGTTCCTGCTCTCGTGGCTACTGCATCAAGTTCGTCGTAACCCACAATAGCATCCAGCACATGGACGGCATCAGCCACTGTGCGGCAGATTGGCCTGCATTATTTGAAAACAAATTCATGGCATCCATCTTTTTTTTCAATACTGCATATGATTGTCAATTTTTTTCGAAAGAAATACCCCAAGGAAGACCCCTGAAGTTTAATGTGCCTCACCCAGGATTTGAACCCTGGGTGGGAGCCTTCTAGCTAGTGGCCTTTGCCACTACACCATGAGCTCCTTGGCAATGGTTATTATGTGCTACTGTTAGGCTGTAAAACGTACCCAACTGTGTCCTGCCTGGGAGAGATAGGGATGACACCAGCCCGGCTTGTCAACCCGACAGTCGGTTTGATTCCTACCACAGAATTTAACGAGGATGGGCAAAGTATGGATCCATCAGTTTCTGTTCCAAGCGTCACTGCCACCATGTTTGCCGCTGCTGCTATCGCCGGGCCTGTGCTTGAACCACAAGGTGGCGAGGATAGAACATAGGGATTCTACGTGAACATACACAGTAGGGACATGATAAGTGCTGTTACAATGCTAAAATGATCACAATAATAGTAACGTGCCAAAAGGAGAGTCGGGAAAAAATTCTTCAGATCAAATTGGGTCAAGTTTTTGTTTTCTTGCCAAATACTCCCTTTGCTAAAATTATTACGTAGAAGGATCCATTAGATTTCGTTTTACTTCGACTCACTTTTTTCTACAGCAGTAATTAGGTTAGCACATTATTTACCAACACAGGAAGTTGAAAACACTAACCTTGCCCTGCCCGCCACGCGCGCTCCACCCACCGGTGCCGACGGCGCTGCGGAAGTTGGCCCACTCGTCCATGTTGGCCTTGCCGAGCACCACGGCGCCGGCGCGGCGCAGCCGGGCCACCACGCCGGCGTCGCGCCTGACCACCGAGCCGAGCAGCGCCAATGACCCGGCAGTCGTGTTGAGCTGGTCGCGCGTCCCGATGTTGTCCTTGAGCAGCACGGGAACGCCGTGTAGCCTGCCGATCTTGACATCACCCGACGACCGCCGCTCCGCGTCCGCGTGCGCCGCTTGCCGGCGGGCGTCGGGGTTGACCTCGATGACGGCGTGGAGCAGGGGGTTGAGGCGGCGGATCTCGCCTAGGTAGAACCTGACGAGCGCCGTCGAGGTCAGGCTGCCATTCTTGAACCCCAGATGGATGGCGTCGAGGGTGGCCTCGTGAAACTCGAAGCTGTGGCCGCTGCCGACGGCGAGCGCTAGGACGGCTGCGAGAAGCAGCAGGCAAAGACGAGCCATGCGCTCTGAGTCTCTGACAGTGGCCGTTCGATACTCTGCTGGCGAGCACGATGAGTATATGACTCGTGAGTCGTGACTGATATAGAAATCTGTTTCTGCTTTTCTTTTGGTCTTCCATTTGGCAGGTCATGGACATTGGACATTTGGAGCTGTTCCACGAGAGTTTTAGATGCCTGGATTGTAGGAAAGCGTCGATCCCTCTAATGAGCTTCCAAAATCTAGCAGTGGTGTCAAGTTCTTCTTTGTCACCATCGTTGGAGACATGAAGTTGGCTACTGGCTGAATTGTTATGCCCGCCATTTGGCTGCAGTCCTGCAGAAGTAATCAGCGGGATACGAAAAGAAAATAGTCGGCCAACCAACGATAGAAGAGGTTCACGCTGTCCATTCAACAGAAAAGAGATACAACATAAAGCAAATGAAACCGACAAAATTGAATTTTAAGCATTTTGTGGTCCTGTGTGCCATGTAGGTGTGGACGTTGAGCCAGCTCGGCTTATCTGGTTACGTATTACTCCCTCCGTTCTGAAAAACCTGACGTTTAGGACAAGATTTGGGTCAAACATTGGGAATATAAATCATCAATAACTTTTAAATTATTGAGTTTACAAATGTGAAAACTATATAAATAGATTTGTCTTGAAAAATACTTTTATAAAAGTATATACATATCACTCTTTGATAAATATTTTTAGAATAACAAGAGGTCAAAGTTGTGTTTTGGGGACCGTGTCGCTGTCCTAAACGTCAGGTTTTTCAGAACGGAGGGAGTATTAAGAAAACAAGCAAACAAGTTGGATCATATATATAACAAAAAAATAGCAATTATAAGGTTTTCATACTTTCCAAATCTACACTGCCATGCTATAGTAACACATAACCATACTATTCCCGAGCATTATTATGTATAGAAAATACACAAGTCACAATTAATCAAGCAAGAAGTCCATTTTCGATCATCGAACTATTGCGAAGTTTGGTTTTCACTATCGAACTTTAAAACTGGGTATTTTTTTACCATCGAACTTCAAAACTGGGTATTTTTTACCATGGAATTATGAAAACCGGACAACTTTGACCCTCTAACTAGTTTCAAAGGTGGTTTTTCCAATATATGTATTTTAAAAAAATAATAAAATTTTGTTTAATATAAAAAATAATAACTAATTTGTTTTAAATAAAAAAATATGAAACCGACATCAAACACATTTTAAAAATATAATCTATCTATTGGTAAGGTATTTAAATATATTCGGATCTTATTTTTTCTTTTGGTAGTGTTTTACTTCAATTGCGATGCATTTGACAAGATATTGGCCAAAACGATCCAACAAAAAACTTCTGTTACATATAACAGCTCAGAAGGCAACACTAACACCACAAACGCTATGCTCCACCATATAAATAGATTATATTTAGATATTGCATAGCTAATCCTTTAGTTTATTTTGATTGTGTAACTAGGTAATGTGTTTAAACAAAACAAGCTACTCAAGCATTGTGCAATTAATTAATCATGTAATAAACATAAAGTACAACACAAAATGATAATTTAAATGAGTACATGTCATGACTATAAGCAATAAAACACTAGAAAAAAATGAACAAATAAGATATAAATAATTCTAATTGGTGTCAATAGATTGGCTATATATTTAGAAAAAAGTTGGTGCTGTTTTCATAATTTGTTTATTTAAAACAAATTAGTTATGCATTTTTAGAGATTAAATCATATCTTATTGTTTTTATAAAATGCATATAATGTCAAAACCACCTCTGAAACCAACTAGAAGACCAAAGTTGTCCGGTTTTAATAGTTCGATGGTCAAAAATATCCGGTTTTGAAGTTTGATGGCCAAAACTAGACTTCAACAATAGTTCAATGGACGAAAATAGACTTCTTCCATTAATCAATAGTTACTTGTTGATCCACTTTGGGGCGTTGTAGCTAGGTTGGATCGTGGGCTACCTCGTTAAATAATGAAAAATAGTTGCTCGGCTTGTTAAAAAGTACATCAAGCCAAGAACCCCAAGTCAGCTCGCGAGTTTCGAGCTTTCAGTCCTTGTCCAAATGCCATGCTTGACACTTTTGGATTTTAACTGGTACTCAATTATTTGAATTTTACTTTGAACTCCAGCCAAACGTTCTAAAGCTGAATTTGAACTTGAAAGGCTGGATTCAGGACTAGCAAGGTTAGAAGGTTCAAGAATTAGGATGGCAAGATCACAAGGGTTTCACCAGCTAGGAAAGAAGGCAGGTGCTATGGTTGGGATAAGTGTAGCGGTAGTAATGGATCATGGCCCTAATGTTGCTTTCACAACTCAACTCAGTTCTTGATCA
Source organism: Echinochloa crus-galli (assembly GCA_900205405.1). Classification (NCBI taxonomy): domain Eukaryota; kingdom Viridiplantae; phylum Streptophyta; class Magnoliopsida; order Poales; family Poaceae; genus Echinochloa; species Echinochloa crus-galli. The sequence continues at coordinate 371,746 of OAMR01000500.1, read as the reverse complement.
TTTTTTGTGAAAAACATATAAAGGTTTAGCCCGGCTTTTTTTAGCTCGATTCTTAAAATTTATTGGCTAAATTTTTGGGATGTTTACTACCTCCACGTAAGGGTAATTGAGTCACAGTCACAGCCTATCAGAGATGGACTAGCATGGTTGGCAGCGTTGAAGTGTCATATCTCAGGATGGTGCGGTGAGAGACGGGAGGAAGATTAGGAAGACTGGTGAATATCTAGACTGTTGGATCATTATCCGGCAAGATTGGATGTTTCTTGTTCCCAAATTGGAAGACCTCTCTCGTTAAGTCATTATCCATCCCTTGGTCTCAACCTCAATACCAGACCCCGATTCCTCACTCCCTTTGCTTTCTTCCTTGTACGAATGAGAATAAAGCATTCGTGGACAAACAATCATAGAAAAATTGCAACAGAAAAATGGAAAAACCACAACATCGGGAGTCTAATGTATAACCAGTAGGGATTCTAATCCCTCCTGTTTCATCAAAACAACATTGAGAGTCTAAGCTCTTCTACATGTCTTCAAACTCTGCAAGGTGAACTTTAGACAGCTGCTCCCGCCTGAATGTTTTCGTTCTGTTTCTATGCTTCAGTTTTGCTGCATTTGAAGATTTTAGCGATTAGTGCAGTTTGCTGCAGAAGCAGGAGAGACATATATGCAGCAACTGAAGGGTTGGTAACACGGTGAAGCAGAGGATTGCATGGCCTGATCCGCCCTGATGGACGAAGCTGTGAAGACTTGCTTCTCTGTTACCCCATTCCGAAAAAAAGTTTGTCACCATACACCTTTTCAATTCTTTTGTTAAATGATTCATTTTTTCTATAAATATTTGAACAAATAGATAATCATACAAGGCACACACACTTAAAATCCATTTGATTTCAAATAGTGGTATTTATTTCATTTTATTTAACTAATATTTTGTCAAAATTTGAGCAAAAGGTCAATGGTGAAAAATGTTTCAAACCTAAGGGAGTAACATCTAATGCATCTGGGAAGGTGGTCACCCAATATTTACTTCTTTTTTCATTGCTTATAAGTTCTGATGCTTCTTCTGATTTAAGAAGGTGGCATCAAAATCACCTCTTCTAATAAGTTGCAGTAAGTTCATGTATCGTCTATATACAGTTGAAGTGGAGAAGATCAATTTCTTCAAACATCACTGAATAAGAATATAAAGATATTATACACAAGAAATTGAATTATTTCTTTTTCGACTTAACGGAAACTATTGCCAAAGAGACATAACAAATATGGTATGAGTACAAGTTTCCTTTTTGAACAAGGATGTCTTTTATACTATGCTACCTATGTTTCAACCAAGGTAAAAAGCTGCGCACACACCCACTCACACCGTCATAAACAGCTTTTATTTTGTCGCTCCCCTTAAGAAGCTGTTCTTCGTTCTAATCTTTGAACGTTGGAGGCTTTCGCACCTTCGTAGCCTGTTCAAATGCATAAGCCATCTCGATCAACCTTGGCTCGTAACCCTTAAGCCCACTGTAGCAAATGCTGAACGGGACACCCTGCTCATCATACCCAGCCGGCACCACAATTCCAGGGAGACCAATGTAGGCGATGAGTGGGGTGGCGTCTGAATCAGGTGTCAGAATTGCGTCAAGGCGGTGTTCAGTCATCATCTTGACAATTCCGTTTTCCGATAGCTCCTCCAGTTGATGAATTATAGCCCTCTCCACTGGTCCAATGCCGGTTGTGTTTTCAGACATCAGAAGGACTTGCTGTCCAAACTCTTTGAGCTTTTCCTGTAGTCCATTAATTCAAACCTTTTGTTACTCAATGAGCAATGAAGGAAAACCAATATGCATTTTGCAGGTTTATAGAATTTTGCTGAATCTGAATCTAGTCCTTGCAAGAAAGAGTGGAAACAAGTTATTAGAGACAGATTGGGGCTGACCTCGATAGGGTGAGCGTTGTTGAATGCTATTATTTGAGCCAGAGAACGGATGGGTGAGTACGATAGATTAGTCAAATAATTGTTTAGGTTGAACTTGAACTCTGCTGTTAACGCAGTAAGAAGTCCACCTCGAGTGATATTCAGTATGCCACTCAAATTTGCTATGTCAAGGTTCTCGACCACAGTCGCTCCGAGATGCCTTAAGAAAGGAATATACATCAAATAAAAAATGTTGCTTAGGTCAGGTTTGACAAGAAATGGATTGGCATTGATATGCCTACAAGTTTCATGAGATATATATGGAGTTGATTTGGACTGAAACGGCTTTATTTATGCTCTACCAACTTCTGATGGTGGAAGATAAGGTAAACAATTTCACTGGGAGACATAATATATTGTTATTAAGGAAACATTCATTCAACTGTGTTGAGGGTTTACCATCTTAAGACAGGGAATATAACCATGGAAAATAATATGATTGGTCTTGACTGGTCAAAGTCATCCCTGCTATATCATAATCTATTTTGGGGAGTTAAACTGTCACGCACTCTGAAGAAACAAATTATCAGCTAATGTCATGTAGACTTACATAAAACACTTACTTTGATAAAACAGCTAATGCTTAGATTTACCAAAAAACGAACACATAAAAAATATAATAGCTCCTATTAAAAATTGTCACAATGCAATATTATATATTACCTCATTGTGTTCACATGTTGTTTGTACACAATCTGTCGCAGTGTTCCATTTGTGAAATTAAAGAAACCATTTGGTATACCTATTCTCTTGCCACTTAGGCGATCTATCTTCAAGAACTGCTTGTAACCATCTGGAGGGATGTACTTGGATGCAGCTTTTGTGGCTGCAGCATCAAGGGCATCATAACCAACTATTGCATCCAGCACATGGACTGCATCTGCGACAGTCCGACATATTGGTCTGCATTTGAAGTCAAAGTTATTTGTGAAGTCTAACGTTTTCAGTAGGTTAAGGTGTACGTAGTTCTGCAATAATTCGCATAGAGAGGGTCCATGAATGTGGAAAATGGTATTCATTTTCGTGATTCATGCAGTAGCGGAATTGTTACCCGTGAAACTCAAATAAAGCTACGTACAAAAAACAATAGCCATATGATTTGTTTCTCTATGGATGGATGTGATATAAATCGTGCCTATTTTGATTCTGCTCAAGCATAATGATAGAGCTACACGCACCTCACCCATACAAGAGGTAAAAGGTGGATGTCTACAGGTAAATTTGCACTCATGTAAAAAAAGGTTGCGCCTGATTTAGGGTCAATTGCTGGATTGCACTTATTTTTTGTATGATGCCCCTACTTTTTGTACATTTACATTTTGATTTGTATTTTCCCCCCTTGTTCCAGAAAAAGGAGAAATTTTATAGGCTTCAACTTGGTAATAAAGCAAGGTCAACAGCACAAAGTGGTTTTTTGGAGAGGGCAAATAAACAATTTGTGATGAAAGTAGAGCCAGTTGGGCCTTTGACCATGATGATCACACTGTTGTAGACTCGGTAATGGTAAGCTTGTTTGACCAAGCTCTTTAAAAAGCAGGTTTTTACGGTGCTCCATACTAAGCTATACTATTGTGTTCAAAAAGACTTTCACCTGTGATATGTTTAGTATATGTAAGTAGTATGTGTAGTATAATATCTCCATAATATAATTTTGATGCTAGCACAAAGTTATAACACTATTGACGACACCGGAAAGATCTAAAATAATTACTGAATTATCCTTAACAAAGGATGGTTAGATCTTCTCTATACTAATATACCACTAAGTTATAGTATAGAGCATCCTAAAAAGGTAAGAAGAATTCAAGTGGGAATATGCCAAGTGTGTATCTAGTTTAACTCATATTGTTCCTATTTCCAATGAAAACCTAAATACTTGGACCACGTTCTATTAGCTTATAATTTCTCCAGTTCAGATGAAGTTAGGTGTTTTCTATCTCTAAAACGGGCCTAACATTGAAAATAATGGTATCATTGTACATTTTAAGCAAAATATGCTGTTTGAACAGTATCTGAATTCAAATGTAGCTCTGTTTATAAGATATCACAATGCCAAATGAAAGTTTGCATCTGACATCGGCATTTCCTATGCATGGAGGATATGATCCCCAAGTACGATAAGATGATCTTGTCCGACTCCCGATAGTTGTCAGCCTGGCCCATCAGGATGAAGACGATGGCATGCGGGGCATGAGGCTCTCTATGAGATAGAGATACACCTAGATTGCATCTTTTGGATATCTGGCTTGTATCGTAAGATGATATTCTTCTTATAACCGACTAGGATTAGATCTAAACCGGTTTATAACCATGCCTTCTCGACTATAAAGGTTGGGGGAACCCTCTAAATACAAGTTACATGCCTTATATGCAATACACATAGCGTGTAATGTAACCCACGAGCACAGGACGTAGGATATTATAGCTGCCTCAATAGCCCGAACCTAGTTAACCCATGTGTCCTTGCATTCACCATCTAGCTCTAGGTAAAAGGTTCCCTCTGGCTGCAACTCTACTACCGTGGGGCACCTTGCAGTAGACTGCCGGCACCAAACACTCAAATGGATTTCAATCTATGTTTCCCCTACAATGTGCATGATGACTATTTTATTATTCAGACACAGTCCAATAAAATGAAAGAGATAATGTTAGAATCAACATAGTCAAATAGTTTGAACGCTTGTAAAAAATGGTTGAAATCGCAATTACTGTAATATTTGCTTACCCAACAGTGTCCTGCCTAGCAGAGAAGGGGATGACGCCGGACCGGCTTGTCAACCCAACTGTGGGCTTGATCCCGACCACCGAGTTCCGGGACGCCGGGCACAATATCGAATCCATGGTTTCAGTTCCCAATGTCGCCACCACCATATTCGCCGCCGCCGCCGCTATCGATGAACCCGTGCTCGACCCGCACAGATTCACCGAGAGCACGTAAGGGTCCTGCAAGGTTGTACATGTGAGCCCCATGGTCACACCTAGTTAGTTGAAACAAAACTCGAAGACAAGAAGCTAGCGATTAGCAGCAGGAGGAGATGATCGTCGTCGCGCGCGCCTACCCGGGATTGTCCGCCGCGCGCGCTCCATCCACGGAGGCCGCCGGCGCTGCGGGCGCTGCGGAAGTTTGCCCACTCGGGGAGGTTGGCCTTGCCGAGCATGACGGCGCCGGCGCGGCGCAGCCGGTCCACGACGCCGGCGTCGCGCCTGACCACGGACCCGAGCAGCGCGAGCGACCCCGCCGTCGTGTTCAGCCGGTCGCGCGTCGCGATGAGGTCCTTGATCAGCACCGGGACGCCGTGAAGCCCGCCGGCCGCTCGGCGGGGGCTGGCGGACCGCTCGGCGTCGGCGCGTGCGGCCTGGCGGAGCGCGTCGGGGTTGACCTCGTTGACGGCGTGCAGCAGCGGGTTGAGGCGGGTGATCTGGTCGAGGTAGTAGCGGACGAGCGCCGTGGACGTGAGGCTGCCGTTCTTGAAGCCGAGCTGGATGCTGTCGATGGTGGCCTCTTGGAACTCAAAGACGCATGAGCCACCGGCGGCGAGCGCGAAGAACACCACAACGGTGAGCAGCACTACTTGCAGCGGAGCCATCCCCGCCTTATGGTTTATTTTGCTTCAATAATTTGCAAGTCCACGTACGGTTTACAGGCCTTACATACTATAATGCAGTATTAGCCAAGTACTTCCTCAGTTGTTTTCTCTAAAGCTTGGTTTGACTCTTAGGGTGCTGAAAAAAAAAATTAACTGGAACTCCGGAAGTATTTTTAAACATGAATGTATCGTATTCCCTTCGTTTCAAAAATGTGAAAGGCGTTTTGTTTTTATTATCCAAAGTTTAACCTCTCTAACTTCCACTAAATTATATAAGACAATATATTGACATGTATTATCAAATAAATGCACTATTAATATTTCATGGTGGATCTAATAAAACTATTTTTTGTTGTACATGTTGTACATTTTTCTATAAT
>OAMR01000500.1:344964-355303 GCA_900205405.1 Echinochloa crus-galli | reverse complement strand
CTGAGTAGCATCCAACAGACCCAGGTTCGACTCCCTGTGGGAGCGAATTAACTGGGTCTGGAATAATAAAAAAAATATAAAAAATAGGTAGGGGCTTCCCCTCCCGACTTCGGTCAAAAATAGTTTGCATGTCCGCAGTTAACAGGCCTTGTACAATAATGCATTATTAGCTTAGCTAAGTATTCCTTCGGTCGTTTTTTCTAAAGCTTGGTTTGCCTCCTAGGATGCTGAAAATAAATTCAAACTTTGAATTCATAATGACTTGGAAGTATTCTTAAGCATGAATTTGTGGTATTTCATTCATTACAAAATGTGTAATGTGTTTTTTGTCCGAATTTAAACTTCTCTAACTTTTGTTAAATTGTATAGAAAAATAATTAACATGTATAAGTGTATTATATCAAATAAAATGTGCATTAATATTTAATGGTGAATTTAATGAAACTAATTTTTATTGTAGATGTTGTTCTATTTTTTATAAATATTATCAATATATGCAAATTTGACTTAAGACAAAAATAACGAGACAATTGCACCAGTTCTCAAACTTATCCTGGGCTGCAACTTAGGTCCTCAAACTTTTAAATGCACATTAAGATCCTTAAACTTGCTAAAGTGCGTCCTTTAGGTCCAAAATTCCAAAAACAACCCCTTATAGTGTTCACATTTGTCCATCTCGTGATCTATAACTGTGCTTTGGTACAATAAAAAAATCCTCTAAGGTCAATCCCAACCCGAAACTACTAAACCAGTGTCCATGACATGCCCAATGCATCATGTCTAAGCAATTAATTAGTTAGTCAATTCTCTTATTTCTATAAATCTTACCCACCAATCATTTTTCTTCCTCACTAATTGTATGGACACCACTCTTCTTCAATGCAATTTTAGTAGTGTCTACTACATTGGTTTGCTCAAAGAAACTGCGTCTCTTTTTTCGATCTTCCTTCTCTCTCCTAATTAATACAGTGTCACAACACCTAGATATTCTATGTGGCATTATAATTAATTCTATGGACACTATACTAGTAGGAGGGTTGGGACTGACCTAAGTATTATGATGGCAACAGGTGATTTATTGAGAGAACACTAGTAGAAAACTCGTCATTAGTCCCTGGTGCATGAAGGGGTGCCCCATTTAGTCCCGGGTGCATGAAGGGGTGCCCCCTTTAGTCCTAGGCGAATGGCCGGGACTAAAGGGGACCTAATTTTTTTTAAAAAAAAGCGCTAAACCTAGGGGAGGCCACACGATTTTTCACGCATAGATACGCGCGTGCGGTGCGTGGGATTCGAACCCGGGACCTTTGCCTCGCGCGTAGCCTCCCCTACCATCTCACCCATAGAGCTCTTGTGATACATAGGAGGATGCTTTCCTTTTAAATTATACCGTGGATGACCTTTTAGTCCTGGGCGGTAACACCGAGGTGCTCCGGGATCTAGAAAACTATGAACCGGGACTAAAAGGGTATTTCTCTCGATCCAAAACGTAACCGGGACTAAAGGGGGCACAAGTGGAAATAGTATGAAATATAATACTTAATTAGAAACTGCCATGTCATCAAATATAGGGGTATTTTCGGGACTTTAGATCTAGATGACACAGTATAGCAATTCAGGACTCAAACATGCGTTTTGAGAGTTTGGTGACTTATATGAAACCACGAGACAAGTTTAGGGACCTAATATATTTTACTCTAAATGAAACACCTTACATTTTGGAATGGAGGAAATAGAGTAAAAGACACCCTTTTATAATGAATACATTGTCTAAATTTCATGTTCTAGTTGTTCAACTTGCATGTGCAAGCGATGCTAATAAGCTGGGAAGACATGGTTCAAGCAGAGGTGTGGATGGCAATGCGGGGCGGGGCCGGGGGGCCTGCGCCCCTCCCCCCCCCCCGGTCCCCGAAATCAGATCCCCGCCGCGGCCCCGAAACGCTTATCGGGGGAATATTTGGCCCCGTCCCTGTCGGAGCCCCGAACCCCGTCGGGGTCCCCGTGGGGATGAGACGTACACACACACAGAAACACATATATATTAGAATTAAACTACCAATGACCACATCACATCACGTTGCATGCTAACTTCCATCCATGTCCATACAAGCAAATAAAGTAGCAGATTCCTAGCCTATTACAATATTGTTGTCTAGGTAACATAAGGTCCAGCAAATATTGATCTTCCTCTCTAGATGCCAATAGCTGCAACTTCACCAGAGCTTGGCGTTGCCGATGGTCAATATAGCTGCGCAAAAAACAAGCATAATGAGGACAATATCACAGACAACACACAGATCGAGCAACTACTAGCAATGTATGAGCAAGTAATACTACCCACAAATGACTCAATGTTGGCACTCCTTACGGCCTAGAGATAAATCCGTAAGCGAATGGTTTTCACCCGGGAGTATTCCAAGGTATCAATTTCCACGAGGAACGAGAAGCGAACCGATTCTAAACTAAGCTATCCAATGTTAAAATGGTGGAGTGGATGACAACGAAGAAGAAGAGAGAGAAACAGGATGAGGGTAGAGAGGGCAGAGTCTGGTATTGGTATCCTCCTGATTAACTAAGCTAAACAGCTAATACTAATAGATGCTTACGTCGGGAAGTGGAACCAGCAACACACAGAAAGGGATGAGAAGGGGTGTTGCCAATAGCAACTGGAGGATCCTGCAGACCGAGACGAACGTGATGGACTATGTAGGCCATATAGAGCTGTCACCACCTAACGCCAACCACCTCCGTAGACTCGGGGTCAATCTAAGCTAGCCTCAAGTCGCACCGCGCCTACACTAGTTAGCTAGTAGTTATCTCCTATGGAAAGACAGGCACCCAAACCAAGCAACCAGTATACAATTATACCAATCAACTAAGCATTGAACGAAGAACCAGCAAGCATATAAAACTAGAACTGAATGCTCAATTAATCAAAGATGATACGACCCAGATGTTACTCGAAGTAGAGCCGCATCCGTAGAGGTACAACTTGAAGAGGGTCCGACACTCCGGCTCCTCTCTGGGACACTCACCTCTCCTCTCTCCCTATCTTCTAAGTATAGGAGTGGCAGTGCTTCGCTAGGGAGCTAATCTTCTCTTCTTTTGCATGTCTCTTGACGGTGAAGGAGGGCCTCAATTTATAGTGGCCAAGGACGGTGGTAGGTGGAGCAGCAGCCAAGGCAGCTCAAGGCGGTGCCCGGCTGATTCGGTCGAACCATGGAGTTCGCCCGAACTGGCTAGTCGCACCGCCTTGATGCAGGGGCGGTGCAGAGAGCGGTGCAGCACCTGGGGACGGTTCGGCCGAATTGGAGGATTCCGCCGAACTGGGCTCTCGGCCCAGTGATGCTCCCCTGCACCGCCTCTGTCTCTGGGCCGTCATGGTTCGTCGTTTCTTGGTGGTTTTTTGCTGCTTCTGGCCCAAAGATGAGGTGATACTGATCCACGTGTCATGCAGGTCACTGTTGGTCACTGATGGCTTGGATGGCCTTCCGATCGTTCTTCGCATCGGGTACGGCTAAGGGAGGTAACCGGCCGAATCGTGTGGTGCGGCTGAATTAGTCTATTTCCACGCCTGTGGCACGTATTTGTCCATATTGCACCTGCACGACGGATAATAACCAAAACTCATAGAAATGATTAGAGTTAGACCATATATCTATGGTGAAGGATTTCATTGGGTTCATTTTATACTCGGTTGGAGGTCAGAAAGCAGGCCATAACGACCGCCATCACTCAACACCTCAACTACTCAAGCACAAACATCCGTAGGAATTACTCATAGATATGGACATGTTCACATCATGCAAAAACAAATTACGAGATCTAAGAAAGAGATGCACTACTTAAAGGACAAGCAGTTGCTACTAATATAAGTGCTTGAGTGCTGCTAATATTATGAGTTGCAGTTGCTATTTGCTAGCAAGGTAGGTAGAAGGGAAGAAGAAGAACCGGTCGTACCTCGTGTTGCACTGTTGCTTGGCGCCTCTGCGTGCCCGTCGGTCGCCGCTCGGCCACTCTGGTGGTGGCGTCGACGGCAAGGACGAACAGTGGCGGAGAGTGGAGATGTCGAGTGGGTTTGGGAGAGGTTGCCTGGCTAGAAGCCTAGGATGGAGTGGCAGCCGCCGCCGCTTGCCGGTGTGACGACTGGAGGTGAAATGAGTGGGATAGATTTAGGGTTTCGGAGGGAGGCTGTATATACACGCAAGAGACGGTGGGCTGTCGGGCTGAGTTATTGTTGGCGGTCGTTACAACCCAATTTCGACCACTAATACTATTTCGACCACCAATACTCGGGAATAAATGAGGTTATATGCAACATTCCATGTACTTAGGTTTTATTTCTAATAAAGTTCCACGAGTTTTGGTGAGTGTCATGTTTGCAGGTACAATATCACGAAACACGTGCTATAGGGGTCGGAAATGACAGAAACGGCCGAACGACATGTTCGGCCGGTTATCCCCCTTAGCCGTACGGGCCGCTGGGAGCCGTCCACGTCAGCGACAACCAAACGAACACGACGAATGCCATGTGGACGACCGCCAACTTAACCCGGACCATGCCACGTCATCCTGGGCCCACAGAACACAATCCACATCAGCAGAGGGTGGGCCAGGACTGCCAGGACGCAGAGGCGGTGCTGGGGAGGGCCGGCCTTGAGGCAGGCTCGTTCGGCCGAACAGACGCGGTTCGGCCGAACCGCCCCCAGGCCAGCACCGCCTCCCCAGGGCGCACCACAGCCCTTCGATGCAAAGGCGGCAGAATGGAACCCTGGAGCCCGGAATTTGCTTAAGTCTCTGCCTTAATTGGTTCTTCGATTCTGCTCACACTAGCATTGACTTGTCATTGGGGTGTGAGTTCGAGTTGCTTGCTTCTGCTAGCGAAGTAAGTAGTTATTGATCTGTGTAGGAGTGGTTCCTAGACTTGTCAGTAACCTTAGTTTCTGCCCGTCGCAACGGAGGTGGTAGCCGTGAGGTGGTGACAGCCCTCTCGGTCTTTGTAGCCCATCACGTTAGTTCCGGTGTCCTAGGACCCAAGGTTCAGGGTAGTCGGCACCCCTTCTCATCCCTTTCTGTGTGTCGGAGGCTCTATAGTCCCCAAGAAAGACAGTAGACTTATTCCGGACCTTTTAGTGCTGGCTCTTTAGCCGCTGTATCTCTAACCACTTGGCCTAGATAGATAGAGTACCCAGGAACCCTTTATCTCTTCTCGTTGTCCTCCCAACTATCTATACCTTCTCTCATCTATTGGAGTATCCCTTGAGCCGTGTGTCCGGTATATCCACTCCTATCCAATACCGTTTATCCCCTGTCTTGCTTAGTCGTGTACCCTTCTCTGATAGTCTCGAATATCTGTTCACTAGTATTCTTGCCAAAGCTTCCCTGCGGAAATATAAATTACGGTACCTCAGGATACTCCCAGGTAAAGTGCTACAGCGGTGATTCTGTGTGCTTGCAGAATATTCACATATTTTACTAGCCATAAGGAAAACCACTGAAACACTCCTTACCCCAGTACCAGGATTCTCAATTATGATATTGGATCGTAAGAAGTGCCAATAAGCATTTCTGGCGCCATTGCCGGGGAAGCATTTGGCTAGATTACTTTTTGAACTTTTATCTCGAGCTATCTTACTTGAGTACCGCTACTCAAGCGGGTTTACCCTTGCTCTGTTCGTTGGTCCTTGTGGAACAGAGCAGTGCATGACTGGTTTCCTACTACCGTCAAACTACCAAGAAAATCCGGAGTCACTTGTGAGGAAAGTACGACACCGTGTTGTGCCTCCTCAGAAGCAACTCCTTCCGACGAACCCAATCCTTCCCGTCGTCGACCAGGCTACACGAGGATGGCAGCCAAGATGATCCGTGAGTTCTCCGCTCTATCGAGCGAGAACGTGCGAGTCGGACCAGCTCCGCGAGTCAGAGATGGCAGCTTTGAGCTCAAGCCAGCCCTCATCAACATGGTTCAGGCTAGCCCGTTCTGCGGCAAGCCACATGAAGATGCCAATGCCCATCTCCAGCATTTCCTAGAGATTTGCAACACCTTCAGCATCCGCGGAGTAAGTATTGATGCCATTCGCCTTCGTTTATTCCCATTCTCATTATTAGGCAAGGCGAAGCAATGGTTTTATGCTAACCGTGAGGCTATAGGCTCTTGGGATAAATGCACTAGCGCTTTCTTGCTAAAATTCTTTCCGGTTGGTAAAACCAACGCCCTCCGGAACAAAATTGCTAGTTTCCAGCAGTTAAAATATGAAACAGTACCGGAGGCATGGGATTGCCTCCATGACTATATTTCTGCTTGTCCTCAGCATGGTATGCAGAGTTGGTTATTCAAACTTTCTATCACGGGTTGAGAAGCTCTGCCCGTGAGTATCTGGATGCTGCTGCTGGAGGCTCGTTCTTCTCTCTTGAGGAGAGTCGTGCGAAGGCCCTCATAGAGAAGATGGTCGAGAACCAAGGTTGGTCCGACGACCGGACTGAACCGAAGACCCGAGGAGTTCATCAAGTTGAAGCTTTGGACATGCTCGCTGCCAAGATGGACCTCATGATGAAGAAATTGGAGGCCCCTGCTCAAGAAACGGTGCAAGCCATGGATGCTCGCATGACCTGCGAAGTCTGTGGTAACACTGGCCATTCGGGGAACGACTGCCCCGAAACACGAGAAGATGCCCACTACGTCAACAACTCCAACAACAACGGGTACCGACCGAACAACTACAGCAATCAAGGTTGGAATCCGCGCCCAAACCTCCCTTTTGAGAGGCCTCAACAAGCTAGTTGCAAATATATCTTGTTTAGACTATAGTCAGTTATAGTTCTAGTGCTTGTAGTCTTGTTTAAGTCTTTGTCTTGGCTGGTTCTTCGATCTTGCTTAATACTGGAGGTGAATTGTCACCAAGAGTATTGACAAGGTTGCTTGCTCTTGCTAGCAGAGTAAGTAGTCGTTGCCTAGTGTAGGAGTGGTTCCTAGACTAGTCAGTGGCCTTAGTTTATTCCCGTCGCAACGGAGGTGGTAGCCGGGAGGTGGTGACAGCCCTTTCGGTCTTCGTAGCCCATCACGTTAGTTCCGGTCCGTAGGATCCCCCAGTTGGGAAATAGTGGCACCCCTTCTCATCCCTTTCTGTGTGTTCACCGGTTCCCTTGTCCCAAAGCTAAGACATTAGAGTTATCCCAGATCTCCTAGTGCTGGTTCTGTAGCCGCTATATCTCTAAGCTAGAGTGACATACTAAAGACGACTTTGGAACCTCCGAGGCACAGCTCAACTCAACTCTAACTCCCAACTAAACTATCCTAACTCTACTAGAATGAAAGTGGAAATGAGCTCCTTGGCTTGGTGTGTGTTTACAAGTGAAAGTGACCCTCTATTTATAGCTCCAAAGGTCGGTTGAGTCAGGGTAGCGGCCAAGGCAACCAGAGGCGGCAGAGAGGCGGTTCGGCCGAATTCCTCGGTTCGGCCGAACTGCCCAATTCGCCCGAACCGGGGGATGCACCGCCTCGGCCACCAAGGGCCAGGATGCAGCCCCAGGATCGGTTTGGCAACTGGGGGCGGTTCGGGCGAACCCCCCAGTTCGGCCGAACTGGGCTGGGAGCCCAGGCCCGTCCCCCTGCACCGCCTTTGCTCTGTGGGCCTTCTGGGCTGCCTCGACTCAACTCTAACTCCCAACTAAACTATCCTAACTCTACTAGAATGAAAGTGGAAATGAGCTCCTTGGCTTGGTGTGTGTCTACAAGTGAAAGTGACCCTCTATTTATAGGAGTCCAAGGCGGTTGAGGCAGGGTAGCGGCCAAGGAAGACAGGGGGTACCCCCTAATGATATCTTTCACTCTCATTTCTTTGTACCACTAGAGCCTCAATCCACCAAGCCGTCTAGGAGGTGGCAACCTCCAAGAGTAACAAGCAAACCGGCTTGCAACACGAACACCTAGTGCCACTCGATGCAATCTCTCAAAGCAATGCACTAGATTTGCACTCACCCGCAATGGATTCGCAATCTCGCATGAATAATTGAGTTAGTCGACTCCCAAGTCAAGCACTACCATGGGAAACACATTCCCAAGGTGCTCAACCCCCTCCAAGCCCCGGGCACCCTTCTATTTATAGAGGGGAGGGGAAAACTAGCCGTTACACCCATTTCCTGAGCTCCAACGGCTTCCGCGGACTGTCCGCCTCACAGTTGGCGGACTGACCGCCTCAGAGTTCCAACGGCTAGAAACGTGTCAGACGGTGTCAGAAGTAGCCGTTAGAGACTGGCGGACAGTCCACCCATCAGGCACGGACTGTCTGCCACACACAAAATTCAACCGGCCACAACTCACACTTTTGCCCGCGGACAGTCCGCCTCACAAAAGTGCTCTAGATTGCTCGGAAACGTCTCTGTGTGAACTGTCCACCAAAACAGTCCGCCTCACAAAAATTTGCCAGCGAACAGTCCGCCACAAGGGCCCAGACAGTCTGCCTCACAAACTTCTTCGCAACGAAAATCAACAGCGGACCGTCCGCCCTCCAGGCCGCGGACAGTCTGGAACCCCCGGACGGTCCGCCACCCCATAGAGGCGGACTGTCCGCCACTACTTTTTCAGCACAACCGAAGCTCGGTTAAACGGCCATAACTTTTAGCTCCGATGTCCAAATTAGGTGATCTTGGACTTTATGGAAAGCTCATTCAGAGGGCTATCCAACCCATCTGAATACTTGACCCAAAACACTTTGGATCAAAGCTGAATTGCAAACCAAGATCACACTAACCATAACCATTATCCAAACTTCAACCCCTTTGCAAATGTGCCAACCCCATAAGTGTACCACCTTATGTGTGTATGAGTTAGCATTTTCACAAACATTTTTAAAGGGGTTTTTCACTCTGTTCACCACACCACTCGATCTTAGCAACATCGCAAAGTTAGATCTCTCAAGTGGCACTAGATGACCGATATGCAAACAAGTTTGCCCCTCTTGATAGTACGGCCATCTATCCTAAACCCGGTCAAAAACTTCTCTACTCACCTATGACCGGTTAAATGAAATGCCTATGGGTTATACCTTTGCCTTGCGCATTCCATTCCACCTTCTCCCATGTTGATGCAACACATGCACCAACATCATCACAAATGATATGATCCACTTCATATCATCATGAGACATATTGGTTCATCGATCTTGACTCCACTTGCTTTTCACCGTTGCAACGGTCAGTTATCAATATAGTATCTACTTTATCTCACGCTCGAGTTTCTTTCCACTCTGGTTTCCGAAAATGGGGGGATTCGCTTCAGATTTTTCAACCAAGAGTTTTTCTGCTCTTGGAGGGATTTTAGCTTGGCTCTTGGTTTTTCAAGTCGTTGCTCTTTAGAGCCAAGCAGAGCTTTGAAAAGGTTTGATCGGGTCGCATTCTGGAAGAGGATTTCCGGAAATACCAACTGCCATGCACCCCGCATGAACAGTATCCATAACCCCACTCTGCGCTTTATGCACAAGTGGGTGGCTATGACGGTATTTCCGAGAGCCGATATCCGACCCGTGAACACAGTTGAGTTCCGAATTCTGTATGCTATGAAAGTTCCGGTTTCTCCAGTGAAAGACATGATCGATCACTGGCTGTCTCATATTTCTCGTGTGGGTAGCATGGCGATGACTTCTCTAGTCACTCGCCTCGCAAACCACCTGGGAGTCCTCCAGGGCGCCCAGTGCACGTACATAGAGACAGCGCGCTCTGTCGTAGATGCTGAGCACTTTGTACAGGCTCACATCTTACGAAAGTTGCCTGATGCTTCGCTTGTGATGATTTATCGCGGTTATACAGCCGAGGTGCGTCTGCCCTGTGCGGCACTAAAGCTGTACACCGCTAAGAAATTAACGCTTCATTTGATCGCCGAGTCGGACGAATCTCCTCCACCGAGAGAGCCCGCTCGGCACAGTGTAGCAGTATGCAATGAGTTCCTTCATCACATTTACCTATGGACTAATTACCTGTGTATTTCACTTAAACACATATTAGTCCACCTAAGTTGTCATTCAATTACCAAAACCAAACAAGGACCTTCATAAACTCGATCATTCTTCTTTGTCCCCTACAACTATGTATTTGCAGCTGGCGGACCAGTCAATCCGCCATCCCGGGGGGGTAGCTGAGGACATTCCGGTGAAAATCCGGGAGTTCTTTGTCCCTGTGGATTTCGTGGTGCTTGACATGGAAGTCGACACGAGGACGCCTCTCATTCTTGGAAGGCCATTCTTGAGCACCGCCAACGCAAACATCAACGTAGGAGCCGGAAAAATCACCCTGAGAATTAATGGCAAGGAAGAGAAGTTTGCATTCAAGCCCAGGCTGGAGAAATGCT
>OAMR01000500.1:330230-342112 GCA_900205405.1 Echinochloa crus-galli | reverse complement strand
AAGAGAAGACTTACCGTAGCCTCCTCATCCGGTCCCACCAAGAAATAGGCACCTCTCCTGCCTATCAGAAGCGCGATGTCCGGCTCCTTTCCCGTAGCATTTGCACCACTCTTCGACGATTTTCTTCTGGCATCAATGGCGAACGCCAAGGCTTGTACCTTGCCTTATTCTACTCTCGTCTACAACACTCTCAGGAAGAAGGACTTTCAAGATCTTATGCCTTCATCCTTTGTCCCTGAACCACACAAAAGCCAAATTAGATGTTAGGATGAAAAGAAGGCAAAGCCTTTGGTGAGGATTCAAATACACTTGAGCGATTGAGTGAACCAATGAGGAACTACTTATCTTTCACAAAAGGGTGAAAACTCCGAGATAGGATCCTGAAAAGAGTAGGGTGGAATAAAACTAAGTTAAACTGTTCATTCTTTCAACCGCCCAAGATAAGGAGATTGCTATAAGCACCATATGTAAAATGGTGAATTAATACCTTGCTAGTGATTCAAGTATTTGTTTGAGTACTTGTTGTCATAATACCTTACTAGTTCGCAACTTTGCTCGAGGACGAGCAAAGAGGCTAGCTTGGGGGAGGTTGTTGGCGGTCGTTACAACCCAAATTCTACCACCAATACTCGGGAATAAATGAGAGACTATGCATCATTCCTTGTACTTAGGTTTATTTCTAATAAAGTTCCACGAGTTTTGGTGAGTGTCATGTTTGCAGGTACAATATCACGAAACACGTGCTATAGGGGTCGGAAATGACAGAAACGGCCGAACGACATGTTCGGCCGGTTATCCCCCTTAGCCGTACGGGTCAGCGGGAGACGTCCACGTCAGCGACAACCAAACGAACACGACAAATGCCATGTGGACGACCGCCAACTTAACCCGGACCATGCCACATCATCCTGGGCCCACAGAACACAATCCACATCAGCAGAGGGTGGGCCAGGACTGCCAGGACGCAGAGGCGGTGCCGGGGAGGGAAGTCCTTGGGCCAGGCCCGTTCGGCCGAACGGAGGCGGTTCGGCCGAACCGCCCCCAGGCCAGCACCGCCTCCCCAGGGCGCACCACAGCCCTTGGATGCAAAGGCGGCAGAATGGGTGGTTCGGCCGAACCCTCTGGTTCGGCCGAACCGACCCTGGAGCCCGGAATCGAGGCAACATGCGCTGTATCTTTTTTAGTTCCTTATCATTGCCGCAGTCTTTCTCGGCATCATGCAACATTTGCCCGAGTCCATCAGTAGGTTCATTTTCCCGAGCAACATCTTCCTGAGCATTGCCTTCCCGAGCAACATCTTCCTCATCGGCATCACCCATTGTAGCATATGCAAAGGAACCGTAGTATTGAGCCAATAACGGAATGTTGTCATCGGCCTCGTCTTCTTCATCTTTATCCATTAGAATTCCTCTTTCACCGTGCTTCGTCCAAACAGAATAATTCCTCATGAAACCGTGCCTCATCAAATGCACCTGAAGACAACCTCTTTGTTTGTACGATTGTATATTTTTACAATGGGTGCATGTGCAGAACATGAAACCGGACGGCGTCCTGTTAGCCTCGGCGGCATCGAGAAACGTCCTAAGGCCATCACGGAACGCCTGAGCGTGGGGGTCCCCGTACATCCATTGTCTATTCATCTGCATTATTAACAAATAATGCAGATGAATAGACAATGGATAGTCCTCTATCTCTTCTCGTTGTCCTCCCAGCTATCTATCTCTTCTCTCCCTTACCTGAGTATCCCTTGAGCTGTGTGTCCGGTATATCCACTCCTATCCAATACCGTTTATCCCCTGTCTTGTTTAGTCGTGTACCCTTCTCTGATAGTCTCGAATATCTGTTCACTAGTATTCTTGCCAAAGCTTACCTGCGGAAATATAAATTACGATACCTCGGGATACTCCTAGGTGAAGTGCTACAGCGGTGATTCTGTGCGTTTGCAGAATATTCACATATTTTACTAGCCATAAGGAAAACCATAGAAACACTCCTTACCCCAGTACCAAGATTCTCAATTCTGATATTGGATCGTAAGAAGTGCCAACAGTTATTGGGCCTCATGGGCCTTGCCGCCGGTAGAGGGAAATAGCCTATGGATTTTTAACTCGGGTCCCAATCGGAACCCCGTAGGGAAAAACCTATCCCCACCCCTGACCCGGTATGATTTCGGGGCCCAGCCCCGACACCCCCGCAGGGAAAAATGAGCCCTGTCACTACTCCATTCGGGTCGGGTCCCTACGGGGCCGCCCCCACAGGGAAATTGCCATCCTTAAGCAGAGGTTTGCCATACTATAAATTCGGCTAGTACTATGTATTGGCTTCTCTTAAATTCTGATTGGACAACAACAACCATAAATTGTGATCTAAATTTACCAACTAAAAGGTTCCACAAGATGGTTGTTCTTGCCCATGTCAAGTGTCACACCTGGTTTTAAAAGGCAAAACCAGATGCATCTCATATGTGCTACAGGATCAAGTTTACACACATATAATTGATGTCACAAGTGATAATCCATAACCATACATAATGAAAGAGTATTAAACTGCATTTATTACAATATCAGAGTTCACATAAATGTCTTAGCGGAAGAATAAAAGGAGCATTTAACTAAAGCGAAGCAAAATAAATCCCATCTCCACATGCAAATGATTGGGGGACTCGCCTAGAACTTCTCAAACTAAGTAAAATCCTCAAAGTTCTCCCAATCTGAGCTGCAATACGGGTGTTGTAAATATCACTACAAGGAACTATTTATTCCGTGACATAACCATTATGTCGCGGATTGCTGAAAAAATGTCACAAATGTAGCGTCTGCGACGATTTAAAATTTCGTGGTGGAATGGGCGTTATTAATTCAAGAACACGACGTTTCTTAATAAACGTCACAGTCCGTGACGTATCTCGATCGTCACAGATTAGAAATCAATGTCCGTGACGATTTAAATTTTCGTGGTGGAATGGGCGTCATTGATTAAATCGGTGACGTTTCTTAATAAACGTCGCAGTCCGTGACAAATCTAGATCGTCACAGAGTAGCCCGAGGCCCATGTAGCCCAACCCATAGCCCAGTTCTAGCGACGAAATTAAACGTCACGGATTCTGCTGATATGAATAGTGACGTGGCTGCCTACATGGACAATGACATGGCTGCCTATGTGGACGATGCCACGTGGCTGCTTACATGGACGATGACGCAGTTAATGACGTGTCAAGCACCGATGACATGGGCCGCTAAGGTGGGCTACTTTAGCCAACAATCAAAATGGTCAATTCAGCC
Source organism: Echinochloa crus-galli (assembly GCA_900205405.1). Lineage (NCBI taxonomy): Eukaryota > Viridiplantae > Streptophyta > Magnoliopsida > Poales > Poaceae > Echinochloa > Echinochloa crus-galli. The sequence goes on along the minus strand of OAMR01000500.1, from coordinate 338,831 downwards.
CATCAAAAGCCCATGAAAAAATCAGCCCATGAAAGCATAAATTCAATAAAAAGTACAGACTCCAGAAAAAGAGTAACTGCATTGACCTGAGGATAGAGTGCATTCAAATATTTTTCTGTGTCAATTGAGAAAACACATTTGTGACAGACCAAAACATATGTGCAAGCATTGTGTTTCTAGACTTGTGGTAACTCCTATCTGTATTTTGTTCTCCAGTGCATATTAGATAAATAAGGTAGGAGCTGCAGAATTCAGTAGTGCACCCCACTATCACCATGTTTGCTTCAAATAACTCATCTACACTACAGCGTTTTGGGCATATTGCGACCGGTTTTTATAGCAACAGGGTGTTTTGGTCGCGATAAACCGGGCTTAACGCGACCATTAACGACATTGGTCGCGATAGGGGTGTGTGTTGCGGCCAATTGTGTACCGTTGCAATTTCAATGGCAATTGCAACAGCGCATGGGCGTCTGTTGCAATTAGGGCGTTGGTATTGCGACGCTTTTTGGTAACGGATGCAGTAGTTGCCTATGTCACAACGACTATGACACGTCGCTATTAGAGTATTACTTGTAGCACGAAAATGCACTCGTTGCGACTGAAAAATTTTATATTGCAACGTGAATAGAAAGTGTTGCAAACTATAGAGGGGTCTAGATTCTCTATCTCAGCTGGTTCTTCGTTCAGTGCTTAGTTGATTGGTATAACTGTTGAATCGAAAGTGTTGCAAACTATAGAGGGGTATAGCGACGGCAATGTGCTCGTTGCGACTGAAATGATTGATATTGCAACCTGAATCGAAAGTGTTGCAAACTATAGAGGGGTATAGCGACGGCAATGTGCTCGTTGCGACTGAAATGATTGATATTGCAACCTGAATCGAAATTGTTGCAAACTATTGAGGGGTATAGCGACGGCGACACGCAATCGTCGCACTAGAGAAAATGCTATTGCGACAAAAATAAACCCGTTGCAATCCAAAGCAAAATTAGTCGCAATTGATGCGTTCTCGTGTGTCATCACTTTTAGCCAAAGATCGGGCTTGTTTCTAAACCCTGCCAATTAGGCCCATCAATGAAATCGACATCTGCCCAACTTGGAACCCACCAAAAACTGGAGGCCTAACGGACCCACACCGAGTCCTAACCCAACTCGATCATTGTCGTTTCACCGATCCTCACCCTAATAAATATACGACCAAGGAACGAACGAAACCAAATCAACACATCTTGTTGACGTCTCGCAATCCGCCGGGGCGCACGTGCGATCACCTGCATCACGACGGGAAAAAGTCTGTTCTTCGGATCCAATCTAGCTGCCAAGGTATATGATCGATGTTTATTAGTTTGTTAAATATTTGTATATACATCTATTATAATCAAACTTGGTAAAAGAATCATGAGACCTTTAAACAGGAAGAGTACAATTTCAGCTGTTAGCGTTAGCAATGCATACGATTGGTCCACTAAACAAACGAAAAACCAAAGCCGCCTGGTAAAAGGTGAGAGAAACGGGGAAAGGAGTCCGAGAGCAACTGCCTGGTAAAAGGTGAGAGAAACGGGCCGGAGAGTAGCAACTAGCAACTGCCTGGCGCGTGCCGCGTGCGACAGAGATTCTATCCTCGCGAGGCACAGCACCACTCCGCCAGGCATAGGGACCAAGTGGGTCACGCGCACAGATCTCGAGAAACCATATCTTACGCTGAAAAAGTTGCCGGCCCGGGCCGGTACCGTTGTTTTACATATCCCCAGTTGCCTGTCTCACGAAGGGCGAGCGGCGACATTCACTCGATCTAACTCTCTCTCTCCCCGTGCTTGAGAGTTTACGGTAATTACTTCAAATTTCATCCCAGGGGAAACAAAAATCCGCAGTAGTTTGCAGCTACTCATTAATAACAGCTTTTGAATGATTGAATCTCAAGCTCTCTCTCTCTCTAATCAATACAAGTACAGATGTTAATGCTGCGCAGCCATCTTTCTTAGGCATATCTTCCTTTGTTTTTCTGTTTGTTCTAAAAGGAATCATACCATGAACACAAGAAAGAGCAGCATGCATACGGTACTAGTGTTTTTGACTGACAAGCGTGGACTTGTCTGGTGTTAGGAGACTGGAGACAAAAAAAAAAATATATGAGCCAGCTAGCTGTACCGTATAAATCAAGACAACAAGACTTGGGCTGTGTTTCTTTAAGGATGAAAAATTTTACCCACTCGTTTGACCACTTAATTTAAAGATATTAAATAATGGTTGCACTAGCGCCCGGATATCCGATGCGGGCGCAAAAATCGGACGGGCAACGTGGCAAAACGTGGGCCAAGCGTTTCTCTCAAACGGTACTGTAGCAGTTAAAACTTCCACCGCAACATAGGTTCTATGTTGCATGCAACATATAAATTTTTTTGCAACATTCAAGAATAGCGTATGCAATATTATGAACAATATCTGCAATATGAAAAACCATCGATTACAACATCGGGAACACATATAGAAACACACGCCATCACATATCATCCAGTTGCTACGGGAGTCGAGTAAAAAATCCCGCTGCAACATCAGAAGCATGTTTTCATGAAACATCCAATTCAGATGAAACATCCAATCGAATTTCATATGAAACATCCAATCAAACTTCATGCAACATCAAGGCAAGGCTATTGCAACATCAAAATTATGCAGCTGCAACATGGAAAAAGTTATAAAATATATGTCATTTAGGACAACCTATTTACTGAGTGCATGTGGTTAAAATTCGGTATGAAGCATTGCTACATGGGGCATCGGCGTTTTCTGCCTAGAAACCACAAGTGGCGAAGGGTCAAGGCCAGCTTCAATAACTCGGTTGAGAACAGGCAGGCACCGGTGCCACTCAGTGGTGAACAAGTTCGGCAGCAGTATGAATGTTTCGAGCAAGTCATCTATGGAGCCACTACCTCTAAGAAGAGGAAGCAGCGTGATGAAGATGCTAGATGGCACAACTGGAGGAAGAAGAGTATTTTCTTTGAACTGCCATATTGGGATCTGTCTCTTATACACATCTAGATGTGTATAAGAGACAGATTGGGAAGAATATTTGTGAGAGCTTGCTTGGGACTTTGCTCGAAATAACTGGTAAAAGTAAGGACAGTGAGAAGGCTCGACTTGATCTTAAAGAATTGGGAATAAGGAAGGATCGACATCCAGTTCGCAATGAGAAAGGTAAATACGACATGCCACCAGCATTGTACTCGTTAGGTCCTCATCAAAAGAAAATCCTGTGCAACTTTCTACAAGGTGTTAAGATGCCCGATGGTTATGCCGCTAATATCAGGAGATGTGTTGATGTCAATGGGTGCAAGGTTTCTAGCCTGAAAAGTGATGACTACCATATTATCTTACAAAAACTCCTACCTTTTGTGGTTCGTGAAATATTGCCTGAAGAAGTAGCGATCCCGTTGATCCAGCTCAGCAGGTTTTTAAACTCGTTATGTTCAAAGGAGGTTGCCGTGACCGAGATGCAGGAACTTAGCAAATTGATTGCAGAGACACTTTGTCGTCTTGAGATGATTTTCCCTCCAGCATTTTTTGATATTATGATGCACTTACCGGTGCATCTTGCCTGGGAGGCTGAATACGGAGGCCCTGCTTGCTAGAGATGGATGTATCCAGTTGAGAGGTACCTACGCACAGTCAAAGGATATGTGAGGAACAAAGCGCACCCAGAGGGTTCAATAGCAGAGGGATATATTTCGGAGGAGTGCCTTACATTTTGTACTCGGTTCTTTCAAGGTGTGAGTACGAAGATTGATCGGCCAGAGCATCAAGAAAAGAGCGCTATTAATGAACCACCTGCTGGTCTGAGTGTATTTGCGAGCAGGGACATGAACAGAAAGAGAAGTACTTCTAAGCATAATATGGAGGCACTAGGTCCCGAAGTCTTGCAGACGATGAGGCACTACATATTATCAAACTGTGATGAGGTACTTCCATGGATAAAGTAAGTACCACATGTAAATTATTTGAATCTTGTTACATGGTCCACACTACATATATCGCTGTGATTGATTTTCTTTTTTTTTAAAATGTTGCAGTGAGCATAAGGCCGAATTGGAGAAAGGTAGATCGAAGAATGTTGATAGGAGGCACACCGATGAATTCGTATCATGGTTCGAGCGAAAGGTGAGTAATATACATTTGTGTTAAATTTAAACTCGTCAATCTTTAATGTGGTCATAACATATTGTCAAAACATTTGTGTGTGTAAGGGAATCCGAAGAAAGAAAACTGGTGCAGCGTCCTCAGAATGAAACCTAGGAAACTGTTTGCCATGCCTGAAGGAGAGGAAGACACTGACATTAATGTTGGTGATACTGATATGGACGAGGTGGTTATAGGTGTAGAAAGAATTTCTGTTGCGGACCAAGACGATGTGTCAACTTGGAGGAGGCCTGATGTGGAAGGGACAAGTGTTGGTGCTTCTGTTGTTGAGCTTGCTTCACCAATGCCTGAACCGGATCACTCAGACATATCTGAAGATGACGACGATGCTAATGACACCTACACCGGAGACGGAGTGGTTGCTCCAGCCAATTCAGATGGACAAGAAGACGACGGTTTTTTTTCATAATTAGGGGTTGCTGTTTGTCTTAACAATTAGGGGTTGATTTGTTTACTTCTATTGAACCAATACGTCCAGAGTTTGTCTGCAACAAATAATTTTTGGTGAAGATTTCAGTTATGTATGCAAGCTTGGCTTGAGCCTTGTTATATAGTGTTTCTGTGCATTCATGTTTATGTTTATGACGACAACTTCATGGGCTTAATTTGTATATCACCATTATTCTCATGGGAAAACAAAGTTGTTGGACGAAGGTTGCTAAACGTTCAGCCAATTTGCAGCCATAATATGATCTGCCGAACAAGGCTGTTGGTGGCCGAGGCATATAATAACAACAAATCATCGACGAAGTCATCAAACAATCATGCATCACACACTATCATTCAGTCACTTAGTGCACAACAGATATTCATTACACGCAATACCACACATTACAATAAAGTTTTCAAGTCTAACACATAGATAAGATAGATTATTACAATCCAAGTCTCTCATCATACTTAAGATAAGACAAAGTTCTGTCTACAAAAGATACGCTAAGAAGGTCATCAACTGTTTTCAGAAATTCTCTTAACGATGTTTAACTTGAAGGATAGGAAATCACCTCACGAAGAGACTTAGTAGGTCCATCGTATTCATCTTCATCGCTGTCGTAATTCAGCATCATCTTGCATTGAAACTTTGGGAAACATAACTCATACTTCTTTCCTTTTGATTGAATTACATGCAAATCTTGATCAGAACATAAGGCACACACAATAATTACGAAGCAAATTTACTGCATTTCATCTAGACAAGTAGTGTTGCACCCTCACCTCATACAAGCATCCTCGCAGGCCAAAATCGTCGATGCCCATTTCCGATTCCGATTCAGTAGTGGGCCAAGCCTGGGTGTATAAGTGGCGGCTCATTAAACACTTAGCGATAAAAAAGGGCAGACCCAGTGCCAGAGGCTCCCACATGAGTGGGGTCTGGGGAAGGGAATATACGGGCAAACCTAACCCCCACAGTAAACTGCAGGGTGGCCGCTCGAACCCACGACCTGGCACTTCAGTGAGCAAGCGCTCAACCAACTGCACCAGGCCTGCCCTCCAAGTGGCGGCTCTTTTGCTACATCAAAATATTTTTTTTCAATTTTTCATCCACAGATTGTACATATATATGGTGGCACGATAAGACGCAGGATAGGGTCGATCTGCTGCCTCACCTTGTTCTTCCTGCGCGACGACGAGGCTTCGGCGACGATTACTATTCCTCCGTTCTTCCTGGGGGCGGTCATGGCAGATAGGAAACCCATTGGGACGAATGGCACTTCTACATGCACGGCGTGGTCCAGGTCGACTTCGACCCTCGCCTCCACGGCATGCCGACGCCTCCTCTGTGGTCGTGGGTTGGATGAGGAGTGGCGGCCGCTCGATGGAGTCGACGATGTCGCCGACGAACTTCGCGAAAAGCGATCAGCAGCGTCGCGCGGCTGCTTGCGAGCTGAGTGCGTGCGTCGGGCCATCGTCGTGATGCAGGTGGGTGAGACGGTGGCGGCGGAGATCGGAGGGGTGGAAGCAGTTATAGGAGGCGAGGGAGGAAGAAAGCGCGCGAGAATTTTGGGAACAGAAATGACCAGGCGGGATTGGGCTTCGAATACCGCAATGGGCCGGGATTGGGCCGCACCGTAGTTTTTTTTACATCACCGGGAAGTTGGATAAGACCGTGGCAACCAGCGAGCGGCGGCGCAAAGAAGAGGATAGGCGAGCGGCGGCGCAAACGACGGAGAGGAGAGGCGCTGCTACAAGGGAAGCCGCTGCGGATGAGAGCGACCACAGCTCCGATGTGGTCATCCTTCCACCAGGGTGGGGCGACTACAGCCACCAGGCTCCGGCTCCGGCTCCGGAGGTAATCGACCTTGTTTCTTCCTCCGACCATGACTCCGACGCCGAGGTGAGCAATCTTTCCCTGGGAATGCCTCTGATTGCTATGGTAGATAGATTGAATTCCTTGTTGTTATGGTAGATAGTAAAGTTTGGCAATTGTGTCTTGATTGAAGTGACCTGGGAATGCCCCTGATTGTGACCTGGGAATACCTTTGATTGTGAAATGGGAATATGCAAATTATGTGTGTGAAATGTGTGTGAAATGGTACACTAGAAATGCCTCTAATCGTGACCTTGTTTCATTCTTATCTTGTTGACAAATGGGAATATGCAAATTCTTAGCTTTGCTGAGTCAACAATTATTGCAACCTTAAATATTGTCTGCAGAATGGAGTTTCTGCTCGTTCAAATAGGAAAGGATTTTATGATCTGTTGTAATAATGAATTTTTCGCTCTGTAAATTTTGTCTACACATCTCTACTGTTATTTTCAAAATTGTGGTAGCAAAACATGATAGGGGCACTCCATGAAATTCATGCTTAGCTTGTATCATGATACAACCCACTCATCCTTGTCTTGATTGTCAGCTGAAGGAGGTGAAGTCTATGTACAACAAGGCAGTGGAAGCACTCCATGAAGCTAGGGAGGAAAACAGATCATTGGCAATGAAGTTTTTGGCTGCACAAACGAAGAAACAACATTTGGAATTTTGCCTGCATGAAGAAAAGGAAAAAGTAAAAAATCTTCAAGCAGAAGAGGAGTTCCTCACCGACGAACTCGAGCGCATGAAAAAGAAGAAGAAAGAACTCAAAGAAAAACTCAAGGAAGCGGAAATGAAAAAAGGAGTCCTTAGAAACGCACTTGTAGATAAGCAGATTGAGTTAGATAAAAAGAAATGACTCCCATGTAGTGCCCTTGTGATGCATGACTGTGATGCAACTATCCTTTTGTCCTTGTGCAGGACTCGTTGGTAACTTAATTTCTGTGATGCATGTAATAACTATGTTACTCAATTTGTGTGATGCATGTTAACAATCACTTTGTTTGTTCGGCTGGTCACATTTAGACTAATTTTGGCTCAAGCTGCTGAGCATTTCTGTCCTAGCCGTTCGGCTGGTGCATGTTCATAAGTTCAGTCCCAGCAACTACTTCTCTCACCGTTTCTTTTTTATTTGAATAAGACGTCATCAACCCTAATCTCAAAATAAAAACATCATCAGCCCTGATTTCGGCCGTGTGTTGTTGGACGAAGGTTGCTAAACGTTCAGCCATACTTGCACAACAGATATTCATTACACAGAATACCACACATTACAATAAAGTTTTCAAGTCTAACACATAGATAAGATAGATTATTACAATCCAAGTCTCTCATCATACTTAAGATAAGGCAAAGTTCTCTCTACAGAAGATAAGGTAGCTGAAGATATAAGCCATTCATCCTTCTTCTTCTAGCCATCACAACGCTTTTTATGCTTCTTCTTCATATGTCCTGCAAGAACTCTTTGGCATCAAATTGAGTTATGAAGCAAAGTTGCCTACAAGCTTTTTTTTACCTAAACAATGTGTGCAAGAATAGCATTCAACATTTTCTATTTTTATTGACAGCAGAAAATACCAAAACCAAACGAAGATTCTGTTATTAAAACTACCAACTAAATCAGCATATGAACTAGTTTCTATTTGACCAAAGTACAAGCATATGAAGAATTAACAATACGATGGTTCGAGGGGAGAGACTAGATCACCTTCTGCCTCTTCCCCTTCTCATTGTCTAACCGTGGCACCACCACGCATCAAAATCCTGCTTCCCAGAGTTCGCGGCAAAACGAACAACGGGATGGGTTGATCTCATCTTCATCGCAACTGCCTCCAGAGCAGGTGCACGTGCGCCCTTGCAACCAAGCAGCAGGAAACACTATAGGTTCCATCTAACAGACAAAGTGCTTGAATCAATGAACCATAACAAGAGATCTAGCACAAGAAACAAGAATCTACCAAACAAGTAATCAAAATGCATAAATTGAGTTTGTTTCATGCTTGCAAAAAATTAGTTATCTAGCATCTGCAATATACCTACCAAAAGTGAATCTTTAACTAGCGACCCTTCCAGGCCAAAGGGCTCGGGGGCTCCCC
>OAMR01000500.1:272485-312856 GCA_900205405.1 Echinochloa crus-galli | reverse complement strand
GTAACAAACAACATATAAGTTGTCATGTAGGAGTTTCAAGAATTTTTAAGTAGATTTGCTATTTTCTACCATTTAAATGAATTTCTGCGTGTTTACCGAAAGTAATTCAAAACTGACCTATATGTACCTCTAATAAGAATCAAAATAATCCTAAAAAACTATATTTAGGCCCTTATGGCCCATTATAGCCCACATCTGAGATATTGACAAAAAATTAAATTGACTTATAGGGAAAATTCATACTTCGACTTGCCATCTTGTTATAAAATAATGATAATAATACCAAAAACTTCTCCGAAAATTCTGAAAATTAGCATGGAGTCATTTTATGGATGTTTACACTTGACATAAAACTTTCATTAGGTTCCATGAAAAAGGAGTATACATTGTTCATAAACTAGTTTGTTCTCTCACATTGTTTCATACAATTCAACTCAAACTTTGAAACTTCATACAACTCAAGTCTTATATTACTCATATACACTTACAAATTGGACACATCCACATATTTAGTGTAATATTAGCAAATATTAAGTTACATTAACATTTGTTCTTCAAAAAAGTTGATTCAACTCCAATTTGAAATTCAAGTTCAAATTTATTTAAATAAGTTTAAAGGAAACTCAATTTTTCTCCTAAATCTAGAGCTCAAATCAAAAACCCTTGAACATAAAAGTTGTAGAATTTTTAATTCTAAGAAACTTTTGTTTTAGCCGATGTTTGAGTTTCAACATGTTTTTCTCTTTAAATATCGGTCAAACATCGTTTGACTCCGGGTCAACTCTCCTCAATTTATTTTACTACATAAACCACAGCTCAATTCAAAAATCGTCCAATATAAAAGTTGTAGGGTTTTAAATTCTATGAAACTTTTGTTTTAACCAAAATTTGAGTTTCAACATAAAAACCTTAGAAAATCTTAGTCAAACATGTATTGACCCCTGGTCAACTCAATTCCTTCTGTTTCCCTCACGAGTGGGCCGCAAGTTCGAGTGGGCCGCGGCTGAGCTGAGCTGGCGGAGTGCTGCGCGGCCCACGCGAGCGAGCCCAGCGCGCGAGCAGGCCTCGCGGAGTGCTGCGCGGCCCACGTGAGCGAGCAGGCCCAGCACGGAGGCCCAGCGAGCGTCTAGGAATTGAATAAAAACAAAACAAATGCTTAACTAGACAATAGTTATAAGGTGGTCTAGTGGTAAGACACTGTGCATTGGAGGATGAGGTCTTGGGTTCAAATCCTTTTTTCTTGTTTTTTTGAGATTTTTTTTCAATTTATCATTTTTCTCCTTTCATAAATATGACTATTTTATTTGTTGATTGTGGACGTTTTATTCATGAAAATTTAGCATTTTTCTCCATTCATAAATATGACTATATTTTATTTGTTGATTGTGGACGTTTTATTCATGAAAATTTAGCATTTTTCTCCATTCATAAATATGACTATATTTTATTTGTTGATTGCCGCGGTTCAAACTTCATATTTTATTTAGGTCATATGGGAAATGATAAGTTTTTAATTTGTGTTCGCGACGGATTTGTATAAACGTTGGGCCAAACCGTTGTTGATTGTGGACGTTTTATTCATGAAAATTTAGCATTTTTCTCCATTCATAAATATGACTATATTTTATTTGTTGATTGCCGCGGTTCAAACCTCATATTTTATTTAGGTCATATGGGAAATGATAAGTTTTTAATTTGTGTTCGCGACGGATTTGTATAAACGTTGGGCCAAACCGTGACAGAAATGAAGAATCGTTATAGTTATCTGGGTTAGAGCAAAATTGTAACGTTTCTGAAACCGTCGTAAGGATTTCGTCGCAATTTTCTGGGCTTCTCTGGGCTTTTTGGGCTTAAGGCAAAATAGTGACTTTTTTGAAACTGTCGCCAGGAGATCGTCACAGATTAAATAGTTTCTTGTACTGTATAATATAAATAAACAAGTGTGAGCACATGTCAAAGTTTTGAAATAAATGATATGCAAGGAGTTATAAAGTGGACGGCTGATAGGATAGCTGCATTAAGCACTTTTAGGTCATCAAATTTCATTAAGCAACTAATTAGTAGCAAATATAATTATATACCAAACTAGAATTTATGAAACATCATAACGCATAATCATAATCAGGTTACCACCATTTAGATTATATTCAAATATATAAATCATGTGAGGGTCCAGGTTGTTCATGACCGTGAGCACGGCTGTTATAACAGTTTTACACTCTGCAGAGGTTGTACACTTTTATCATAACCCGCGATCCCCATTACCATAGACATGCATCGTTCTCACACCACGTGAACCAAGTATAGGGTTTCTCTATAAGACCTTTACAAAGCATATCGAATATAAACTAACCAACTAAGGTTTTCAGTGTAAGCAGAGCATAACCCCCTATTGAGTGTAACATCTTAGCAAAGCATAGCGCCCAGGCTATACTACAGAACCGTCGATCTCCGCCCAATAAAAATATGCTTACATCAACTTAAACATGATCCGGCACTTAAATTAGATCAAGATGACACGTATGTCGTGTTTCAAGATGACACGTCTGTTGGGTTTCACCCTATACACGTCTGTTGGCACTTAAATTGGATCGATATCGAAACAAATAGGTTTTCCGACCTGGGCCTTCTGTTTTGTCTCACCAAGCAGCACCGGCGACCTGGGCCATCTTGGTCTCCACCGATGGCAGAACCCGTTCACAAGCTGTAGAACCGGCCCAAATAAAGAAACCCGTGAAGACCGGTAAAGAGAGCTAAAGATTGGGGGCCCAAGAAACGAAGGGTGCCCACGGTCCAAACCCCAGCTCTCCCAGCCAAATCAAATTCCAAGATCCCACACACGCGACCTCGTGATCATTGGGTCAAAAGCAACAGAAGAACCCACACACGCAGCATGGAAATGTGATGTAAATATTGGTATCCTTTTCACGGTAGCTATGGTTGCTCTGTTGTTCGTTGGTGTCATGTGCAAATGATGATTGCTTAACACTATACGGTTCTTGTTTTGATCCCAACAGAGTGTAGCTACTGTCCTTTAAACACTACCATTTGGTCATCGCTATTCCTACCCCAATTTTGACGATGGCCAATCTCTGTTTGCATCAGAAGACAAGACCTTCATTAATTACATGCAATTCCGATGCATTTAACCCCTTGGAATTGCTAATTACTTTGTTAAGTACCCTATAAACGGTACCTATAAGGCTATACCTATTAATACATTTCAGTTTGACCCACTTGGTATGGTATCATCTGCTAATTATATTTTGACCGCGACGAGGTTGACATTCACCGATTCACATTTTCGTTTGGCCGGCTGTAGGCTTATAGCAAGACGTTATCATGGCTGAACGACAAATAAACGGTGTAATTCATCGGACCAAAACCCAGCTGCGGCAATGTGGTTTTCAAAGTGGGCGGCACATACAATTTGATTTCCGTTGACGTGGAAATGGAAAAAGTGAGTGTGTATGTATATCCTCGTCTGACTTTGTCGATATATGTATCGGTCCAGCAACTCCCTTTAATTTTTTATTTTAGCGCTTTTAAGGATTACTCTCCCCTTTCATATTTGTAAAGCATGATGCCATGATCAGACCTAGCACAGTATTCTATATCACATTTTCATTATTTATTTTATATTATATTATTTATTGTTATAAGTTTTTTCTTATGAAATATTGTTATAGGTTTATGATCATTGAAGAGTAACTTTAATTGTAAACCTAATCTTTTCAAATTTACATTATAGACTTAAAAATATTGACTAAATTGTTAGTGAAATATTATATGTCTTAATCTTAATATGTGTCCGCCTTACAAAAAAAAACGGAGGAAGCATGTGCAAGTGCACACACCACCGCATGCATATATTCTCAAGTAAGTCTACGAGTATCAAAATGTAAACATTGCTGGGTTTTTTTTTTTGTGAAACACCAATACGCAGGTACTCGGCCCAACGAATACATGCACACAAACCCTATTGGCAAAGTGGATCGGCAGATGTTGAGATTGACGAAATCACCACAAACGCCTCGCTGTGGATGGGTGGGTAAGTTGTCTATCGCTGAAAGAAAAGAAACTGTTAAATCTTGAAATAAATCTAAAAAAATGCGACACATTGAATGAAAGACTCAAAACTCTGGCGAACAGTTCCATCCTAAAAAAGTCTTAACAACCGGTCTACAATCAGTTCGTTTGAAACCATACACACACTCATGTCTCTCAGAATTATTTAAGCTACTCACGTGAAGTCATACCTTCACGCCTTTACCATGAACAGGTGGTTCCCGGTCCCAAGATGTACTTAGGGAGCAAAAGAGAAGAGAAACACGGGGCATTCCTTTCAAAAACAATGTGAGTCCTAGTTCCCGGTAAAAACTAAAAGTAAAATTCGGGGGGGGGGGGCGTATTGGAGTGGAGTAGTTTAACTGCTTGAACTTGACCTTTTTGCATATATAAGCGCCCTCCGAAGTCCGAACATAAACATGCAAGATCATTCAAGTAAGTGATTGAGGTAAACCAGCAAAATTAGCACAGGCAGCATTATGGCTTGCCTGCGCTTGCTGCTTGCGGCCTCTTTCATCGCGCTAGCCGCTGGTGGCGCGACCGCGACCGGCTTCCGGTTCGAGGAGGCCACCATCGACAGCATCCACCGCGGCTTCAACAACGGCAGCCTCACATCCACGGCGCTCGTCCGCTACTACCTCGGCCAGATCGCCCGCGTCGCGCCGCCGCAGCCGGGGGCCTCCACGGCGTCCCCGTGCTGGTCAAGGACCTCATCGCGACGCGCGACCGGCTCAACACGACGGCCGGGTCGTTCGCGCTGCTCGGCGCGGTGGCGAAGCGCGACGCCGGCGTGGTGGCCAGGCTCCGCCGCGCCGGCGCCGTCGTGCTCGGCAAGTCAAACCTCCCCGAGTGGGGCAACTTCCGCAGCGCCAAGGGGCTCGACGGCTGGAGCGCGCGCGGCGGACAAGCCATGGTATATGCTCGCATATATGGCATCTCACGGCCTCTCGATCTCCTTTCTTCCTGCTCCTGCTAATCCTTGAACTCTTTCCCTCATGATTAATTAATGGAAGCTTTGCCGTGCATGGTGCAGAACCCGTACGTGCTGACGGTGGATCCGTGCCAAGCGAGCACCGGTTCGGCCATAGCGGCAGCGGCGAACATGGCGGCGGTGACGCTCGGGACGGAAACCATGGCGTCCATCTCTGCCCGGCGTCGGTCAATGCGGTGGTCGGGATAAAGCCCACGGTTGGGTTGACAAGCCGGTCCGGCGTCATTCCCTTCACTCTTAGGCAGGACACTGTCGGGTATGTCGGTGTAAGAGTAATCAATCATCAATGGATGGTTAACATGCAAATTACTTTGACATTTTCCATAAATTTCTAAAAGTTCTAGAGCTTCTATTCTTTGCAACCATTTTGGAATTTAACATGTCAAGAAAAACAGAATAATAAACTAAAAAGGCCTAGATTTTACTTGTTATTTTTGTAACTGTATATGTGTACAAAAACAAAAGTTGATTTTGGTCTCCAATGCAGACCTCTATGTCGAACGGTAGCGGATGCTGTCCACGTGCTGGATGCTATTGTTGGTTATGATGCTCTGGACGCTGAAGCAACAAAGGCAGCTTCCAAATACATCCCTAAAGGCTGATACAAGCAGTTTTTGAAGGTTGACGGGTTATGTGGCAAGAGAATTGGTATCCCAAATGGCTTTTTCAATTCCAAAAATGGAACAGTGAAGTACAGAGTGTACAAGAAGCACATCGACACATTGAGGTGATTCAAACCCGACCTTTTCTATATTCTTGTTGCCTACTAGTTATTTTAATTAGAGTAGCAGCTTCTTTTCACAAACTTGTTCTGAAATGAGTAGTTGAAACTGACTTTGAGTTGCAAATACCAGTAATAAAATGTTCTTAAAGGTTATGTTCCCTGATACAAGCTTCTATTCCTCAACTAAAATCATTGACTGATCAGGAAAGAATTGAAACAAATCATTGACCGCTAGGCATTACTCTTGTTTTGTAGGAAACACGGAGCGACTGTGATAGAAAACCTGGACATAGCAAATTTGAGTGTCATACAGGATATTACTAAAAGCGGATTCCTGGCTGCGGCACCAGCAGAGTTCAAGTTCAACCTGAACAATTACTTGTCTAATTTGTCGTACACCCCTGTCCGTTCCCTTGCTGAAATCATAGCGTTCAACAATGCGCATCCTGTGGAGGTTAGTTCCAAACACATTTCTTACACATGCCCGATGTACTTTCTCAAGGATGCAAATCACGAATTTCAGATTTGCAGTGCTGACTCCTGAGAGTAAGATAAAATGATAAACTTTGAATTGATCGACTGCAGGAGAAGCTCAAACAGTACGGACAGCAGCTTCTGTTGTTATCTGAAGAGCACCACCGGCATTGGCCCACGCGAGAGAGCTGCAATACATCACATGAATGAATTGTCCGCAAATGGGTTGGAAAAACTGATGAAGGAACACCAGCTTGATGCAATTTTCACACCTGATTCGAGTGTCGCCACCGTCCTTGCCTACGATGGTCTCCCCGGCATCGAAGTGCCGGCTGGGTATGATGAGAAGGGTGTCCCCTTTGGCATTTGCTTTGGTGGACTCAAGGGTTACGAACCGCGGCTGATCGAGATGGCCTATGCATTTGAACAGGCTACCAAGGTTCGAAAGCCTCCAGTGATCAAAGCTTAGAATGTGCAACAGTGTTGCAGGATACCATGGTTTCCTCCGGAGTTGGATTGCACCTCTTCACTAGGATTTAAACTAGGACAGGGAGTGTCAAAAACACTTTCGTTCAGCAGGTAGAAATTGCATATTTGTTCCTTCTCTTTGGCACTAATTTTGTAAAATCAGTGGCGTAATACTATGTTTCTTGTCAGTGTTATCTGTTTATTATTAGTAAAGGGCTTTTGAATACAAGTTCTGTTTCACTGTAAATGCAATAAACAATATGTGATCAGCCTTAAGCAATTACTAAAAATTGCTATATTTAGTGTTTCATTGAAGAAACAATTCTGTTCAGAAGATAGGGTAATGCTAACTTCTGTGTTTGCATTATATGCATAATCTTAGTAAACACATTTCCAACACACAGGTTATCCTTGACTATAAAAATAACAATATTTTTTAGATAATAGATAAAATCCGGCCTCTATATCCACTATACATAGCTAGAAATACATGAGTACTTAGACTCGAATCTCAAATCAAGAAGCAACAAACTATACAGCTAAAAGACTAAAAAAAAGCTAAAAAGACATCTTTGCTTCAAACTTGTGGCTTTATCTTCATGTAAAAGTAAATCATTCGCATCGTTTGTCTACTTAGAAATTTTGATAGTGGAATCGTGCTGCCAGAAAAACAATCATCTATGCCTGACAATTTATCTCATAAAACCGTGCCGAGTCGATCTCAATCACAACCTCAAGCAAACTTCTTAGTACACAAGAACAGCCGCCGCCACCTCACAGCTGGCTAAAGAAGCACAAATCACCTGCATCATTAGAGAATTCTCCCAACATGATGACTCTAAGAAGGAAAATAACACATTAACAGATGTTATCACCGTATGGACGATTGAATCGGTACTAAATTTTCACCTAGAAAAATCCACAACAGTGTACGAGCATGATGGAGAGAGGGCCGGTGCCACAACAACGCCTCTAACGAGGGGGTGGCCCCTGCAGGCATCACACCGATGCCGGCTGCACCAACAAGGCCATGCCATGCCTCGACACCGCTGTGCTCTATGCACTCCTCCCTGATTGAGGTCGTAGCTGCAGGCTGCAGGGCCCTTGAGCGAGCCTAACCAGTTTATTCAAATGTGAAATTTTAAGGCTTCATTGAAGATAGGTGATGTTATGCATTAGTTTTTACTTTATAACATGCATCACTTTGCTTATATTGGAGCATCCTTGAGAGCAAGATACATGGACGGAAATTTTGTGGTTATGAGCTTGCTGGTTATACTTCGTAATATATCGAACAGGGGACATCACTTCCTCAGCAATCAAAACAGAAAAACCATCATTCATGGTTTCAGAAATGCCATCACGCAATCCTCTGCTTCGGTTTGTGATGTGTCAGTGTTGTCGATGATGCCTCAACAACGAACAGAATACTTTGAACAGCTTGTCCGGGTTCACTCAGGGGTGTTCGTTTGGATACTATATAATATAGTCCATCCCCTTCCTACTTCTCATATTTCTATTTTCCCCCAGAAATGAAACAGATTGGTTCATCACCACTTCATTCTACGAATTTTATAGGATTACTTGACACACCATTTTATTCCAGATAAGACAATTTGTCAAACCAAATACTGTCTAACGCGCTATTTAATTTTTTTTGTATATTTAGTTTGCATATTCATAAAAGAAAAGGTCTGGAGAAAAGAAAAAAAATCTTAGTTTACGGCGAAAACACATAAAATCCATTCAAACAAAATATAGCGAAAAATCCACCCTATGTACTTCTACAGTTCCCGTATCTAAATTATCCACCGACTATGAAATATATCCATGTGTTGCTACGGACGAAGTTAATATGCGATGGATCAAAATCTAAATACCACCCTTCACATTAGATTCTCATTCTATGTTCACCAAGTCAACTTTGATCAAATTCTGTGGAAACAAAAAACAGAAAGCCCAGCTTGATATCTTTCAGAAAAATCTCCCGTGTACGTTTGTATCCTTGTCATATCACGCCGCCTTTCATACCGCTACAATCAATTTCAGCACGCCACCACCTTGTTCAATGACTGCCACCAAGGCCTTATTTAGTTTCTAAATTTGGGAGTTTGAGGTTTCTTCGCAATCATTACGCCACTGTAGTATTTTCTTTTGTATGTGCGAAAAAATGTCCAAAAATTGATTAATTAGGCTTAAAATGTTCATCTCGAGTTTTTGATTTCATCTACATTTATTAGTACTTCATACATGCTATGATATTTTGATATGATGGGAAATCTTCTTTTTTCATAGTAAATTTAGAAGTTGCTTTTTGAAACTAAATAAGACCCAACTATCCAATAGTGAGTGAGTGAGTCCAAGCTTTGTGCATGCCTCTAGCGCATTGTTCTCACCATCAATCATCCCTCTCTTCGTTTTGTCTCCTCAGCTCCTTTCTCTCTTAAGCCTTGTTTAGATCCCAAATTCCACTCCCAAATTTACTATAAAAAAGAAGATTCTCCATCACATCAAAATGTCATAACATGCATGGAGTACTAAATGTAGATGAAATCAAAAACTAATTACACAGTTTTGTTGTGCTCTGCGAGACGAACATTTTGAGCATAATTAATCAATTTTTGGACAATTTTCCACACATACAAACGAAATGTTACAGTGACGTAATGATTACGAAGTGACATCATACTCCCAAATTCACCCATCCAAAACCAACATCTAAACACGTCCTAAGCACGTACGTGGAAGAGGGCTCGTGCTGATGGCAAAAGTGCGATGTGGACCTTATTAGCACGTGCATGTTTCAGTAGCTAGTACTATACACTACGGGAAACCCCGAATATGGTCGTCCGCCGCCGGTGCCCGTCGAGCCGGAGCTTGTTCCCCAAGACCAAGATGACGTGGTGACTACTGCCGGCGGTGCTGTGGAGAAGGGAAGCGGTGGCGATGCGGAGGAGCAGGCGGCGCAGCAGGAGGAGGACGTTATCGACGGTGTCGTCGAGGACGTACCCGACGGTGTCGTCGAGGAGGAAAGCGGTGGCGATGATGCCGAGGATGCAAGCACCGTGGTGGAGCCGGCGGCGCAGCAGGAGGACATGGACATCCCCGATGGAGACGCTGCAGCGGGGGACGGGCACGGGCATGGAGACGCGGCTGGGTGCGTGCGCCGCTCTGCAGCGGCGGCAGACATTGCAGTTGATGGGTTGCACATGCACATCCCGAAGAGGGCGAGGAGTGCTGGGCCGGCGGCGTCTGGGGCTGCGGCCATGCGATTGCGAGGTGGAGCGTCGCCGGAAGGCTCTTGTCATGCTGCTGCAGCCGATCTGTTTGGTGTGGCGCCGATGACCGGAGGTTCGGCTTCAGTTTCTTCTGTGGCTGAGGTAGTTATCAAAGTGACAGAGATGTGCAAGAATGTCACAGCGATGTGTGAGAACGTGATCTTAAAAAGCCTTGAAGTGGAGAGAGAGGCGGCGAGGGGTTCTGGAGCTGACAACCACCCTTGATAGCTTCCGGTGCACTGTCATGTCAAGGGCTGCTGGCCTGCTGCTACGTACCTGCATGTTTATTTATTTTCCTATGTTGCATTTCTATGGCTGTGTTTAGGCCATGTTTACTCCCAAATTTACTATGCAAAAAGAAGATTCTCCATCACATCAAAATGTCATAACATGCATGTAGTACTAAATGTAGATAAAATTAAAAACTAATTACACAGTTTTGTTGTGCTCTGCGAGACGAACATTTTGAGCCTAATTAATCAATTTTTGGACAATTTTTCACAGATACAAACGAAATGCTACAGTGGTGCTATGATTACGAAGTGACATCATACTCCCAAATTCACCCTCCCAATTCTAACATCTAAACAAGGCAAAGCAACCAAAGTCCATCACATCCGCCATATCCTCGGAATGTTCACCCGGCTCCGCTCCGTTCTTGCGCTGGAGTCTGTACGACACCTAGTCGTGTCGATTGTGCCACCCGGGCCATTTCTAGGACCGCTGTGACCTTTCTATCTATGGCCCTGTTTACATCTTAAATTCTCACCCCAAAATTCACTATAAAAAAGAAGATTCACATCATATTAAAATATCGATACATGTATAAAGTATTAAATATAGATAAAATCAAAAACTAACTGCATAGTTATGTTGTACTCTGCGAGACGAATATTTTGAGCCTAATTAATCAATTTTTGGATAATTTTTCACACATACAAATGAAATGCTACAGCGTCTCAATGATTATGGAGACACAAACCCCAAATCTCCACCTATTTTGCATCTAAACACGGTGTGTGTGTGTGCAAGTAATCTTCTTAGCACGATCGTACCATTTGTTTGGTGAGTAGTGGACCGCAGGAGCAGTGACAAATTCCCCGCCACCCGTGTGATTCCTTGATGAAGTTATCCTCGATCTCATAGCTTTGTTGTGTCATCCACTCATCCTTATTGGCGTCTCCCCCTTTTCTTGTGCAGCACATGTTTGGAGCTCTGGTTCCTCGTGCGGGAGCCTTTAAGTTGGCTCGCTGTCAATTTGATCTGCACCACGGATCGTTGGTAAGTTTCACCGTGACATACAAGGATCCAGGCCTTACGCCAGCCGGCACATTATTTTCTCTCTCATGTCCTAGATTTGTCTAGGTGTGTTTGACTCGCTTATTTAAGAGTGAATTTTACTTTAGGTCCATGAACTTTTCTCGAGATCTCATCTAGGTACGCAAACTAAAAAAGCGATCATCTATGTCCGTAAACTTTTCCTGAGATCTCATTTAGGTCCGCAAACTAAATAAGCGGTCATCTAGGTCGATGAACTTTTAAAACTGGCCATGAACTTTTAAAGAGCGGTCTTCAAGGTCAGGCTCATCGCCACCGCCTTGGACCTAGACGACAGCTTTTTAAAAGTTCATGGACCTAGATGACCACTTATTTAGTTTGTGGACTTAGATGAGACCTCAGAAAAGTTGATGGACTTAGATGATCGCTTTTTTAGTTTGCGGATCTAGATGAGATCTGGAAAAAGTTCGTGAACCTGCAGTGAAATTCACTCCTTATTTAATCGAAACTTTTACTCTCCATAGGCGAGTGGTTTGTTGAATGTTTATACATATGAACCTTGATATATAGTATGCTAATTTATCGATATATCCTTCGCCTGTAGCAATGCACTGGCATGAACTCTTGGTGGCTGTTGGCCAGGGGTCCACGACAGGCCGACCAAAGAATCAATTAAGTTATTAAAGAAAATATTAGTGTGGCGTTTGATTTGGACCAAATGCAGGCCAATTTGTTGGAATCCAGCTAGTGGAGATCAAATCTCATCATCCATCTTTTACTGGAATATTTTTTGGATTTTATGGTATTATCAGACCTACCGACGCGCCAGTGTCCGCGCGATTCTATTGTCTCCCCGGTTGCTCAGTTTTCAATAGTTTTTTTTAGCGTGGGCTTCGATTTTCATCGTTTTTGGACATAAACGAAGTTTAATTTGGTTGTGGTTGAAACGTAGCCCAAATGTATTGGGATCCTAGTTTTCTTCTTTTTTTTCTTTTTTTTTAACTTTTGGGGACACGAGGGCCCACAAATGGGAACTTGCCGGTGTTTGTGCCCGATCTTTCGATGAGAGGGGGATAACTTCGATTTAGACTAGAGAGACGTTCACGGCCCGACTACGATACCACAAGGGCATGCGCTGCGCCTTAGCAACCGATACACCAACTCCAGCGGTTGCCGCGATCTTGTGGAGCACGATCAACCAAACCACTAGGGTAATTCCTGCAAGCAATCGAAGAACAAGCAAGAACAAGTAGAACAAGCAACTCAATTGCAAATATCTACCAACATAAACTCACGAAGGTGGGGTTCCGTAGACTCGAAGACGGGCAGCTGGACCAGCACGCACGCTTACAAGCAAGTAGCAATGGCTAAACTTTCATCTAAACAAAACCCCCATCAGTTTGTGGCGGCTATGGAGGTATATGAGAGGGTGGAGGACGACCAGGACCTGGTGGGGGTCGTCCCACAACCCTAGGATGCGTCCCTAATGGACCCAACTTGATACATGGCCCATTGGCCCAAAATAAGGTGATGCAGCACCGTGGGCTGAAAAGGTGTCTGTATTAAATCGACGATTTCGGCCGCATTCGAACAGATACGAAGGCGAGTCCGGATCCATCTGAAAGTAGACTTGATAAGCTTTCCATCAAATACTTAAACGCCCAAAACGGAGTTCGGATGAAATCGTGGCAGCCGTCGCAAGTCAGCACTTTCCTGTAGTCCGAATCCGCACTTTCCAAAACATGTTGGATTTGGTCTCTTTCCTTTCTTGGGCCAATGTGACGTGGTAGCCTGATGGAGAACGTGAGAATACTTAGAATTGGTCCCCAATCAACTTCTTTGGTCCTCCATGCCTTCCATGTATGTTACACTCTTTTTGACCCAGCTATGTATTTATGAAAATGTCATTGAACACACGTCATGGCGTATGATCATATTCGAGCATGTCATGTCCTCACGTTGGTGTCTTATATAATAGATAAAAAGTCAAACTCCCGCAGAAACATACATCGCTTTAAAAATATAAGAAACATTAATAGGGTAAAGATTAGGTTTCTTTAAAAAAAAGTTATATTTTGTTTGATATAAGATAATTCCCTTTAAGTTCATCTTCGTATGTACAATATGTTCGTCTAAACACGGGTTTAAGGATGGCTGCCAGCGCATTGGGGCCTGATCTGAGGTGGCAAGATTAGCTCCAAAAGCACGCAGGCCGACCCAAAATACAAAAAAGAAGCAAGAGGCCAACTCATGAGTCATGACTGCGTCAGAAATAGTGAGAGACTCGAACTCCGCAACTGCTCGCCAGCAGCTCCATCAGTGCTCATCCCCTGCTGCCTACTCCCACCAGTAGAAAGAGAGAGAGCAGGACCGCTGCCGCCACCGCCACCGCCGCCGACATGAAGATCCTAGTCGCCGTGAAGCGGGTGGTGGACTACGCCGTGAAGGTGCGCGTGAGGCCGGACCGGACGGGCGTGGAGACGGCCAACGTCAAGATGTCCATGAACCCTTTCTGCGAGATCGCCGTCGAGGAGGCGCTCCGCCTCCGCGAGGCCGGCGCCGCCGCCGAGGTCGTCGCCGCCACCATCGGACCCGCCCAGTCGGCCGACACGCTCCACACCGCGCTCGCCATGGGCGCCGACCGCGCCGTCCATGTGCTCCACGACCCCGACCCCGCGCGGCCGCTCCTCCCGCTCGCCGTCGCCAAGATCCTCCGCGCCGTCGCGCTCCAGGAGAAGCCCGGCCTCGTCATCCTCGGCAAGCAGGTATCAGCTCGAGCTATCTTGACTTGCGCACTGCTAATTTGATTTGAGGACTGAAGATTAGGGTGTTCCATCTGTGCGGGTTGGGGGGAAAGATATGGTTGGCGGCGCGGAAGGAGTGGGGCCGAGGCGCCGGCGTGGAGAGATGGGGAGGCCGAGGCTGCGGCGAGCTGCTGCGGCTTCGGCGTCGAGGCAAAGAGACGGCCCGCGAAGCTTAGCGATGGATCGGGTACGCATGGAAGTGGGCGAGAACCGGATTGACCCGCGATCGGACAGTCGACATCCTGAGATGGGCGGATCCAACGGTTATCGGGCTAACGGGCGACGTGGCCCTGTCCGCCGCCCGCGATTTGGGGCCCGGATTCGAGTTTAGAGACTAGAAACAGTGCGTGGCTTGCCACGCTCGGACCTTTTCTGGAGCCAGTGTAATTGCTATAGTCCCTGGTTAGTGTAACAAAGTAAATGGCACAAGGTTTGCGTGCTCAGATTGTCCCTTTCTAAAATAATTAAATTATCAACGATTTGCTATGTTCAATCGAATTAGAATATTCAATCAATTCAAGTCCGGCATGAACATCAAGCTGGTAAATTGAGGATGAGACACAACTTTCCACATTACTACAATTTGAATATGAAGCTATTGTCGAGTTGATTGGCCGCATTGTTTTCTGTCTGTTGAATTAGCAAGCTTCACAGGACCCCTCGTTGTCGGGGTAAGCCTTGGTATCCAGTGATTCATTGCTGATGTATACGTCAGTGATCTTAAGCAAAATAGAACCAGACTCGTCATGACATTGTTAATAGTGACACTTTTTCAAACTGCATAATTTATTTGGGAATTTAACCTGCAGTAAGTCATATTACAATATGATGGTATGCATGAAAATCCTTAGCTTGTTGAAGGGTACAGATTTACCAACTTTAAGGGAATGGATAGCTGGCTGAACCAACTGGGCCTGGGCTTTGCCTTCTTTCAGTTTCAGCAGTTCTTTGAACTTTAAACTCGATGAAAAATACAGTTAGATTGATGTCCATTTGCAGCCACAGGCATCGAGTGCTTACTTGAATAGGTCAGGGGTCAGGGCTCCAGCAGGTAGCAAAAATCTGTCATCATATATGGCACCAATGGGCTGCAAAGTGGAATAAATGAAAACTTTCAATCAACTGTCTAAAGGAAAATGTAGCAGCAAGTACAGAAAATACAGGTACCTGTTAAATTGGGATTTGGGGTACTAAAGTAAACCCAGTCATTGCTATCTGATTTATGAAGTTTTGAAAGATCGAAGCTTTTACTACACTGCATAGCTCTCTCATAATTTAGTGGAATTACTGGAATTACCGCAACAGAATGGAGTTGACGATAGAATTGCAACATTGCTTTAAGTCTAACTGAGCTGAAGGACATGTACTCTTCTTCCATGTGCATATATCCACCAGAGACATGTATCAACATGGCTCGGGCCACTGTCACTTCAGTTTTGGAATCCAAAACTTGAGAAACCCAAACTTCTGGAAGCTAGAGAAACTGAAATGCCTCTAATATAAAATATTTTCTGTTTTGAATTAATATTGCCATACCAATAGGTATAAACATCTCACAGGTGGAGCTTATGCTATACTTGTGGTAGTTGAACACCTTTTTAATGAACTGAATGCATAGCAATCTCTATCCAAATTCTAGAATCGTGGTACTCCATAGAAAATAAGAGATGGTGGTGATGGTCAGTGGACGAAGTAGGAAGACTGCTAACCACTATTCTACAGGCCTGCAGCTAACAAAGTGAACTGGGAACATGATTTAATATTATTTTCTCTATGATCGGTGAATACTTTGCTTTTACAACAGATCTGAGTGGCAAATACTTTCATATTTCTATATGAAAGTAAAGTTTGTCTGACAACATAATAATCACCAATATTTTTCAAGGCATATTTGCAAATTGCAACTGTATATAAAACTTTTACCAGGTATCATGATAGATCTCCAGTTCAGAGGTTGGTGTGTAGGAAGGAAAATTTAATCTAAGGTAATAGGAAATCATTCTCATGTGTACCCGCAAATATTCAACATTACTGTGCCAGCCGGGTCACAGAACATGTATAAGAGTACTCAAAATTTTAATGTTTTTGACATAGATAAAGATTTCTAATTATGTAGCGTAGCATCAGTACAATATCTTGAGAGCTCTTACTACTATATGACATTATTAGTTCTCAGGATGCATTAAATTATCTGAGGTAAAAAGGTCATCCTAATTAAAAATTTATTTGGAGATCTCAAAGCACGAAGTTTAGGATAGGTTTTTCACAAAAATACTGCAGGTAAAGACATAAGGTCGTTTAAAATAACCTGAAGTCTAGTTCTGTGTAGAGCCCTATCGTAGCAAGCATAATCAAATCACATTAACCCGCAATAATAACAAGCAATTAACCAGATGGAGAGGATTGACTCCGTTCCGGAGGGCACACCTTGACGCCGATCTGAAGCTCAGTGAAGTCGCCGGACTTCTTTTCCGGCGCTGGGGACAAATCACAAGCAAGGAGCAAAGCGCGTCAAGGCCAGACAAAAAAGAACAAATCTGAATGCTGCGAACGGTTCAGACAAGACGGTCGATATGGCAGATGAAGATCTGGTCAATATGGCAGATGAAGATCCTTCGTTACCTGTCAGGAGGATGGCCGCGGCGGCGAGCCAGATCAGCTGCCGCTTCTTCCCCATGGAGGACATCGTAGCCGCCGCCGGCAGCTCTCTTGCCTAGTCGATTGAAGAGGCTCGCTTGAGCTGGGCGCGGTGTCGAAGAATCGCATGAGAGATGGATGGGGCCGCCGACGGCGAGCGGAGGCCGACGACTGGTGCGGGAGGCGCCGCCCGGAGGCGGCGGGCGGGGCGGCAGACAGATGGGAGGAGCCGGAACGGGTTCGAGACTATTCGCGAGTGTCCACGCTCGTGGATTAACGGGCGAGACCCGCGAGCGCCTGCATCGGACGGCTCCCGTCGCTTGCTCGGCCGATCCAACGGCTAACGGGTTAACGGGCGACGTGGATCTATCCGCCGCCCGCGATTTGGGTCCAGGATTCGAGTTTAGAGATATGAGCAATAATCTTCCTTTTATATAGAGTCACCAAGTTTACCATTAGAGTATATCGTAGTCTCATGTTCTTAGTCTTTTCTTTGTATAACAGGCAATTGATGACGATTGCAACCAGACAGGACAAATGCTAGCTGGATTGCTTCAGTGGCCACAGGGAACCTTTGCTTCCAAGGTATTGTCATTAGCTGTTTGTTGGCAAACTAACTGTGGTGCTTTAGATTCTAGGAAGAACTTTTAGTTTTTTACTATTATCAAGTCCTTATTGAACCTCATTTAACTCCCTAGAAACATTGATTTTCTGTTTGCACACTAATACCGGGTCCCCTCTTTTTTGGTAAAATGAGGTGGTCAGGTGGAGCCACAAAGAAGACATTAGTTAACTGCTCAATTTCTTTCTTATCCTTTTTTATTACCTAAGATTATTCTTGATTCTCTTGTCTATCCAGTTGTGCTTAACTTCCTGGGTCTATCTTTGTTTCATCATCTGATTTTCTATGCCCTTGTTTAGCTTGATAAAAGAATTGTGTCTAAAGTACTGTATTAATTTTACAGGTTTTATTGGACAAAGAAAAACAAAAGGCTACTGTCGAGAGAGAGGTTGATGGTGGAATTGAAACCATCTGCCTTGATTTGCCAGCAGTGATCACGTAGGGCCCTAACACATTTCAATATATTGTTTTCATTTCATTCTCTGTCTTGGACATGGGAAGTACGAGAATTGATTTTTGTAATGAAGAAACACTTGTGCACAACCTTCTTGGGCAACCTTTTCAGAAATTGTGTTAACCATCGATAATCTTTGTTGCAGCACGGATTTGAGACTGAACCAGCCAAGATATGCAACTTTGCCTAACATAATGAAGGCAAAATCTAAAGTTATTAAAAAGGTCACCCCTGAAGAGCTCAGTGTAAATATTAGATCAGACATGGAGATCATTGAGGTCAATGAACCACCGAAAAGGAAAGCAGGGGTTATTCTTTCATCTGTCGACGAGCTCCTTGACAAGTTGAAAAATGAAGCACGTGTCTTGTAACAATCAGTATATTATCCCTCAACGAATATGGCCTGACGTTAATGTATGTACGCTGCAATAAAAATGTGTCCAAATGTTCAAGCCATTTGCTAATAAAAATATGGGAGTGTTTCATAAACTAATTAAGATGGTATTCCAAAAATATCTACATGCTGAATTAGCGTCTACAGAAGTTCTGCTAAAAATGTTTCCATAGCTCTTTCTGGAGTTTAAGAGGAATGTGGCGTGCACATTTGGATCAGGTGTGGCATTTTTGTTTTTTGCAAAAAAGGTGTGGCATTGTCTAATGGTTAAAATGAAGAGGGCCTATGCATCAGCCATCAGCTAGGAAAATAATTGAACTTATTACAAAATAAAAGAAGAAATAATTGAACTATACAAATAGGGATAGGATGTTACTGAGGAAAGCTTCCATTTTATAACACTCAACAATGGGGTGAGCTTGGTTTTTAATCCTTTATAACCCTCAACATCAGCATTGCCGATGTTACCAACCTTTACTGCTTACCCAATAACAAATGGAGTTTGTAGTACCTGGGTATAAACAAGGGTAATAGGAGGAGAATCAGAGATTCAGATTGAGGATAAGCAAGGAAAAGAGAATGGGATCGGAACTGATCAGATCAGATGGTAAGGTTCTTTTTTTACGCCGCTCGTGGATCCTGGTCCTTTGTTTTTTTAGCTTCTCCGGTTCCCACCGCCTGGCCCACCTTTCAGCCAGTCTTTGAGGTGGCCTCTCCGTGACAGACGAGGTGACAGACGAGCCTCCTGAGTCCTAACTTCATTAGTTGTTTGGCTGATGTATCAGGAATCGAAGGTAACTTTGATAAAATATATTTGACCCTTAATTATCAGTATAGTTCAATTTTGGTCCCTCAAGGGTCAAGGCTGACACAATGATGCATATGACGATTGACGTATTGTCATATCAGCTATAACCACCATTAAAACAGTCATGGGACAAAAAGTAACTAGTTTTGAAGTTGAAGGGTAAGTAATATCCGATTTTGTACATAAGGGATGAAAGTCAGACTACAACAACATAGGAAGGATCTCGGAATAACTTTTTTCTTTTTCTTTTGAATTGAAGTTGCGGGAATTCTACATTTGCTAACAGGTATTTCCTTCCCGACTCTAGCCATAGAGCCCGGTGCAAACCATTCCAACCGTGCAAATCTCGCTACCTGCGCTCCCTTCAAGTCCACTTGGCACCTTCTTTTCGGACTTTTAATCTGCACTAATCTCAGAAGGTTTTCCTCCTGGTCTGCTCTAATCCCAGTAGCTGTCCCCAATTTTATCTTGGTACATTTGGTTGTCGCTAAGCAGGTACATTGCTACACATCGACGGTCTAATAAGTCGTCTCATGCAGTACCATATAAAATTTTTGCTGATGTAGAGGATAGAGAATGAGTTTTGTTGCCAAACAACTAATAATATTTCTTTATTTCTTCATAAATTAAGGGATTTTGTATTATCATGAGACAACTAAAACAACCTATTATATAAGTTGTCTAATAAGTTGACTCATGAATACGTATCGCTGCATGAGACCGTTTATTAGACAACACCAATATACTTACCCTTATGATACTGTACACGTTGTGTTTAGTTCCCACAAATTCCCCAAAATTCTCTCCAAACTTCACTATTCACCTATCACATCAAATCACATCAAATCTCTCTCCTCGTGCATGAAACACTAAATATGAGTAAATAAAAAACTAATTACATGGTTTTGATGTACACAACGAGACGAATCTTTTGAACCTAGTTAGATGTAGGACAATATTTACCACAAACAAACGAAAAGTGTTACAGTGCGCTGTGTCCGATGTGACATTTTCAACAAACTTTTTCTTTCTCTTTTTGGAACTAAACACACCGAGACAGACGGATATGGTCATGATGTCTCCTTAATGCTTCAACGGATAGTAACTGTCTATGCGTATTCCTTGAAAAACATCTCCAGGATGCACGTCGTACATGGAGATGAGTACCATACCTACCATAATCTCAGAAAGGAACATCAGAGTTGTCAACGATGCTGCATTTCTCCTCAGGCGCATCTATTCAGCTTCCAACCAAGCAGGCCGTTGTTTATCATTGATTACCATGGCAATTTGCAACACAACAGTCACTTGGAGAAAATAATACATTTTCATAAGAACTGTTTACACTTGAATGGATTGAGCTTACTATTACTTACAAGAATGTACACCACTAGAGTGCCAATCGCACTGATTTCTTGCTGTACACTCAGAATCGCCGATTTAATTTGAACAAAAGAAAATGTACAAATCTACTTCCCATGGAGCAACATACCTATTCTAAACACACCCAAGATGCAAAACTGAGGTAAAAAATAATTGACATATACCTGCACTATCTGGAGAGCTCCCAGAAATAGATGGAAGTTCCAGGTCTACCATGTCATATACCCACTTCTCTTCAGATTCAGAAATTGCATTCGGCTTACACACACGAGACAGAATGCAGCTTGTTAGCATCAACCAATTGATACTTTCTGCCATTTATAGCTTGCGGCTCATCCGAAGGTAAGGACCTTGATGTCACCTAGAGGGGGGGTGAATAGGTGAATTCTGCAAATAACAAACTTTTTCACACTGTCAGCACTGAAACCGGTCAGACCGGTTCCTAAAACCGGTCAGACCGCTTGAAGCGGTCAGACCGCTTTGGTAAAGCGGTCAGACCGGTTTTCCACAGAGGAAACCAACAATGTAAATTAACCCCCTCTACAAGTTCTAGCACAAACCAAACTTGATGATGAGCTCCTGTAGATGATAACTAGCAGGTTCACTAAGTCCCTGCACACAAGTAGAGCACACCCAAGTAGATCGATGCGGAAGCGAATATAAATGCTAGAATTGAACTTGTGAAGTAAAACAAGAGATAATGATTTGTTTTCCCGAAGTTCGGAGTTCACCGCTGCCACTAAGGCTGTCACAAAGACACGATAAATCCTAGTCTCCGTTGAGGGCATACGAAAGGCGGGTTTATCCACTTTATTGCTCATACACATACATTCCTCAACCCAAATCCAAAGATATGAACTAAATCAATCAACTCTCACAAAGAGAGGTTTGGGGAGAGCTTGCTGGTGCTTGGGAAGGCTTGGGACGAGCCACAAAGGCAAAGGAACCAGCACCCCTCAAAGGAGAGGGGTATGGGGTATAAATACCCCACACAACCAAAACTAGCCGTTATAGCCGTTGGAAACCGGTCAGACCGGATTCCCAAACCGGTCAGACCGGTTTACGAACTATACTAGCCGTTACACCTGTCAAGCCCCAAACCGGTCAGACCAGTTTCCCAAACCGGTCAGACCGGTTTGGGTCGAGCCAGCACCCTGAGTCACAAAGCGGTCAGACCGGTTTCCCAAACCGGTCAGACCGGTTTGGGTTGACTCAGCACACTTGAGTCACAAAGACTCCATATGCTTCGCATTGCTTCACTTGATATGACTTGATTGACGTATAGAACCCAAACTATAATGCTAGACCTTTCCACCAAGCAAGGTACCTCGGCTACAAAACCAATTTGCCCTTCACCTTGCTAGGAACGTCACTCGCATCTAGCTTGATCCCTTCCATCCTCTCTTGCCAAATTAAGCTTCGCTTTGCATTGCATCATCAATGAATAACACATTGAAATCCATGTCTTTGATTTGCTTGAATATCTTCTTTGGTAGATAATCTTGTCCATAAGCATCAATGCACTTGAGACCATATACTTATCAATAGAATCATGTCTCACTTTGAATGTAACTATTGCTATGGAACAAGCCCAAAGAAATTCCAATTCTTCAAATGACATATCCCACAATCTTTGACAAGTATCTTATCTATGAGACCAATCAATTTGCTTAACTCCTTGTCTCATTTGTCATTTCACTTCACTTGTCATTTGTATTGCTTACATGGTATGATTAACACTTGTTTGCTTTCTTCATTATTTCCTGCTCATATACTTAAGTAAACAAGTTAAATGACTAATCATGTTGTCATCCAAAATCACCAAAACATATAAGTGCCTAGATGCACTTTCAGGCAGGCAGCTACATAGCCCAGAATCTATCAGGATCCGGGCTAAATAACGTATAGTCCTGGATCTCCAAATTCGCGACGTGCCAGTTGACAAGTCCAGCTTGCAGTGTCTTGATAACAAAAAGGATAGTAGGTAGTATCCACCATTTATTGTCTTCCCTACTCTTAAAGCTGCACAGGTGATGTAGAACAATGATATCATTACACATCCTTGGAGAAAATATAAATGTTTACGTAAATCAAACTTGAAAATATCTAGTTTCCTTTTGTATTTTTTGGAAGAATAACTTGAAAACATTCTGATTCTGAATAAAAAAATCAGATGAATGTGTAAACAGGTCAACACAGCTACACGGGATCCAATTTACATTCCTAAAACTACTTGAATAGAACCTGGATATGGCTCATCTCCAAATTCAATCAGCATGATCATACCACATGTTACACAACAACAACAATAACAACAAAACCTCAGTACCAAGAAAGTTGGGTAGGCTGAAAACCACTTATAAGATGTGCCAAATTTCTGCTGAATTTTGGTATTTTTGCTTCTAAATTTTTTATGGATGTTACTAGTCAAACAACATAACTGTTCTACTGTTTATCAATATGATTATTGGAATAAATTCGCTGACAATTTTGCATTCACTTGGTTCAAAGGGTCAGCTACGAGCAAAAGATGGTGGAAGGTTTTTTAGTGTCCTGTGGCAAAATTTATAGTTGTTAGGACCTGTATGCAATGGAAGAACCAAAAACAGAGAAACAGGGAAAACAGAGGAATGAAAAAAATACAAGGAAGATGAGTTGGGATTTTGGAACGCAGGAAAACATAACACACATCTATGGCACAGCTCCAGCTCCAGCTCCAAGATCCATGCTGGATTTGGTGTTTGCACAATGAAATAAAGTGGTTTAAACATATATGCATATAATCCAATTATCCAAATAAGAAAAAAATTGCTCAACCAAATATCTTAATGCTTCCACAGCACCAACTCCAAGAATTTCTGGAGCTACAAAACAGACCTATAATATCACATAAATGTTGACGATAAACATATTTAGAGTATTACTATGTATGATCTATTACATAGAAGCGCTTAATGGTGGATTCCAACTGGTTGTTAGTGGATGTGAATCTGAGTGTGGGGGCTACTGGACCATGGACTCATCCCATCTGCACAAATCCTCTTCACCAACGGCAAGAGCCAAAAACACTATCCAATCAAGCCTTGTTCTTCTGTTTCGCTTCCTCATGTGCATATAGGAGCAATCGTGGTGATCCAGATCGCAATTACAGCCTTCTCAGGGGACACCAGGGCAACAGGGAGGAGAGACAGATGGCAGCAAGGTATGCTAGCGAGGATGTAGTCAGAGCTTGTTCTTTAGGCACACCTTTTCTTATAATTTGTCTGGTTGTCTTTCTTTCTTAATCAGAATTCTGACACACAGGAAAGCTTCTTTGCCTCAGGCTTATCTGAAACCTTTAGCTCAGACTGGATTTTTTATTTCCTGGGCATTGTGGGTGAAACCAATCCTTTGC
Organism: Echinochloa crus-galli; assembly: GCA_900205405.1. NCBI lineage: Eukaryota > Viridiplantae > Streptophyta > Magnoliopsida > Poales > Poaceae > Echinochloa > Echinochloa crus-galli. The sequence goes on along the minus strand of OAMR01000500.1, from coordinate 289,079 downwards.
TATGGAATTGGATGGTGTTTTCCTCTATTCCAAATGGTTGGTGACTAAGCAGAACAGAGAAATGAACTTCCTAAATTACATTATGAGTTTCAAGTGTTCAGTGCTTTTATAGCAGTTCCAATTCATTAATGCACTAAGACAAGAGCAAAATGACTGCTCAGTCCACTAAACAGAATTCCCTGAAAGGAAAGCCTATTACTCAGATAGGCAGCACTGGATCATGTATCTTAGGTTCCGTTCATTCAGCAACTATTCTAAAGCACTTACTTTTGAGCACAACAATAAGCCTTAATCAGATCAGAAGCATTTCCTCTTTTCATTACAAATAGTTAAGAATTACTCCCTCTTTTCCAAAACGTAGGTCGTTTAGTTTTGCCCTAAGTCAAGCTTTTCTAAATCTGACCAGTTTATAGAAAATATATTAATACCAAAAATACCAAATAAATGCACTGTCAAGACATTTTTATAGTGGATTTAATGAAACTAATTTGATGTTGTAGATGTCGATGAATTTTTCTAAAACCTAGTCAAAGTTATAGAAATTTGACTGAATAAAACTAAAACGACCTACATTTTGGATATCAGTATTTAACTACTATATTCTGTATTGTGGCACATCAAGCACAACAACCACAAGATGACCTCTACTGTTATTTTTATGAGAAATAAATGCCTGGGATCTTGTTCATGTTCCAATATCACCATGCAGGAAAGGAATAGAAGGATTCAAACCTTTTTGTGTCGTATACATGATGAACTGAGGACACCGCCAAAGAAGAGAGCCAAAAATACAAAGCACCATATATGACTGCTACAATCTGCATAAAACTAATATGATTAAAACTCCCATAGCCCTGTAATGTTGCATGCACATGCATATTTACAAAGAAATAGAGTTGAATAATCGCGACACTTTCTCTGAGTCCCAAAAAAAAAACACTAGACCTGCGAGGGGTAAGACAGGCCCCGGGCATTTTTGCTAAGAGAAGATCTCACACAGGTTGAGAAAACCCCCTGCCGCACCACACAGCGGGACCGTTGCCCATGTGAGATGACCGACGACCTGGGCTGGGCCTTAGACCTGTGCTTTGGCGTGGTGACAGACGAGGGGATATTTTTAACTCCAGCCCGAAATTTGGTCCTATGGGGAGTCGAACCCAGGACCTGAGGTGTGCTACTGAGATCATCTAACCAATCCAATTAGAGGCCCATTCGCACTCTCTCTGAGTCAAAGTCAGACTCACGCTCACACCCCACATGCATGCATGATAGTGCCAGTGCCAGCTATGGTGCATGGCAGGTGCTCGGGGGCTGTCCTTCCTGGTTGCACCACTCCCGGAGGGTTAGTTTTGTAGAGTCCGGTCGTCCCTAATAGCAGTGAAGGGCACGAATGTTTGTTCACAACTAGAGGGTGGGTGGTGAGTTGTAATGGGTTCTTAACCCCTCCTTTTTCTTCTTAATATAATGAAACACAGCTCTCCTGTGTTTTTCGAGAGAAAATGCATGCATGATAGTACAAATCTAATCTCACATAGTGCAAGCATGATATTTACCATTGAGTGCACCCATGTGATGTACTGTTTCCAACCCAAAATTTAATTCCCAAAGGGAGATGAGCACCCATACTGAGTGTGGTTCCCACAAGGATCCTAATCACTGTTGCTACGCTCAGTTCTCAAATACATGAACACTATATGCTAACAAGACTAGAGTAACAGCATGCAGTAATAATTTGTCATATAATGCAACAGAATTATGTAACATGTGAAACAAGATAGAATTCAATCCATGGCAGCACATATGGAAATCTTGGACACCAAACAAATGCCGGTTCTTCATGTGGTTGGTTGCCCACTAGGTGCTTGCTGTGTGATCAGGAGGAAACCTTAAATCATTTACTGACTGCTTGTGTGTTCGCTAGACAATTCTGGTTTGAGCTGTTACAGAAGGTTAGCTTGCAGTAACTAGCCTCTCCAGCCGGGTGAGCTATGGTTTGAGGATTGGTGGTCCCAGTCAAGCGACAGAACTAATGGTCAAGAAAGGCAAGGCTTTAACTCCATTTGGAACCATCGAAACATGTGTTTTTGATGGGATCTGGTCAAATATAGCAAGTCTTCTTGCTGTAACCTTTGAGGAAATGAAGCTTTGGGGCACAGCTGGTGACAAAGGCATTAATCTGCTGACTAGCCCGCTATTGTATGCAGGTTAAGCCCCAAGTAATTTATAAAGGTAGTGTGAATGTGTATGGGCGCGTGAAGTTCTTCTGTAAGGGGGTTCTGTGCCCTCTTCCTTTCATCTTCTTAATATAATATACGCAGCTCTCCTGCGTGTTCGAGAAAGAAACAAAACAAGATAGCTTATAGACAAACAAGTTAGAAGACTTACAATGTTTATAACAGAAGTAATGTTCCAAAGTGCGAAAATACGGGTCACAGAAGATCGTTTTGGTCCTCGACTGAAGAGTGCGTTGAGACCAGCAAGAAAAGGTGAAAGCAAAGCAAGAGGGGGAATGAGCAGTACAGCAAGAAAAGCACCGACAGATATCCAATAGTACTGTACTAGCATGAGAAGGGTGATGGAAAAATCACCCAGAAGTATAATACAGATGAGCAGTTGCAATGTTTCCTGCAATATTATAGCATGATTTCAGCCAAGTTGATTATCATATCCAGCATGAGCACATTTTGCAATTAAAAGGGTCCAGTAGTTACCGCATAGCCTATAGGCCTGGAATTTTGCAATAACAATGAGAAAGGGAAGAGATAGTCCCTTTTATACTCAAGTGACTTAAGTGTTCCTTCATTTATAATCCCACCATTCACTCCACCTGTCAACCGCTTCCTAGAAACAGCATAGCTTGTGCAAGGCTGTTCCTGATTTGCCTGGTTGAAATCCTTAAGTAGAACTGCAATGTTCTTCCTGTAGGATTAAAGACATTCAAGTCATATAAACATTAATCAGCAAATAAAACATTCTGCAAGAAATGGTATTATAGCTTGCAATTCTTTTTCAAACCTTGAGCGTTCGCCGAATTCTGGGCCAAGATCATGGGGGTGGAGACTCTTGTAGAAGTTCTCATTCACAGCTACAACAATACCTAGCTGGTAATATCCAGAGGCAGTGGACTGGAACCACCCTAGCTCTACTCGAACACCATGCCTTTCAAGTTGGGGATTACCATGACTGTTCATCCAGGAAACGACAGGGCCCGAAGTTGAGCGAATGCTTCCTTGTCTCACTGTCCTCAATTGAGCATTCAAACCAGCGACTAATCTATTCCAGATCGCAGTTGATACATACTAAGCAAAAGAAAACAGAGTCAAAGCTACCGAGTGCAATTGAACACAACATATAGCACTTTTTAGCATGTTCATCAAAACACCAAAAAATATTTTGATATCATCAACATACAAGCTTAAGAAATATGGAATATGAGATCCAAGCTGCTAAAGTTTTATAGACTTATTGGTTGTTGGTGCCATCGCTATGCACCAAACAAATCCCATGCTGATCAATTACTCACATTCTCCACCTAGAGGATATGAGATAAGATGTTGAGTCCTGATGTAATAATAAACTAGGAAATCTATAGTATATGTATACTAATTGACAACAAAGTTAGGATGATACACATGTGTAAGGATATGGTTTGTTTTCTCTTGGGTACGAGTTTATTGCTTTGGGGAAAATGTTAGATATTCAAATCATGATTACCATAGACCAAATAGGTCTATATATACTCTATATCAAGGGAGAACGGAAACAGGAACAGAATGTAGAGAACAATAGGGATAGTGTTAATATTGCAGCAAAAAATTCGATTTATACCTGGCCAAGGAGATTTGATAGCAATGTATCACTATGCAGGTAGTATGGAGACATGTAGCTTCCATCACCACCAAATATTAGACACATGGGAAACCTCTTCTGAATGGTGGAAGCTACATCAAGTCGTTTCTCGTCACCTCCGAGAAAGAAATCTATGTAAGCAACCATCAAGTCTGGAGTTGAACCAACCTGGCAAGTTCAAACTGTTACCTGTGCACTACATACATCCTTCTCGATCAACAAAACAGCATGGCAGTTGTTTTAGCTCAATTCCAATGCAGTAGTGATCATAATTCAGGTTAACAAGCTAACCAAAAATCGTTCGAAAGAGTGGTAGTTATATTTTACCCCATCAGATATGTGCCTAGTTCTGAGCGGAATAACTTGCCTAGCAAACCAACTAGTAAATAACATAATTTGCTTAATACTACAGACAGCATGGTCGTAAAACTAATAAGACTTATTAAGGACTTCACTTGTGATGCTAACAATTCATTCAACTGACTAGGGATCTTACATATCTATCTGGACTCTTGCATGGTCAGAATTTCAAACTAAACGCACCTGCACTCCTGCTGCTACCACTCACTAGACACAAAAGCCCATACAAAGTCCGCAGAGCAAACCAATCTTTCTGGTTTTGCAAAAGATTTTACATGGAATGAAATCAAATTTTTAGATAATACTAAATAACATTTCTATATCATGATTACTGACCTTCAAGCCTTTATAGAGAGCCCGTGACCTGCAAGAACGAAGACAAGAATGGTCGTATTCAGATTTAACGTACTCTTGAAGACGATGGATTTTTTTTCTTCTGCGCCATTGCTTCCAAGACCAGGCACAAGGATACGCAAGAACAGAAAGTATACTGTGTATAGATCCTTCCCACCACTCATATGCGGCCACCAAATTGATCTCGTCAATAAATCGGTTGAAAGCATCTTCATAACTGAAAAGGAAAGAAAACAAAGTAATAATTTATACAGCCAGGAAGAAGAGCATTTTGAAGTACAGATGCAAACACAAAATAACTCTTCCGGCATATGAAATGTAATTGAATTCGAAGATCTTATCTAGATAAATTCAGATGAAACACTGAAAATAGTCTGGACTATAATTTTCGGGGAGTTTTATCTACATTGAATTTGATTCCAAAATAATATATATACTGTGTTTGGCTGACTCAGATCAAGGCCACATAACAGGCTTTTCCTTACACACCAAAAATCACTGTGTCAAAATGAGAACTTTTTATCTTTCGCAAAAACAAAGGAAAGATAGGTTTGAGAAACAAGATACTAAAAAATACATCAAATGTAAACCAGTCAAATTGTTTTATTCCATAACTCGTAATAAAATTTATTTTAGAAAGATATCAACTTAGAACTTGCCCAAAGGAAAAAAGCCATCCTACAGAAGGATGGCTCTAAAAGAACATCTAATCTACCAAAAAACAGGGCATGAATTCAATGGAGCATTCATGCAAATGGTTAATAAAAAAACTGCAGTCTTTTTCTGAACATTTTCAACAAGTAAATAAATTTCAAATGTATGGGCTTTAATGAATAAATTTCAGGTGAATAAAAGTAATAGAAACAACACTAATCTATTCTATAATTTTAAGATGGAAAATCTTACACAATTCCAATTATTGCATCAGGAGGTGAGTAGGGAAGATGCCAGGGCTCCCGGAAAGTATTAGGTCCCATGAAATACATTCTGTGGACATGGCTCTGTGTTTCTTCTGCCCTGCTAGCCCCAGGTACCTAAAAAAGGAGGGGCACACTATTTATAATTACAAATAAAATACAAGAGTGCTTAGACAAAGTGGACTAGAAATCCAGAGTACTTTCTGGGTAACCTTTAACAGCCAATTATCTTTTGTTTTTGGCAGTCATTCAGGTAATATTACTTTTTTTTCAGATGCAAATTTAGCATATGCCTCTCTCCATAACTGCATATTTGAGGTACACATCATGTATCTCTTTACAGATTAATTTCATTCTGTCCAACAAGGATCGACTTTAGGGTTCTACAATATGTTATTCCATTGATCATACAACCATGAGAAGTCACAAGATCAAATGATTTTCAATAAATAACTGATACTAAAATCAGTACACATGTGTCTATGGAGTAATTTGCTCAATTTCCCAGATAATTTAGTTATTCTGTAATAGCTTGCAATAAAAAAAATATTGAATAGAATGAACAGTATACCTCAGCCAAAGAAAGCAAAAAGGGGAAAGAAGAACATCCATCATTGTGGATTGCATTTGTTGCCCGGTAGGTAATATCACTCTCACCAATCTTTATTCTTAGAGCACTTAAGATAAGTGCCAAAAGAATAATTGTAAAAGAAAGGATAATTGCAAAAGACCAAGGACCACCAAAAGTATACATAAGTTCCTCAAGTGGCGTGTAACAGTTTGGCATCTTGTACTTATCAGATATGCACTTATACGGGCATGGTGGCTCAGTAACCCCACCTAGCAAAAGACGGTAAATGCTGAGTTTCATGCATCCAACATCAAGATATTGAATGTACATCAATAGTTAATTTTAAAACCACCATGAAGCCATACCTCTTACATATATGAAGTAAGCACGGTTCGGAAGACTATCCACCGAACAAGGACTGCACAAAGATGAATTGGACCCAGTAATGTTTTTATATGTACCAACTGGACATTCCTGAAATGAACTATGATCAGAAATGATGTCAAATGAAAAACTAAGAGGTCATGTGCTAGTTGAAGGAAAACATGCACAAACTTGCAAGTTAACCAAGTCTATCATATTCTCGGAAACGAGATCTCAACGTATGATAGAAACCTGTGATTTCAAAGCATCCCAAAGGTACCATATGCCTTCATTTGTTTATAAGCCATGGCAATTCGAAATCGCTGCTGGACAGCGGACAGACTGCAGAAAAGAGGCCTCCCACATCCGGTGCGCTGTCCTCTTTGCGATCAAGAAGATGAAAATGTTCAGCACATCCTTACCTCGTGCGTCTTTGCACGACAATTTTGGTTTTCTATCCTACAACCCATGAATTTGTCCCACCTGACGCCCAATGACAGAGCTCGCTCCTTTGCTGACTGGTGGAGAAGGTCTTGGAAGAGAATGCAAAAACAGTACAGGAAGGGGTTTAACTCGCTATGTATCCTGGGAGCTTGGATTCTATGGAAACAAAGAAATGCCTGTGTCTTTGATGGAGTGGCCCCAAATTTGCAGCAGGCAATACAGGCATTCAAAGATGAATCCCTCCTATGGATGTTCTCGGGAGCTAAAGCACTTGCTGCCTTACTCCCAGGAAGGACAGTTGAGCAATGGTGTGTAGTGGTCAGGTCCTAAGATCATCTTTTCTGTAATAGTCTTTTAGTTATCCCCTTAGCCCTCACTTGGTCCAAGGTGAGGCGTTGTCCGTTGTAATTGGACCATCTATTTCCCTCTTAATACAAAGATACGCAGCTCTACTGCGTGTTCAAGAAAAAAAAATAGTCGCCACTGAATAGTTAAATTATGAAATCGGTGAAATTTCTAATTGACCGGTCACATTGTATACGTTATATGAATAAAGAAATGATGTGTTTAGTGTTCATACGGTGCAAAATGTTCCATATAAACCCATGGGGCATTTCTTTCCTGTTACTGTTCCATCTTCTCCAAAATGTCCATCATTGTTACCAGATCCTCCACTGCAAAAGAAAAGTAGTACAAATTGTCAGTAACAATCGACTCAGGGTAGTACACATGATGAAGTTACTGACAAAGGCATACTTGGATGACCTTGTAATACCAGTAATATTTTAAACATCAGATTTCTGTCAAAAAGCATGAAGGTGGCATATAACATTCTTCTTGGATTTTGTTGGCCCATGGTGTCCGAGTTTTTTTCACAAAGGTTATAGGTCAAGCAAGCATAAACAAATGCCCTTATTTACTCTACTCCCCAAGTGCGGTGGTTTCAGAAATAATTCGGTAATTGTTTTTTGATACTACTATGTACGTTGGGAGAATATTTACAATATTACTTGTTACAGAAATATTCTATAAGTAACTTAGTGCTGTACTCTGTAAGAAGCTGTCCTGATGTGACGTTGTGCACTTGTGCTTGTGCTTGTGCTTCATTAATTATATACCAGTAGGTAAAGTCAAAATATTTTGATGTCATGCATGGTATTGCAAATTTGCAATTTATAATGTTGGCAAGACTAACAGTAAAAATAAGCAACAAGAAGTTTTTAGTTTGTTGAGTCTTTTGCTTATCCATGGTTGTGAGTTGTGGATCGGTGGAACAATTAGCTATTGTTAGGAGTTAGTTGAGTTGTTTGGGACGGCTCTACTTAGATCAGCAGAAACATTTCGTTAAGCAAAGAATAACCCACCACATAATCGATTGCTCAGAGCCTCCTTGGTGAGGAGGGTGAGTGCAGGGGCAGCCCTAGGCATGGCCCAAAATCCCTCTTACACTCCCCTTAATTTTTCATGGCCCAGTCAGTTTCTCCATGACTGGCCATAGGTGTGTGGCTTTGCACAGCGGTTAAGGCTCAATAATCGCAGCCCAAGCCTGGAAGTCATGCTCGCCCAGGCATCTGCTGGCATCGCCTCTATGCATCGAAAATCACCTGTGCAGTGGCACTCCTCTCCTCACACTCCCTCCACAGTTGCTTGCAGGTTAGCGGCTGGTGGTACCGTCGCACAGCCCCATTTCAGATTGGCAGATCCCAGCCGCGGCAATGCCTGGATCACGGAAGCCTGACCGGCAGCAGCACTGGGTGAGTGCTGGTGTGGCCGTGCAGGAAATGCCGTGCCAGGAGCTGGACTGCCCATGTGATCGCGCTGGTGGCTTGGTATGTTGTACTTTACTGGTGAGTGTCCCAGCGACCGTGCGGCGCCCGTAGTGTGGGAGTGCGATGCGGGCCATGCACAAGCACGGAGAAGCAGGTCAATTCTTGATTGTGGATTCAGTATTCAGTGTCTGTGTTATGCCTCCTGCCTAGTGCCCTGCTTCAGCCTACTGAATTTCCCGATTGCCATATCCACTCCACTTCAATTGAAATTGAATTCATACATTTATGCAGGCTTCTACTACAATAAAGAAGACCAAGACTATGAATGCTCCTACGCCCATAATTAAACCCAAGCCAACCTAATGTTCAATGTTATGGACCGAGGTCCATTAGAGGATAACCATTGTCGAGAGGAAGGCCGGGCAAAGTCGGCGTGGAGGGAGACTAGACTTTTTGGGGGATTTGAGAATAATACTTCTTCATTGATTGATCGCTAGGAGATACAATCCCATCCTTATACAGATGAGAAGACTTGGCCCTTAAGAAACTAATCCCTCTTATCTGATAACAACTAATCCTGATCCTGGATTTACTGTTCACGCGCTACAGTACCATGGGCCCAGGCCTAGCTGGTCCCACTCCCATAACATTCAACCACAATCAGAAACAATAGAACCAGACACAGTAGGAACTAGAGGATGCAATGCAGATGGCGAGCAACCAGAAATAGCAGGAAACAGGTGCTAGCAATGCTAATGTTGTTCAAGATTGTGGCATGGTTTGGGTGATTTAAGCGCTTAGATTGTGGCCCTAGGCACGCGGATTCACCAGCTCCGCCACTGGGTGAGTATGTCATCGCTCTCGCTGTTCATTGTCTGGCAAACTAGTCATATCAAGCATGGTGTTGGAGTAGAGTTGTATATAGCCCATAGGGCCCATGTATACTAGGCCCATCAAGGCCCATGTACATCAACCATATAACCCAGCGCGCGCGCCCTCATGGCCGCCGCCGCGCCGCCGATGCCGACGCCCTTCTTCCTCCTCCGCGCCGACGCCGCCGACCCCTTCCGCCGCCCTCCTCTGGCGCGGATCCGGCGTCTACCGCAGCCGCCGCAGCTCTCCTCGGCGCGGATCCGGCGTCTTCCGCCGCCGCCGCCGCCCTCCGCGCGGATCCGCGCGGCGCGACGCCGCGGCCACCGCGGCCGCCGCGGCAGCTGCACGCGCGGCGGCGGCCTCGGCCCTGAGCCGGCGCCCAGGACCCCGCGGCCGTCCACGTGGGCACACGGGCGGGCGCAGGAGGCTTCCTCCCGTCCGCCTCCCTCCCTGGCGCCATCGACGCCGCAGCCCGCAAGGGCAAGGGCACCAGCAGCTCGGGGCCTGGCCTTGGGATGCCACAGTCCGACGCACCCCTCGCCACCACTGTCTTCTGCCACCAGCAGGGGCTCGCCGACGTGTCCCCGGCAGCTGCGGCCCTCGCTGCAGCCCTCCTCGCCGCCAAGACGGAGGCTTCTGCTGCCCAGCTGCGTGCCCGCGAGGCTGCCCTGGCCTGGGAGCGGGAGCAGCTCGCGGCCGATGCGCTGGCGCGTCAGGTGGCCGAGGCGGAGCACTTCTTGCTCGCTTCCATGGGACAGCAGCCACCTCTTCTGCTGCGGTTCCCGTGGTCGAGCAGGCAGCGTCTTCCTCTCGCCAGGCGCCGTCCACTGGTTCTCAGCTGGCTCTGACCGATCCTTCGGTCGCCCAGCTGCACAGCCAGGCTTCCGGCGTGCTTCACATCAAGCACCTCGTCCCGGTCGTCCTCGACCCGACGTCCACCTCCTACGCCCGCTGGCGTGATCAGGTCCTCATCGCCCTCCGCCGCTACGTCCTCGACGACCACGTCCTCCTCGACACGCCGGTCGAGGCGCGTGACATGACGTGGCAGCGCCTCGACTGCGTCGTCATGTCCTGGATCAACGGGACCATATCCCTTGATCTCCAGGACCTCGTCAGGACCCGCGACGGCACGGCTCGCCAGGCGTGGCTGGCCCTCGAGGGGCAGTTCCTCGGCAATGCCGAGGCTCGTGCCCTCCAGCTCGACGCGTCCTTCCGGACATTCGAGCAGGGGGACCTGTCGGTGGGCGAGTTCTGCCGGCAGATGAAGACCAAGGCGGACGCTCTCCGCGACCTTGGGCACCCGGTGCCTGAGCCCACCTTGGTGCTCAATGTGCTGCGGGGTCTCAACAGCTCCTTTGATCACCTGCGCACGTGGATCACCCGCCAGAAGCCGTTCCCCACCTTTCTGCAGGTCTGGGACGACTTGGTCTTGGAGGAGATCACTCGGGGCACCAAGGTGACTGCCCCCACCTCGTCTGCCTCCATGACCACCAAGGCGCTGGTTGCTACACCGCCGGCTCTGCCTCTCCGTCCAGCTCCCTTCTTGGTCCTCCTCCCTCCGGGCCGAGCGGAGGTGGGGGGGGGGCCCAAATGAAATAGCTGAAAAATAAACGCCTTCTAGGGTTGGAGGAATACAGCAACTATTCTCACTAGCATGGTATCATTAGCTAGGGTTTCCTTCTCTCCCTGTCCACTGTAGCGCCGCCGCCGCCGGCGCCATGGCGACGCCGCGCCGCGCCGCGCCCCCTCTCTCTTGCCTACCTCCCGGGCGCGAGCGCGGGGGCCGGGAGCGTGGTGGTGGTCGTCGGCGTGGAGGTGGCCGCGGTGGTGGTACCTCCTCGACCGGTGGTGGCCCGGGTGGGGGTCGTCGTGGGACGTCCACGCCCGCTTCTCCTCCTTCCTCTGCCCCTGGTCCTGGAGGTATGCCCTGGCCATCCTTCGCCAACCCATGGTCAGGGCGTATCTCGATGTGGCCTTTCCAAGTGCAGGGGGGAGGGCCTCGCCCCTCGCCGGCCATGCTTGCCGGTCCTCCTCTTGGGCCGGCCTGGACTACACCTCATCAGGCCCAGACCTAGCCGGGGTGGGATCAGGCTGCCCTGGCTCAGACTTTCAGCACCATGGGCCTGACTCCACCCCTTGGTCCCGAGTGGATCGCCGACTCGGGGGCCTCTTTCCACACCACTCCAGAAGACTTCTTCCAGTGCCGGGGAAGTGAAGGAGTTCTTTTTTCGAATATGCATGAGAGCTGCATATCATTGCAATAAGAGAAGAAGAGTTTGGCCAACATAGCCATACAAGCGCGTGCGCACACACGCCACTAAGCACCCGCTCGCAGGGGGTAAGCTAATTTAAATTTGCACAAAAAAAGTGATGTTACAGCGACCAGCTAGACCAGCATCCTTATACCGTTCACTGTAAAGGAGTTTCGAATGAAAAGGGTTGGGGAGGGTAGCTGTGATGGAGAAGAAGTGTAGCTTTTGAGCCCCTCTATGTAAGAGGTTTGCTGTTGCATGCATCATACCATGGTTCCAAGAAAAAAAAACAATATGAGAATACATCCATAGGCCTAAGAAAAATCGGCAAGAAGAAAAATTTACTTTTGATGTAGCCAAATGTGATCGTGTTTTTGATGAATTGCTTAAGAATGGCTTTATTAAACTTTCTCATGCAATTCCACCAGCCGACCAATTGAAAAATCGTGCATATTGTAAGTGGCATAATTCATTTTCTCACGCAACGAATGATTGCAATGTTTTTCGACGACAGGTACAATCGGCCCTTAATGAAGGTCGATTAGTGCTAGCTGAAATGCAAGTCGATAAGGCTCCTTTCCCTGTTCATACCTTGGATGTAAACACCAAGATGCTGATTCGGCCGGAACAAGCCAATGGAGCTAAAGGGAAGAACGTGGTGATTGGAGATCCATCTATTGAATTTGACACTTCTGGTCTTACTGTGAAGGATCTGGCCACCCGTCGTCCTCTACTCCGATGTGACAGCGTGGGGCCCCTTTACACCCTTCGACTCCCGTCTTCTGCTGCCACTCCTTCGTTAGCTGCTTTGGCGATGACCTCTTCATCCACATGGCACCGCCGCCTCGGTCATCCTGGCCGGGATGTTCTGTCTCAGCTTAGTCATAGTTCAGACATTTCTTGTACTAGGGCTTCAGCTGAGCACTTTTGTCATGCATGCCAGCTCGGTCGTCATGTTCGGCTTCCTTTTTCTGCTTCTTCTTCGCATGCGTTGCATGCCTTTGATCTTGTTCACTGTGATCTATGGACCTCTCCTGTTTCCAGCATTTCGGGTAATAAATATTATCTGGTGGTTGTTGATGATTTCTCTCATTACTCCTGGACTTTTCCCTTACGCGCCAAGTCTGAGACTTTTCCCACCCTCCTCCACTTCTTTGCCTGGGTGTCTACTCAGTTCGGTCTCACTGTAAAGGCCGTTCAGTGTGACAACGGGCGTGAGTTCGATCACCATGCCTCTCGCTCCTTCTTCCTCTCTCGGGGCATTCAGTTGCGCATGTCTTGTCCGTATACTTCTCCTCAAAACGGCAAGGCTGAGCGCATGCTTCGCACCACAAACGATGTCATGCGTACCCTTCTGATCCAGGCTTCCTTGCCCCCGCGCTTCTGGACGGAGAGCCTTCACACCGCCACCTACCTTCTCAACCGTCTTCCTTCCACTGCTTGTCCTGCTCCTACTCCACACCACGCTCTCTTCGGTACCCCTCCCACCTACGACCACCTTCGTGTCTTCGGCTGTGCATGTTACCCTAACATCACCGCCATGGTCCTTCATGTCTTTTTTTCCTCGAAAACGCAAGAGAGTTGCACCTCATTATATTAAGAAGAAAAAGGGATAGGAACCCGTTACAACACACACCATACACCCCAAAATATTTTAAAAAAACAACCGCGCCTTTTATACATGGGATAACAACCCAACCGCTCTGAACACTAGCCTTAATCTCCTTCATGTCTTCAGTTACCATCCTGGATTCTACTTTTAGCTTTTCAAAATAACAGTTGTATTCAGGTCTAGAAAAATTCAATAACGTTGATCTTTCTGGATCAGGTAAGGTTGACCAGATAGCTTAGGAATATTTTGATGTCAACTGTAATTGTTCCCGAGCTGAAAATTTGAACATGTTGTACTCTTTTACATGAGTTTCTATGGTTATTTACGGTTAGTTTAGCTTGCTGTTCTGGTATGTTTAGCCATGTTTGTTTGTTCTTTCTTCAGATGATGTCATTGTTACGGGTATATTATCTGCCAAATGGTCTCCTGATAATAAGGATGTGCGGTCCAACCTTGATCCTATGTTGATTGCCAATTATGTGAGGTAATTTGGTAACATATTTTTTTTTGCAATTTTTTTTTGGTAACATATATTTTTGTTTGTCATAAAAATTCCTTTATACCATTTTTGAATTTTCGCTATTTGCAACTGTTTGATTACTGCATCGTTATCAATATTTTTTTTCACCTTTCAACCATGCAATTAGCCAATTACGCTGGCTTATTCTTGAAGCATTAAGACTTGTCCGTGGATACAACTAGCAGTACGGGATTATCCTAACATATACTCTAACACATACCATGCTATTCACGAACTAGAAATAAGTGGGCATTGTGTGTTTCTATGGCACAATAATTGCTTCACTATATTGATATTTTCAGTTTTTTTTTGTTCGAGCACAGTAATACTGTTGGACCAAAGTTTTGCAATGTAGATGTGATTCGATTCTGCTCTTTTTGTCCAATAATCTAGGTAATGGATATCATTATTGAACACCTGGAAAAGGAAACTAATTTAAATAAAAGGGTCGATCTGTTCTTCCTCGTAGATTCAATAATCCGATACTGTCGCAATCAGAAAGGTACATGCATGATATTCTTCTATTTGTTTTTTAGTTTGGAATAGGCAGATATGAAGCTACTAAGCTACTGCCATGAATCATGTAGGTGGACCTGGCGATGCCTATCCTTCTCTTATCCAGGCAGTCTTGCCACGAATTATATATGCTTCTGCACCTCCTGGTAATTCTGCTTGGGAGAATCGGAGGCAATGTCTCAAGGCAAGTGATTTCGGTACCTGACTGAAGCATACTCTTTCACATTTCTTTCACATGCTTATGTTTATTGTTCATTAGGTTTTGAGGCTCTGGCTTGAGAGAAAAACCCTTTCAGAATACTTGTCTCCTGCGACAACGTCAGCGCCGTGTACCTCTCCACCAACCCAGTTCAGCATCAGCGGACGAAGCATGTCGAGATTGACTTGCACTTCGTCCGAGATCGGGTTGCCATTGGCGATGTTCGGGTCCTCCATGTACCGACCACTTCCCAGTTTGCTGACATCTTCACGAAGGGTCTGCCCTCCTCGACATTCTCGGAGTTTCGCTCCAGCCTCAACATAGCAGGTGGCTAGTTGTGGCTGCGGGGGGCCCTATGTGTTTGTCTTTCTCTATTTTCCAGCCTTGAACACCGCTGCGCCGGTAGTTCAGACTGCGGGGGAGTGTGTTGTCTTTATTTATGGTCCAGCCTTGAACACCGCTGCGCCGGTAGTTCAGACTGCGGGGGAGTGTTGGAGTATAGTTGTATATAGCCCATAGGGCCCATGTATACTAGGCCCATCAAGGCCCATGTACATCAACCATATAACCCATCCTTCTAGGGTTGGAGGAATACAGCAACTATTCTCACTAGCACATGGTCATGCAGAGTTAAAAGATAAGCAAGAAACCTAATTTACTCTACCTGCTGTTTCAAATGAATTGCATACCTTGATGCTACTGTACCATTGACAGAAGCAATCTGAACATATTCATCTCCAGTAGCAATATTCGACCAATGGAAATGTATTCTGCCACCACCACCACCTCCGCCACCATATACACCTCCATTGCCACCAGATGCCGATAATGATGAGTTTTTCTCCACCAGGAGCCGTTGAAGAAATAAAAGAATTGACCCTCCAGAACCACCACCGACTCCACCTTTAAAAGTCCCATTGGAATTTCCAGTCATGCCTCTATGACTTTCACCATCAGAGTTCATCGAGCCAAAAATTAGCAACCTCGAAAGTGGCCATTTCATGGATCCAATAACTGGATAGTGAAAAATGATTAGCAATTAGAGCAGAGAATTTGGTCACAAGTTCGAAAGCAAATGTAAAAGATAGTGCACTACAGCAGGGGCGAAGCCACTTTGTGGCTTGTGAGTGCCCAAGCACCTAAAGAAATTTGAAAACCCACAGATAAAAATAAATTTCCACCATATTTACAGATTAAATCTTTACATCTATAAGAGAAAGGCACCCCCTCTAACTTGTTCTAGCTTCACCCCTGCACTGCAGGATGCATGTCAAGCACCGAACAATGAAAGAGAAACTATGCTGAAACCAAACTCAGAGGATAAGTTGGTACCAACCAATTAATCCGCCACCAGCAGTGTTATCCGCTGACACAGCAGAACCACCACTACCACTTCCTAGCTCACATGGAAGATCAGCATTGCCATATTGTAGGCCTCCATCACTTTTCATTCCATTGTAAATTCCCATACCACCTCTGCCTCCATGCCCAGCGCCACCTCCAGCTCCATATTTTAGAAATGTTCCTTTTCCAATTCCTTCCTTGCAACCTATCAAAGAATCCAATTTGCTGGGTCAACATAGTCATGACACTGACAAGACATATTCTAGCTCCTTTATTAATTGTTACAAAAAACACAGGATCACCTAACTCTGAGGCACTAATTGTGCCATCTTTTGCAATAGTCACAGTCCTTGCTCGATGAATATGGATTATACTTCCCCTGACAATGCCACTGACAGTTATGTCTTCAACCCGACAGATCTGTGAAATGCCAAAAAAAAAACACTTAAGGTGGCTAGAACATTTAGATGGACATAATTTGCAAACACATGATTATCACGGAAGGTGAACTTTTTTAAATCAACAGGGGAACGACTATTATCATAAAAGGAGGTTAATAAAGCCCAAATTTCAGGAGATAAATAGATGATACAGTAAGATTGTCCCATAAGTGAACTGAACCATGTTAGGGTTTGTGAAGAAAAGAGGTAT
>OAMR01000500.1:252994-272454 GCA_900205405.1 Echinochloa crus-galli | reverse complement strand
TCTAGGGTTGGAGGAATACAGCAACTATTCTCACTAGCACATGGTCATGCAGAGTTAAAAGATAAGCAAGAAACCTAATTTACTCTACCTGCTGTTTCAAATGAATTGCATACCTTGATGCTACTGTACCATTGACAGAAGCAATCTGAACATATTCATCTCCAGTAGCAATATTCGACCAATGGAAATGTATTCTGCCACCACCACCACCTCCGCCACCATATACATCTCCATTGCCACCAGATGCGGATAATGATGAGTTTTTCTCCAGCAGGAGCCGTTGAAGAAATAAAAGAATAGACCCTCCAGAACCACCACCAACTCCACCTTTAAAAGTCCCATTGGAATTTCCAGTCATGCCTCTATGACTTTCACCATCAGAGTTCATCGAGCCAAAAATTAGCAACCTCGAAAGTGGCCATTTCATGGATCCAATAACTGGATAGTGAAAAATGATAAGCAATTAGAGCAGAGAATTTGGTCAAAAGTTTGAAAGCAAATGCACTTACTACCAGAAAGGAAAAGATATGTAAAAGATAGTGCACTGCAGGATGCATGTCAAGCACCGAACAATGAAAGAGAAACTATGCTGAAACCAAACTCAGAGGATAAGTTGGTACCAACCAATTAATCCGCCACCAGCAGTGTTATCCGCTGACACAGCAGAACCACCACTACCACTTCCTAGCTCACATGGAAGATCAGCATTGCCATATTGTAGGCCTCCGTCACTTTTCATTCCATTGTAAATTCCCATACCACCTCTGCCTCCATGCCCAGCGCCACCTCCAGCTCCATATTTTAGAAATGTCCCTTTTCCAATTCCTTCCTTGCAACCTATCAAATAATCCAATTTGCTGGGTCAACATAGTCATGACACTGACAAGACATATTCTAGTTCCTTTATTAATTGTTACAAAAAACACAGGATCACCTAACTCTGAGGCACTAATTGTGCCATCTTTTGCAATGGTCACAGTCCTTGCTCGATGAATATGGATTATACTTCCCCTGACAATGCCACTGACAGTTATGTCTTCAACCCGACAGATCTGTGAAATGCCAAAAAAAAAACACTTAAGGTGGCTAGAACATTTAGATGGACATAATTTGCAAACACATGATTATCACGGAAGGTGAACTTTTTTAAATCAACAGGGGAACGACTATTATCATAAAAGGAGGTTAATAAAGCCCAAATTTCAGGAGATAAATAGATGATACAGTAAGATTGTCCCATAAGTGAACTGAACCATGTTAGGGTTTGTGAAGAAAAGAGGTATGTCACCGCCAAGAATCTTGGTGAGGCTGTGTATCATAAACCAACAGACGCGAATCAAGCAATCATGATACAGATTATCTAGTCTCAAGAGATTGTATTTCATGAATCACAACCAGTTTAAGTCATTGAAAGGAAAGATGGAATGTCTCCAACACACCCCTCACATCACGGCTATAAGGCTGCAACATAGCATTGAACTAGATCACAGATTTTTTTCAATACAAATGCATAGTCTCTCCACTTGTATCTGGAGGTTCTAGGTTACAATCAGCCTCCTTGCAAAATAAGCAGGGGTAAGGCTGCCTACAAATTTCCTTCCCTTGACCCCACCTTATGTGGGAGCTTTTAGGTCACGAAATTAGGTCGTGAGATTCATACTTTCATGCACCAAGCATTTCACCCAAAAGAATAAGCATTCAGGAAAGGTGGCATTATACATTGAACTTGGTAGGATCATAGCGAACTTCTTTATATAATATAAAGCCACGTGCCAATGTAAAGAACATCAGAATAAATAACACTTACTTGCAGTGTAAACGACAAGGAGCGATTAACATGGCAATCATCAGGTGGGGTAATAAGCTCACTAGGACATGTCTTACTTTCACAACGTGAAAGTGCATCCCTGGTTAACATAAATATCTCAATCATATGCACATGTTTAGAAAGAACTAAAGTATATTACTTCACAGTGAGAGAACATATCTTACAAGCTGCTTTGAACAGCCTCATCAAGCGGAGCCTGAACAAGGGAACCGGGACCAACCTGCTCAAATGTTGAGGGAAATGGTTATGCCCCAAAAAATATTTAAGAACAAAATTCAAAATATCACATGTTACTTTGATATAAGTGGTGCAGAATGCCATTTATAAGAAAAACAAATTGCATGACATAACATAAGTACATATGGGTTCTGACATTCTCGCCTATATTATATGTTAACCGTCTTCGCTCTGTGCAGCACACATGTAACTTGAGTCTACCTGACTCACTAGCTACAAACAGATTAAAATATGTCAATGAGCAGGTAGACTATTTATGTAATTCTGTTACCACAAAGGCCATTCCTCAACACAACATTTTCCTCAAGTTATTGGATTTCAGAGCGCTGAATCTTTTATTGTCTCAAGGCATATGTCGTTATGTTTCTAGCTTCCAGCATTTTTAGCAACGAAATCTTTTATTGTCTCAAAGCCTATGTAGATTCAGTTGTTGAGTTCTGGACTCCCCACCTTTTAAAGAGGCCTAAAATTCCAAATATTACATGAGAAAGAAGCTCAAACTTACATGACAACAAACAGGCCTAAGTATATTATCAAACAAAATACTGAGGTTCCAACTAACTATAAATTGTGCAGATATATTGTGTATAAAATATAGGAAGCATCATCTGTCGCTATCCTCTGCGTTCAACATAGTTCCAAATAGTTATACTCAGACATCAAAGAAGCCAAGACATAAATAGATTTAGCAGCATAGCTAAAGCATATCAAGTTCCTTAGCATAATGATGAATATTAAACAGGGAAAAACTTTCAGAATTAAATATAGTAAGATGGAATATGAACTATGAAAACAATTTAGGTAGCGCATATACAACAATCTTACCTCAATATTGTAAAATAGAGAGAGAAATAGTCGCCTAGCTTTGATTCCATCTCCAGGGCCGCTCAAGTTAAGAAGTCCTTGCCCATAGACCATCAAATCAGCATTGGAAGATATCATAGACCCATGCTGTTGCAGTAATTAGAAAAAAATGAGCACCAGTGCTAAAATGAAGATTTGGGCACCGAGGGCTTCAAACAACATACCCTGAGGACTACAAGGTTTCTTGCCTCAAGCATAGATGCAAGAACAACATCCTTAGCCCCGCCATCAATCTGAATCTTTGAATCCCACATCAAGAGAACTTTGACATACATTCTGAAAGCTCCATAGACCTTCCATAATTGAAACAAGGAATACAAAAAAGTAGTTAAATAATACATTTTGATGAAGTAATCATAGAATGCATCAAGGATGACTGATAAAGCACATATTTTAAATTTTTTTAAGCATCAATACCACATATGTTCAATGGGTAATATACTAGCATGTCGCATAGCATGCAACATATAGAAAAGGGGGCAGCTATGGTATTTAGAATTCGATATATGCTGCATTGATGAAAAGGGTAATAATATACATTTTATATAGATATTGCGAGGTCCCCGAGTCCATATTTGAAACACTAATTATATTCAACTGACACTCTGCTGATGTATGCGTCTGAAAATTACTTATTTACTTAGGAGACCCATCAAAAAATAAAGGAAAAGGTATTAAGGCATTGAGCTTTATACCTTTATAACAGAGTCACTCATTAAAAGCTCTTCTGCAACTAGCTCAAATTCCGATATTGGATTTTCCGATAATCCAAAGCAGATACTGCCCTTACTAAGTAGTCTAATTTGACCTGTCACCTGACAGTAAGCAAATAGTTACAGGAGAGCAAATATACTAACAGAATTCTAGTATGCAACAGAGAGAATGGTAATATAGGAATATATGAAGAAATAAATAATAGTTATCAGGTCAAGGAAGTTAACGGACATAAATAAGATTTTGAAAATAGCATATACTAAACAAATCTGAAAATGACTAATATGCTCTCTAGATTAAATCCGATACAGTATAGTGAAATTTCCGGTGAATGTAATTGCATGGTTGTTCACTGAACTATGTACCGGAAAGTTGACAATGGTGCATGCAACTGGAGATGCTGACAGTCACACTCATTAAAAACGTTCTCCCTCCATTCAAAAACAGGTCGTTCTGGCTTTTCTAGATACATAGGTTTTACCATGTATCTAGACATAGTGTACCTAGGTAAATAGCAAAAGCTATAAATCTAGAAAAGCCAAAACGACCTATAATTTGGGACTGAGGGAGTACTATTTAGTTAGTATCAAGATATTGTTTTTGTTTCCAAACTCAAAGATCTAGCGCCACTTCGCAAGCTAATTAGCTTGTTGCAACTTGCAAGGACATTTCGAATTTGACATGTGAAGTTTTTTGAACTAGACTGCTCCATGTCTTATAGTTGATCCTCTTATAGTGGGAAATAACATTTAAGAAAATTGGGATATTAGTGTGGCATAAATGCAATAAACAACATCAGAGATATACAGATGCATAGACGTAACGGAAAATCATCATTAGGGCTCTTAAAACAAACCTGCACTCTGGACCACAACAAGGGAACCAGCACTCGCGCATTGCACTCAACAAGCACATTAGACCAAAGTCTAGTCATTGGGAAACCAAGCAATGGAGTTTCTGTGTGCGTGGTAAAATTTCCATTGCTAACCTTCAGAGTCTGTAATGAACTATCATATATTGTACCTGCTGCACCAGCATTTTGAGCACACCCAAAACTCTGGCCACCTGAAGCGTTCCAAAAAGAGTGATACCATTCAAGGACAGACAAATAAAGAGGAATTACAATAGAAACGCTTAGGGAAGGAAAGGGTACACTTATGTATTAAGAAAACACATCTATCAAACACTGATACTGGATAATAAAAAATCATAACAGTGACATGTTAGGGCCTATTTGGATTTAGTGGGAATTATATGGAATTATATATGATTCCCTTGGATTGGGAGGTGAAATGAACTAACTTCACTCCTAATCCAAAGGAGTTGTAGTCTCTTCATATCCAAAGAAGACAGCGAAGTGATGGTCACAGACTCAGAGTTCTACAGAACTGCACAATTGTGATGAATTTTACCCCATGGCAGGGCAATAAAAACTTTTCTTTGTTGCAAGTTGCAACATGCTGTAAAAAGTGGCAAACAACAGGCGAAAAAAAGGCAACATGGAATTAGTTTTTTCTTTCTCAAACACACAGGAGGGCTGCACACTTTTGATTATAGGAGGAGGAAAAAAAGGGTCCACATACAATGCCCAGGGCTGCACATTTTTGTATTATAGAAGGAAGGAAAAAAAGTGTCCCCATACAATGCCTAGATGGGCAGTAGAAAGGATGAAATAACAGAACAAGAGGAAAAGGAAAATACAGAGATCAAGAAACAAAAGACATTCATGCTAAAGCAATAGAGATCGATGACCAACACATGGTCTTTTTTAGGCACCAAGGGAAGTAGTTTTAGCAGAAAAATTAGGGTTCTACATATATTCTAACTCCCAAGTTAAAACAACCAAGTCAATCGAAAAAGGTTAGAAATTGCATTATTCAAAACTTTCATCTCAATAATTTTGATTGCAAAAAAGGTAGACAACTTTCCCATTCCTATTAACCAATAGTGTGCATATAAATATTACATTGAACATTAAATGTATATGCCTCTGAGGATCTGACCACTCCGTCTTACGTTTATGTAAATATAAGTCACAAAAATACTGACCATGGACTGTAATTTCCAGATCTTGTTGAATGCTGTAACAATCGAGAGATATCCTCCCACCACCACCACCACCCCATCCATTACCGCCGGCAGCACTTATTGTACCATTTCCATATCTAACAAGAGGGGAAAGTTTATGATTATTAAATCTATTAACACAGTTGAATTTGTACTTACAGTGTAACAATTATAGAAAAGAATTGCTGGGTTGATCATGGACCCTGGCTAAAAGTCAAAAACTTCAGTTCTTTTCAACTCCATTTCTTCAAATAGAGACATATCCTTTCTAAAAAAAATGTGTACTTCCAATTAAATCTTGTAGAATGCATATCCATCCTATGCTAATCATAGACATTGCGGCTCATACCAATGCTGTAAATTTCTTAGTGTGCACCACATCATAATGTTTAGAATGGAGAAACTAAGTTAGTAAGAAACATTCAGACAGAACATGGATGACTAATTCGGCAAGTAAATTAAACCCTTGACAAGTATCTTACACAAAACACACACACACATTTGACCAGTATGATATAAGTTCCAGAAGCACTTCACCCTAGCTTTCCTGGTTAGCAAGACCACAACCAGGGAATTGCATGGAAGGGGCTTGCCCTGCTAATATCAGCCTTGTTCGGAACAATAGATGGCCATTGCATTATCTATGGGATTGACTGGAAATGACATAAGGAACAAATATATAAATAAATGGTTAAATGTCACTGCAATCATTAACCAGTTTGAGAAAGCCACTACAACCATAATACTCTGAAAAACTGCCGTTACAAACCCGTGAGACACTTGAAAAGGCCATGACAGACACCACTGAATTTAAGCCTTGCCTTCTTCCTCCTCATCCCTTGCCAAACCCTCAAGCACATAGCTCCAAGAGGACTTAAGCAAGACCACTCATAATTTGCGACTATTCCATTTGATTTGAGGACGATCAGAACAACATCAGAGATGGACACCGTGGATCATGTAGGTAATAAATGCTGCAACAGTTATTGCCTCATGGACCATGCCACCATGGAAATCATATATGAAATTGGGTTAGGAGCTGATAAGCAAGAGGTGAAGCATGCCGTCCTCATTAAGATTCTATGACAGCGACACAGCGTTTAAGGTGAAATTTAGATTGATTCTTTCTTGCGCTTCCCAAACACACAATCGGTTTATATAATGTACCAATCCACATTTACAACTTGTCTACCAAGCCTTTATCTCTAACCGAAAATATCTCAAGTAAACCAATTCATATAACTTAAACAATTCCAACAACTACTAGCCTATCTTAGCTAACATCCCAAACTAACCAATTCATCTAACTTAAACAAATCCACCAAGTACTAACCTATCTTAGCTAACAAACCGAAATATCTTTCCAAACAATATCAAGTTGATCCCGTGGTTAAAGTCTAGTGGCCCTTGCGACACAGGTATTTGCGGCATAAAAGGAGTCCATAACAGTTCTGTACTTCAGCATGTAAATTAAGTCATGGCTGCCAGAGGTGTGTTCTGTGTAACTGCTCCTATAGGCAGCCTGGGTATGAGTCAACCTCTTGGCACGAATGCACAATCACCTTACAAGATAATGTTCTGATCAATGCATGGAGAGAAGGACTAGGTCAAAGTTGACTGCCTATAGCTCCTCTAATAAAACAAAGAACAAGCTCATCATTGTGTATTCTGATGGACCAAACTTTTCTCCAAAAGTTAACTGCAAACACTTTCTTCTTTGTAACTACAAGTTGGAAAACCTTCCGGCTAAGATAGTCATAAAGGGCATGACACACACAAGACAAGCCAAAAGTAGTCACAACCATGAAGATTTTGTGATTCAAGAGAACAACAGACAGAAGGTCAAGAAAAGGAAAACTAAAGCCACAATGGTCCAAAAGATAGACATTAAGGTGAGGGGCATATTGGACAATCCCAAAGGGTGTGTTTGGTTGCTTCATAGAGTTGCTCGGAATGACGTCGTTAAAAGCCTAACGGTTGCAGTGGCTTTTTCTCGCTGGCGATAACTGCAGAATCAGTTATCCAAGTATACTAATTTTAAATAGGACACGGTTTCTGAATCGCTGGAGAATTTAGATTGCCATGGTAACTCATAGTAAAATAGGTATAAGTTTGAGTGATGTAGAGCTTACAGCTTGAAAGCATGTATTATAATGCTTCCGCCAGATCCACCGCCCCCTTTGAGACTGCCAACACCACCTTCAGCAAGCACATGGCCATCAACACTCAGAAAATCCCTCGACCTAAGCATGACACGGCCTCCACCATACCCTCCAGACTGTTGATCAGCAGACATGCTGCCGCCCATGCTGCCGTAGCTCCAGGGCCACGCCAACGTCGACCATGCATACACATCGCCTCCCCAGTTGGTGTCATTGGACACCTTACATGACGCACCCCTCCCACCATGCCCTCCGCCAGCCCCTTCCAGGCTGTGCGGCGTCCCACTCGTCTGTGGAGGGGGCTCCCCGGCGAGCGCGGTGGTGTTGATGGTCGAATCATGGTCCAATGACACATTGGCCGCGTCAAGGCTCACTGACCCCCCAATCACCTCGACATGCTCGCCGATGGTGATGCTCCCGGAGACATTGACAGTGATGTAGCACCCCCTGACGGGGCAGATGATCTTTACGTGGGGCCGAATCTCCACGCTCCCGTCGCCGAACACGCACAGATCACCGTCCAGTGAAGAGCTCGAGCTTATGACGCAGGTGGTGTTGAACGACCCGGAGCCGTTCAGCTCCTCGCAGGTCCTCGAGTTCGCGAGTAGGTCTGGCACGGGAGCTCCCCGCGCAGCCCCGCCGTGGCCCCACCACCATCGCCGCCGCCGCCGCCGGCCTCAACAGGAACCAGCGCGAACCGGTCGTCGTGCCGTGGCTCGGGCGCCAACGCGAGCGCGGGGACGATGCTGTCCCCCCGGGCGCCAATCAAGCCGGCGGCCGCGAGCAGGAGCAGGCCGCCCACCACGCGACGCGCCTCATCGTCGCCGCCGCCGGGCACTCCGGGTCATTGCTCGGCTCGGCGAGAGCAGGACGCGAACGGGGGACACCGGGCTACCCGCTCACTCGCAGCGTCGCCCGATTCGCCGCGGAGGGGACGGATCGGGCGGCGGCGGCGCGCCCAACCGCCGAACGAGGATGCGGCGGCGGGCGGATCGGCCCGGATCTCGGGAGCGAGGGGAGAGATCTCCAAACCCCTAGCGCCCGCCCGCGCGCGGCGAGGAGGATGGATTGGGTGAGCGGGGGAGTGGGCAAGCGGTAGAGGAAGCGGAGTGTGCTTGCTGCTGGCGAGGACTCTGGAGTGGCGGATGAGAGAGAAAGTAGAGTGAGAGAGAGCCAGAGAGGGAAGGGGAGGAGACGGCCAGCTGGGGCGATTTATCCGGGTGGGGCCCGCGCCCCCTGGTGGCAGCAGCTCGCGAGATGAGTCCACGCCACGCTGTTGGCTCGCTGGATGCTGCGGCGCTTCGATCCGCCCTCTCTCCCTCTCGTCTCGCTCGACTCATTTTGACGGGCCGTGAACCAAGAATTCCTTTTGTTTGTCGAGGATAAAAAGGAAAAATGGCATGCGGCGGCGTCCCTGTCGCCGACGCCGGGTGAGCTCGGCGGTAGGGCGTGGCGTGTGGCTTTTTGCCACCGCAGCAGCTGTGTGGTCACCGGCCATGCTTCTTAATTCTTGGGTTTGAAAGTGACATGCCTCATAGCGCCACTAGCTTGATCACGGTCGAGAACTTTCTCTTTGTTTGGATTATCTTATCAAGATAAGTCAAGATTTTTTAATCTTTCAATGCTACTGACTCCGCATCGCTGAAGTCAAATGTTGTAATCTAGTATTGCTATGGCTCCTACAACAACATGGCTAAATGCAACTTTGGTGCTAAAATCTTGAGAATTAAATTATCATGTAATTCCTACATCTTCTTTGGCATATTTCTTGCATGAGTGATACAAGCGCAGGTGGTATTTCGAATTTCATACTACATGAAAACACTCATATTTGTATCGCGCGAAACTAGAGAGGGTGAACATATTACCAGCAAAATCGATTTCTAAACCATCACTTGTTCAATATTTTAATAGTTTTAGACTCCAAAGCTTTATATCCCCCTTATATAGCTCCTTGCGAAGTAGAGCTTGCTCTAGATTCCACAATGTGACACTGAAATGAAAAAATTCTGAAGATAAATTTATTCGATTACTTTAAAAAAAATATTATTTCTGCTAAACCAAATAGCATAACCGTTGGTGTTGGTGTTATATAGATACACTAGTGGAGAAATGGCTTTTCATCCCGTATCTTTAGTCCCGGTTAAGTTTTGATCCGAGACAATAGGCCTTTAGTCCCGGTTCGTAATTTTCTAGATCCCGGAGGGTGGTACTACACGGGATAGTTTCAAAGAAAGGCACCCTCCTATATATCACAAGGGCTCTGTGGGTGTGATGGTAGCGGAGGTTACGCATGAGGCAGAGGTCCCGGGTTCAAATCCCACGCACCGCACGCGGTGTTTACGCATGACTTGGTTCAACTTATTTTTTTATTTTTGTTCGGGGACCCCTTAGTCCCAGTTCGTGTTACAGACCGAGACTAAGGGCATGTTTGTTTTCGTTGCCGGCCACTGTGTCGCCTTGCCAAGCCAGGAGACCGAGCGAGGCAAGCGGTTTGGATATCGAGCGAGGTTCTCTCGGGGTTCGTGTGGGCAAGGTTTTGATGCCGCTCACCTTGCTATCCCAGGAGAGCCGAATCGGCTAGCCGGGCCTGGCAAGCTTCTCGTTGCTCACACACCAGCAACAGGAAGCAAGGCAAGGCAAGGCTGGTCCGGGAACCAAGCATGCCCTAAAGGTCCGTCCCGGCTGTGCGCCTGACCCCTTTTGTCTCGGGGCCATTGTTCTGGTCCCCACGCCCAGTACTAAAAGAGGTTGGGTACCGGGACTAAAGCCGATTTCTCTACCAGTGATATAGGAGCCCCTTGGAGTGACGAAAAGCACGGAGAGATCGCGAGCCAACACGACCCATGAACAATGGGTCGGCCCAGCCAAATCACAATAAGAGATGTAGCTCCGGAAGGATAACATCATGGTACCTTAGGCACGTCTTGTGACAAGACTAAGTGATTGCCCGTGACGGTCAAAGAATTGAAGGTGGGCGCGAGGCACATTTAATGTACCCTAGCACCACATGCTAGTTCCCCGTAAAAACACCATTATCACGAGATAGCATTCGGGGTAGAGCTGGATAAGTCATGGCAATGGGACATCAACACCCAATAATGTCATCGAAATACACTAGGGTCGGTGGTGCCAAGACCACACTAGTGAGGATAGGCAAAGGTGGGGCCTAGCCTCGATCGGTGGGTGCTTCGGGAGCGGCTCTCACCTTGCCTTCTAAGCTTCGGGATCGATAGCGGAAATCCGGGCATGGACGAACAGTGAGAGCCAGCCCGGGGAATGGATGGACAGCAAGAACATCTAGGGGCATGCGGACTCAACTGTTCCACCCAGACGCATCTAAATAATGTCAGGGATGACACGATGACGAGCTATAGCCTAATTA
The DNA here is from genome assembly GCA_900205405.1 of Echinochloa crus-galli. Classification (NCBI taxonomy): domain Eukaryota; kingdom Viridiplantae; phylum Streptophyta; class Magnoliopsida; order Poales; family Poaceae; genus Echinochloa; species Echinochloa crus-galli. The sequence goes on along the minus strand of OAMR01000500.1, from coordinate 261,197 downwards.
CAAAAAAGCTTCTACAACAGCTGCCAGGGAAGATCCCATTCACAGCTAAGGTTGTGATTTGTATTCTAAATATATGTATTCACCCACCTGGAGCGGGATCGGATGCTTGAACAAAGAGGCCTGAACTTGTCTAACAACATCATTCTCCACATAACATACACGTCTACACATGCCTCAACCAAGAAATTCATCTTTAACCTTCATTTGTCCATCAAGAACTATGAATTACTTAATTTCTTTTCCACTAGAGTGATGGTTTTGGAGGCTAAATACTTATTCTTTAAGTAGTGGTTGCCATATACCATTATCATTTATGAGCTTATAAATTCATTTGCTAAAAAAGATTTTTGTTTTTGGTTTCTAGGTCCATAATTCCTAGATCCCATTTATCCCTACATATTGTGTTCCACTTTGTTAATCTATATTTTTCATTTGTGACCATTTTCTTGCAAACAGAATCTTGATTGAAAATGATCCGATTTCCTAAAGGTTTTTTTTTTGGAATCTCAAAGAAGGAGAGCACATGAAAGATTAACCCCCTTATATAGTGTCTCGGTGTTTCTCCTTCTGAAGTAGAGGAATGTGACACTATAATGAAAAGAATGTGTAGATAAGTTTATTTAATTACTTTATAAAAAGCAATCTTATTCGGGTAAACCAAATAAATAGCGCAACAGAAAGTGCTTACACCCATGAAAATTATATTGTTTTTCTTTGAGCAAACCCCTTTGTAGCCATTACGTAAACATATTTGATTTTTGAAGGCCAAAGAAGGTGGCATGAATTATTCTCCATAGCAACCTAGCTAGATGATAGTGAAAAATAGATGTTTATTAGTTTTATTGCTACTATAAGAAAAGTTGCAAAATTCATTGGCAATCACGTTTAGCCAAGTTATCTTTTGTTAAGATAAATTCCGGGTGAATTAGCCAAAGGAAGACTTCAACCATAAAAGGGAGTTTTAATTTTCATAAAGATTTATTTATTAGCATGGCCCTTTCGTCGAGAAGCGTTGTACACACATAATGCACTTAGAATTCCACTTCTATGCAAAGACCAAATGTAAATGACTAGTTGATCCACAACTTCATATTGACTACCTTGTTCGCTAATTCATGCCAATCACTAAGATTATTTCTTCTTAAGCCCATCTAAAAGAGGTATTAATCTAAGTTAAGGCCATGACCTTTTTTGAACCATGACATGTTTCCTAGAAATATGTTGAGCAAATGTGGGTATTGCTAACTAAAACAATATTTTCCATCCATTTGTCAGCCAAGAATCTCACTTATTCACCATTTTGGATTGTGAAAGTTAGATAACCAAGAAAGTCATCTTTAACCTTCATTAGTCCATATAAGAACCGTAAATCACCTCATTTATTTCCCACTTGAGTAATATTTTGGAGGCCAAATACGTATTTTTTAAGTAGTGGTTGCCATATACCATCTTCAGTTATGAGCTTATATATGAAGCCATTTTCTAAAAAGATATTATTCTTGGTTACTAAGACCATAATTCCTAGACATCCTTTATATTTAGATCTACATGCAATGTTCCACTTTGTTAATCTATATTTTTCATTTGTTACCGTTTTCTTGCCAAAAGAATCTTGGCAAAAAATGAACCAATTTCTTAAGGGTTTATTTTGGAATCTCAAAAAAGGAGAGCATGTATATTGAAATATTATTAGGACCGAGTTAGTGAGAGCTAGTAAGCGTGCTTCTATAAGATAGCATTTTTATTTTCCACGTGTTCAACTTCCTTTTAAATCTTCATGCATGGTGGGCATTAGAATGCCTAGGTTTCAAGAAGGAGACTTCTGACAGGAGATCCACAAGTATTCATGTATCCTTCCAATACGTCTTTCGCTTCTTCATAAAAATAATTTGCTTTTATGGAAATTAATCTAAATGCGAGAAAGTTGCTCGAAAGTACTCAGTACATGCTTCATGTTTTTTGCCTCCTCAAAATTATGCTCCACAAAAGGAAATGTAAGATATTCCATCACTCATTAGATGTGGAATCAAACCTGTAATTTTTTGACCGAAGTCAGCAGGGGAAGCCCCTACCTATTTTTTATATCTTTTTATTCCAAACTCAGTTAATTCGCTCCCACAAGGAGTCGAACCTGGGTCCGTTCGGTGCTACTTTGGTGCTCTAACCACTGGACTAGAGGCCCTTTCGCTCAAACGTGTAATTTGCCCATCCTATTTCGCCCTTGCTATTAGAATTCCTAGCATATTTGCATGACTACAACAAGATTGAATAGCATTGGCTACAATGGATCTCCCTATCTCTAGCCCTACAATGGATCTCCCTATCTATAGCCCATTTTATTTGAAAGAATTTTCCGATAGCATCCTTGACCGTAATACTCATGCTACCTTTAAAGACAAGTGATTCAGTCAAATTGCATCATTTATCTGAGAACCATCATTGCAATCAAAACTTAATTTGAACTTTGTTTGATATTTATATTTGTATCAAATTACCTTTGCATGTGGGTGATATTAGCAATATCTATCTCTTGCATGCAACCATCATAGTTCCCCTCTATTCAGTCAACAACTGAAAACCATCTGTTTACATTAAACTTAGTATTAGACACTTGTGTGACATGGTGCATGACCACATTGTTAGCTTGAACGGGAACAAGTGAAATAACAAATTTACTAAAATTCTTACTTGGATTCCTTATTATTACCTCATGTCATCAATATTTATATGCTTTGATCAAAATTTTAAACTTTGTTCATCCACATTTTTTAAAACTTTTAGTCTAGCCCTCCATAGTTTTTTTAAATATTTAGTTTAGAAATAAAAGTTGTAGAGGTGTATAGAGATCTTGAAAAATATTCCATAATATCATATTTATTAGAATTATAACTATTTTATTAAAATAAAAATATTGGGAGTTAAAACTTTAGGACGAGAAAAGTCAATTGCATGGAGTATTTATGATCGAAGGTTCAAGATGCAAGCGGGGTGGGTTGCGGCTGCCCGCCCCGCGTCCGTACGAGCCGCGAGCTTTATCGCGGGCGTATGCGGCAGCCTGCATGTCGCCGTTTGTGTTTTGCGGTCTTTGCGGAAGCCCGCATGTGCCCGCGAAAAAAATTCCACGTTCGCCGGCAGCCGCGAGAACTGATATGTGAAGCCGCGAGAAGCTGTTGTAACTTGCTGCTTGCGTCTTAAATGAAACAAATACATCAGATGATATCCTCTATCGGTGCTTGTATGTAAATTTCAGGTAACTGAACACCAGATTAACATTCTGCATCTTTTTTTCCTCAGCTATCTCATCTCATGCCAGAGTTTACCTTCCCCTTCGGATATCTCGACAGTTGACACCAGATGTATCTTGAGTTGACATATGATCCTCACCAACAAGCAGCTATCAGCTTAACAATTGTGTCAACCAAAGGCTTTGAGTCATCCCTTGTAAGTTTCCTATTTCAGAACCCTAAATCGATCGAGAAGTGCGTAGTTACAAACTCAAATGATGAGCAGCTATACATGTTCATAACAAAGTTACAAGTAGTACCCATACAAATTAGAAAGGAAGAGAATCCTTTAGGGAAGAATACATTGGAGCAAAACTACATGGTTATGAACGATTACGGGCAAATGGAACAGGCACACTCGTAATAGATGAAAAGCAGGCAGGCAAGCTGCACCAGATGTTCCTGTAAATGAAGGAAATAGAATTGGGCTTCTCAGTTTTTGCACGAGATATTAGAAAACAAAGCATGTCATAAGGTCACAATCATTTTAGTTCACTTTCAGACTAATTTGTCTTCATATTTCAAAAAAAGACTAATTTGTCTTTTGTTAATTAGTAATAAAAAACTCAGAAAGGGAAGCCATCACAATCAAGTACAGAGGATACCCTTAAATTTGTAATGGTACCTTTAAGTTTGTAGTTTGGATCTCATGCTATTCCTGATTGTACAATATGATTTCAGTTTGTAAAAAATACAACTCATATATGAAATTCTCATTTCAGAACTTGAGCAACCACAAATTGTGCTGAATAGCAAAATGACATCTTCAGAAACATACAACCTGAAATGTTTGGAGCCTGAGATAACACATTAGTGCTGTGTGATGACAAGTGCAATTTTGTTTCACTTCAAAAGTGGAATCTGTAAAAGATAAGATATCCAACAATTTTCAATAGAAATGTCCAGTACAATGAAATCAACAAATTGCTGCAAAATGTTTCACTTGTGACTAGTTTAACATCATTCCTCAATGCTATAGATATTAGATAAGAGTATAAGACTACTACAGGCTTAGCTAGCAGACACGTTTTAATTTTTGATGCACTGAATTTAGTAAATTGCAATCCAAGGCACAATAAACTGAATTTATGATAACATCAAGAGATCCCTACTACTGGAGGTGCTGACTTTGCACGAGAGCGAATAATAATAAATAATAAATTAAGTCAGCACACACAATGCCTGACCCAGGCAATAACACAAACACCTTATGTGCATCAGAGGTGGAAGTGGGGATTGAGAGTTTCATGCCATGTTTGCTTGAACTTCGTGCTGTTTAGAACGTACGTAACAAGAAACTGAGAATGCGAAAGTCAGTTGCAACGTTCCCCCCCTGACCCCTGTCGTCGCTCCCGTAGGCGACGCAGGGGCGACACCGCCGCCGTCCCGCTCGAGCCCCCCTCCCTCCCCTTCCTCCCCTCGCCGCCGCCCAAGCAGGTGGCCGGAAGTCCGGCAACCGCAAGGAAGGCGGCGGCGAGGCATTCCCGCCCAAGGCCGGAGCTCTCCCGTGCGGGCGGCGTGGAGCTTCCATGGATGGCGGCGGCGGCGCGGCCTCTAGCGCCAGATCTGGCGCGGCCTTGGCCCGATCTATCGCCCTTGGGAGCGGATCCGGTCCAGGAGGCGGCGGCCGGGGCGCGAGGAGGACAGAGGCGGTCGGCGGCGTCCCTGCACACGGCGACGGCAGTGCCGGCGACGCAACGTGGCAGGGTGCGCGTGCTGACGCGTGGGGCCCGCGCACAGGCAGCGGCGGTGGCTTTTTCTGGGGCGGCGGAGGCGCACAGCAGAAGACGCAGCGCTGGTGGTGGGACTGCGGCGGAGGCGTCGCTCGGGTGGGGTGGCCGCGGTGGTGGTGCCAATTTTGCTACGCCGCGCACGTGCAATATGGTTGGATGCTCTGGGCGAAAGCCCTTGCTAGCTTCATGCTGGCAGATGACGGCGGCGTTCTCGGACGTCGCTTTCCCTCTTGGGGGCGTCATTGTGGAGCTACATCCCTGCTACACGCGATCTCTAGGTGAAAACCCTGTCCAGATTCTGGACGAGCGACGGTGGCGTCATTGACGTCATTCCCTCCTTGGAGGCGTCGTCTCTAGAGATCGGCACGGCTGGTAGCATGAGCGGTCCACTATCGATGGCGGCACCAGCCGTGTTGACAAATCCATCGCAAGGCGCTCAGAAGGGTGTTGGCCTCCTCAAGACCGAGATGTCTACTTTGGGTCGTCGCAAGATGACTCGGCGTGTAGCGGATCACGGCGGTTTGTTTCGGCATGGCTGAACCTATCCGGTGTGGTTCAACGTCGGAAGATGGCACAGGCAACAACCGAAGGCAGCGTCTCTGTGCGCGAGGGAGCTACGTGATGAAGTCGAATCACGGCGGCGGTTCGGTTTGTTTGGGAAGGTTCTTTGGAGGAAGGGCAATCATACTCGCTATCTCGACGGCAACACAAGGAACGAGCTCGGAGCATGGAGTTGTGGCGGATGAGGCGAGGCCCCCGCGCACAAGGGAGGCGTCCAACGGCGGATGTGGCGTGGCCTCCGCGCGTTGTTTTTGCTCGGGCTCGATGTTTTCCACCCCGTCCTATAGGTCTTGTATTGTTGCAACGTCCAACGAAGGCGTCTTCCTCCTTTGTTTCTCTACCAGCACCGGATTGTGTCGGAGTTTGATGACTACAAGAATGTGGTATGTGGGTGGGGGCTGCAGTTGATTTTTTCTCCGCTGTCGTCTGTGGGTTTGATGACTACGCCGGCCGTGTGAGGTTCCGAGTAGTGTCCCGCATTGAAGTCCCAATCCAACCGGGCGAGTGTAGTTGCTTTCTTCTTTCTTTTCTTTTTTCCTGCCTATGGCCTCCCAGGGTTGTAGTTTTGTATTTTCTGCTATATCAATGAAACACGCACTGTCTCGTGCGGTTCGTTCAAAAAAAAAAAAGAAACTGAGAATGAAGCAGTGTTTGCTTGATCTTTGATGAAACGGAACAGAGAGCAACTACACACAGGCTGAGCAGAGCAAGCCGTGCATGCATGAATGATGATGGTCGCTGAACTGCTGCTACTATGTTCCCGACGAGATGCGCAGCTGAGCAGCAGCGAAACGAGATGCAGGTTACTATTGGCCAAGCGACTAGGAGATCGATCTTTGTACGTAGTTAAAGGTTGGATCTTGGTTACCATGAGCCAGAGTTGAATGAGATGACAGTGACGGTGACAGAGCACCCTCGTAGCTGCCGTAGCCGGGCCACACCTCCCTCTCCCCGGCCGGCGGCGGCGCCCCGCCGTCGACGACCCTCGCCAGAGCGTACACCATCATCGACGCCTCCTGCGTCCTCTCGACTCGTACTTGGACATGCGGCTCCTTTCGATCACGAGCTGGAACAACAAGTGGAATGCTCGTGACGCGGGTTGCGGGGTGACAGGGGAAGTAACAGGGGGCGGGAGGGAGCAGCCAGGGTTCGCCGCCATCGAGGGGTGAGGTGGAGACTGTGGATGCTCGCGACGCGGGTTGCGGCGCCGCCGGGCTGTGCGGGCTGCCCGCGTAACGCCGCTTCACCGTTGTGGGCAGAATTGCGGGCTTTGTCGGGCTTGCGGTGCGGGTTTGCCCAGCGGGCTTGCGGCGAAGCCCGTCCCGCTTGCATCCTGATCAGTATCTAAGCTAAACTGAACGCAAGGAAATATCTGAGCTAGCTCATTCCACCACATCATAAGAGTAAACTAGAAATGTTCTTCTATACGTTAACTTCAAAATCCTACTATCCCAAACATTAGCAAGGTTTTTTCCTTTTCCATTCTTTAATATGCGATATAAGTCCCAAAACTAGATTTAAAAAAAAACCCACATCGAGTAGAGGTACCAATGATCATATTGGTTTACACCATAAATAGCTCCAAACCAAATACATCAAAGTAACCTTACCAAAATTATCAAAACAAAATCATGTCACATAAATTATACATATAGGAAAGCCACCACATCCATATCATGAAGGATCATACTTATACAAATTGACATTTAAAATCACACACGAAAATTAATCCACACTTGCTCTTTCACAATTTCAACAAACCACCAAAATAGAAAAGCATACGTGGAAGTGGAGAACAAGTGCTGCTTCTAAGCCAAACAGAGACACTGAATTAATCAAATAACTACCAAATCTTCCCGGCCTTGGAATTGGAGAATAAGTGTTGGGACTGTCCAAGATAAATAGCTTCATCCTCGCCTGATAAAAAAACATTCATTAGCAGAGCTTTAGGTACACAGAGAAATGCAACTTCAGAGCTAAAATGCATGATATACATGTAGATGTGATCTATAAGATGTTATAAGAGGCCTGCGACATTCAGATGCAATAGAAAGAATTGAGGTTATTGTGGGTTCAGTTTGACGAGAACAAGACATCAAAGTAGTATTTTGCATAGCTAACAGGAAACACCAGTCAAGAGATACATAATCTGCAAATGAAATAGATTGCTGTATAATCAGGAAACAAGCTTAAACGGCACAGATGCAGCCAAACCTTTCTGTCTGAATTCAATGTATTCTTCCTACTGTCCTCTAGAAATAGATTGCTGCATTTTGGAGTGAATATTTACCTTAGATTTCAGATTCCTCATCGCGGGGGCGACGAGCTGCGCGGCTGCTCGCGGCGGGCTCCCTCCCCGTACTCCCCTTCGCGGGTGTGGCGGCGGTGCGGCTTCCCCATCCACGGCAACGACGCGCGAACGGCTCCCGGCGTCGGCGGCGCCTCCCTCCCCTTTTCTGATTCGCGGTGCCTCCGAGCGGGCGGGCTTCGCGAGGCAGCGGGAGCTGGAGGCCGCGGGCGCAAGGTGGGCCAGCGCGGCGGCCGTGTCTCCTCACGACGAGGGGCAGCTCCTTCGTGCGGCGGCGGCCGCGTCTGCTCGCGACGACGGGGCAGCTCCTCCGTGCG
>OAMR01000500.1:216594-245035 GCA_900205405.1 Echinochloa crus-galli | reverse complement strand
ATTGAGAGACCAAAGAGACAGGGTTGATTCCCTCTCAATTTCTTCCGCCAGCTTTGTGCTAAAGAGGTATCTAAGGCCGTCATTGCAGAAATGGAAAAACTGGCACCTGTGTTGCTATGTAAGTTGGAGAAGATCTTTCCACCAGGTTTCTTCAATCCGATGCAGCATATGATTCTACACCTCCCGTACGAGGCACGAATGGGGGGTCCCGTGCAGAACCGCTGGTGTTATCCAATCGAGAGATGTCAAAAGGTTCTTCGAACCAAATGTAGAAATAAATGTAAGATTGAAGCTTCTATCGCTGAGGCATATATTCTGGAGGAGGTGTCAAATTTCACTTCAAAATATTATGCAGAAAATCTCCCTAGCGTGCACAATCCACCCCCTCGTTACAATGTTGGAGACTCTGAATCGAATCTCAGCCTTTTCCGAGGACAATTTGGCAGTGCAAGTGGTGCGCGCAGCAAGACCTTGGAGATCGATGAGCGGCGTTGTATCATGTTGTATGTGTTGACGAACCTTTCCGAGGTGGAACCGTACATACAGTAAGTTCTCATCAAATATTGTTCTCGACTAGTCACTCTTCTCGAGCTCTTAATCCAATTGTTGCTCTTTGGTACAGGGAATTTCATATGGAATTCTGGTGTAGATCAAGGGCACCTACCATACAAGAAGCTCAAACCCTTCTAAGACTGGGTGGGGGAAATGATAAGCCCGATTTCATTTCTGGGTTCAGGCGAAAGGTAATTTTCAATTTGATGTCATGATTAAGACATTATAATTTTTAATTACTTACTGTCCCGCTTGAACCTGCAGAGCCAAACCGATGGATCTATGAGTGCCGAGTTGAGACAGGTTGCCAATGGCTTTGATTGTAAGGTCAAGTCATTTGGAGCTTATGACGTGAATGGATATCGCTTTCATACAACAAGGCACGAGCAAAGTCGACCCAATCGAAGAACCACAAATTCGGGAGTCTTTACTCCAGGAGACGATGGGCTCGAGTACTATGGCAGAGTTGAATAAATATATGAACTCGACTTTCATGGCTTGCAACATCTTAAACCCGTCATATTCAAATGTCATTGGTTTGATCCTCAAGTTGCAAGACGCTACCCGAATCTTGGGTTAGTCGAAATTCGACAGAGCTCCGTGTACCTAGGAGATGATGTCTACATTGTGGCTACACAAGCCACCCAAGTTTATTATCTATCTTACCCGTGCAAAAAAGACGCAAATCTTGATGGTTGGGATGTTGTGTATAGGGTATTGCCACACGGCAAACTACCTGTACCAAACAATGAAGATTACAACATAGACCCAAACACCTATGCCGGGGAATTTTTTCAAGAAGATGGGCTTTCAGGAAGTTTTGCGATCGACTTAACGGATGTGATGGAAGAAGACAATTCAAGTGTTGCTCTTGAGGATGTCGGTGACGATGTTCATGACGCCAAAGACATAGCATTACTTGAAAAGCTACAATTTGAGAGCGACAGTGATGATGATAGTGATGGGCCTTTGGAGGACGGCATTGATCATTTAGAGATGCGTGATAGTGATGATGAGACATATGATACGGCTATTCCGGACCATGACGAGTATTTTTAATAAATTTATGATCCTTATAATGTTTTGATTTGAATAATTTACTATTTCAAATTTGTTGTTGTTATTGTTTATTGTTATTGTTTATTTTATTTCTAATACATGTACTGAATGATTTACTATTTTGAATTTCAGGCGGTTGATCGAAGATGGTGGGGCGCGGCGGAGGTGTACTGAGGTCGCTCGCCTCAGTACTCGGGAAGTCTGGCGGCAGTGGTGAGTCGACGGCCCGGACGACTCGACGGCGGAAGAAGGAGGCTCCTCCTCCTCCTGCAAATACCGAGGCCGAGGACTCGGGCACGGCTAGACGGAGGAAGGGGAAGAGGGGGAAGAGGGTGCCGCGTAGGAGGTCACCCCCTCCTGAGGAGGAGGAGGAGGAGGAGGCGGGGGAGGAGGAGGCGGGGGAGGAGGAGGAGCAGCACGAGGAGCAGCACGACGAGGAGGGGCAGCAGGAGGAGGACGAGGTACCTGAGGCATTCGCCTCAGGTGACGAGGAGGAGGAGGAGGCGGGGGAGCAGGTGCAGGTCCCTGCTGTTTGGCTGCGAGGACCGACGAAGCTCCCGGACCGACCGATACCTTTAGAGGGACGGCCGAGGCTTGTACCGGACCCTCCACGGGAAGTAACAATTGCAGTTATGATCACGTTTTCTTTTGAAAATCACAATTGAATCTAATCATTCGTCTTAATCATTTTTTCAGGAACTTCGAGGTCATCTCCCCAGGTGTTCATGACCGCATGCCCAATGGTGTCCTGGGAGGCCTCGTCAGACTTCACTACCCTGGCGCACGGACGATTGCCGGGAGCCTTCAGCCGATCACGACGTGGGCCCAGTACCGCGACTTTCTCGATGCACCAGATTGGGACGACAGGTTCTGGGGAAACAAGGCGGAACGGGTCCTGAACGAGTTTTGGGCAAGTCCTAAACTGATTTCATCAATATAGTACATTCATTGCACATTCTTCCAAAAATAACATTATGTTTATGTGCAGGATTTCTACCGATGCGAGCCGGAAGTTTTGGCGCTCGCGATGAAGACGGCTGACACTGCGTGCACCAAGCTCGTGGCGGATATGTTGTACGAGGCCCGCGTCTAGGCCATCGTGACATATATGGGCCGACATGAAGGATTGGTGGTGAAGAAACCGCAGGCAAGAAACATGAGGCTGACCCGGGAGCAATTCATGATGGTAAATAGTAATTCTATCTTTTTCTGATATGAATCGTGCTCCATGTGATACTTATATGTCATGTTTTTGATTATGTGCAGGTGCCTCCATGGTGGTGCGCGCCGGATATGCAGTGCTGGGGGTTGATCGTTGATAAGTGGTGCGCGGAGGGTTGGGTGGAGATCCACAACTCTTGCCGTGCGCGTCGGTTGCTGATGCCAGGTGCAGCACATCATCAAGGCAACCGTCACCTAGGCGCGTACGCGAAGAAATGGGTATGTAAAAGTGTCCATTCTTTATTCTGACATACAATTTCAATTCTGTATAATCTTTGATCACAATGCCTTTGTTTTCGCAGTCGCGGTCACATGGTGACCAGCCTTGCTCCCAGCTTCAGGCTTGGGCTTTGGCCCATAAGGGCAAGGCGACGTCCGACGTCACCTTCAACCCGGAGGATCCGCCCGAGGCCTACAGCAACCCGACCGTCCATAGCCGCCTCAGTGACTACAGCGCGATGGCGAGGGAGGTCCATGTGCCAGATTTTGATCCGGTCACCCAGCCCATTGACGGAGAAGTCGTCATGAGGGTGGGAGGAGGCAAGAAGCATGGCCGCTACTGGGTCGCCGACCCCCTTGTTGACCGGAGCAGCACTCCTAGTCTCTCTCAGATTCGAGCTCAGAGCACCAGCTCAAACCCGGCCATACGCACACGGCCAGACGCCGTCACGACCCAGATGCAGGTACTCGAGGTTATTTCTGTTTGAACCGTCATTGATCTTTTCATATGTTTGTTTTGTATTCTAACATTTGATCAAATATTACAGGCACAAATGGAGGCAAGATTCAAGGCTCGGGAGGAGGAGCAGCAGAGGAAGTGGGACCAAGAGAAGGCGACCTTGTTGGAGGAGGTTCGACGCCAGCAGGAGGCCGACCGCAAGAGACTAGATGATGCCTGGGCGTACATCACTGGTCTGGGACGGCAGATGGGTCAACCGCCGCCAGCTTACAGCCCACCAGCGTTACCTCCACGGGGTGCTTCACATACTCCTGTGAGTCACGTGAGCCTCTACTTTCATTTTACTTTGCAATTAGAACGACAACATAGAGTATGGTAGTGACCTAGGGTAGTACAATGACTATAATTAAACTTAGGTGTTAGCTTAACACAAGAAATAATTTCGAACTATATGCAGAATCCATCGGCAGCATCGTGTGAGGGGCCAGTTGCAGGAGTGGGAGAAGCGTCGCCTCAGTACCCTCCGGTCCCGGCTTGTACGTGGCCTCCGCCGCCTGGGTGGTCGCCGGGGCCGTGGTCGCCACCTCCGTGGATGCCTATGGGGACGGGACAGTGGGTGCCTGGGGCCCCGGGAGGAGAGTCGTCGCAGCCGCCACCGCCACCACCGGCCAAGTGAGTTGTGGACTTGGATGTGTATCAGCTCGACTTTTAGGATGTTATTTGCATTCGGACTAGTTTCTGGACTTGTATGGACTTCTACTATGTCGGTTTATGCACCTTTTATGCATTTGTAGATTATAACTGCCTGTGATGTGTATCGTGATGGTTACGGATGATATTATGTATGCCTGTGATGGTTATTGTGATATATTAGTGCCTGTGATGATTTTGTGCTGTTTTGGGTCCCATTTATGTCGAATTGTAAATAAAACAGGGCCCTGTGTGGTCACTTTGCCGTGTGCCAGAGCCCTGGCACACGGCAAAGTGACCACACGTGGCACCTGGAACAGGGCTTTGCCGTAACGGGCCGTGAGGCTGGGCCGGGCTTTGCCGTGGGCCGCGGGGGCACACGGCAAAGGCTTTGCCGTGTTCCCGGCTTTTGGCCCACGGCAAAGCCCGGCTTTGCCGGCCGGCGTTTGCCGTGTGCCCTTTACCGTGTGCAGCACACGGCAAAAGCTTTGCCGTGTGTATAACGGGCTTTGCCGTGTGCTGCCGGCACACGGCAAACAACGAGTTTCCGGTAGTGATTAGCTAATGCATACATAGAAAGTATCGTTAAGAATGGGAATTCGCTAAGCAACGAATTCCATGGGCCGGGCTCAAAAGTCTTGAATCCTAGTCATATACGTACCAGCCATGGTTTCAACTTTCAACGTTGAGGCAAGGTACAAAAGAAAATAAGAAACGAGCCCGATCAGAACGGTAGAGACCATTTCTTTCTTTCTTCCTTCCTTTCAGAAATGTTTGGCACGTACGAGCTTTGCTCATGAATCAATGGATACGTGCATTGGACGAATAATGCATATGCACTACTCGTCAGCTTAGGAAGCAGCTGTCCCGCCCCACCGCCGCTGAATTGTCTGCTCAGTCAGAGCTATTGGTCCAGCAGGTGCAGAACAAGATTGGAGCAGCTACATACTAGTATTTGTTTTCCAACTTCCAAGTTAAAAGAGGTAAAAGTCAATGAGGTGTGTTGAATTTTAGTAGCACTACTGGACGATTAGCTTCTCGACCTTGCAGTAGAAAACGATGGCTCTCTGCGCAATAGCGTGTATGCATGAGTTGAACAGTTGCATTGGTATAGTCGTATGCACGAAGATCATTTTCTTGCATGTGGATATATATATGATGCATGCGAATAAATAATTCATCCAATATTCGCAGTGAATTAATACAAAGAACCGGCTCTTGTTAGTTTTAGCGCACCGATGAGTAGTAGTCGAGGTGCATCCACGGCCTGCTGCTGCTGGAGGTGCCGGCGAGCAAGGCGATGAAGACCAGACCGGCAACAGCCGCCGCCAGCAGCACGGCGCCCCTCGTCGGCGCCACCATCGTCGCCAGTGACGACGGCCACCATGGCTGTTTCGCCGCCGCCGCCGGCTGCCGCTTCTCCGCCTGAGAGCCGTGCTTGTCTAGTACAGCCACTGCAGCTGGATTGCCCTGATCGTCGTCGACGGCGACTCCATCCTCCTTGGCCGTCGTAGAAGGAGACGGCGGCGGCACCAACGCCGCCCCCTCCTCCACGTCATGGTGCCGAGGATCTGCCACCGGGAACAGCAAGTTCCTCATCTTTCATCTATATATATGCGCAGAAATGGGGCTAGCTATGTGCGAAATCAGTTGAACATCTGCCGAGACATGTAAGCTCTCTCCATGGAACTTTACATTGTACACATATATATACTCACGGGAAAGGACCACCCAGGAGCTACCATATGCTCAGTTTTCTTGTTTAGCATGGAAAAATGATTTAGTTGACCAACAGAGTAATGTTAGAATTCAGCCCACACAAACAACTCGAGATATTCCAAAGCAATTTCTTCTCTCCTATTTTGTGACAACCATAAATAAATAGATATTAAGCTATGGTTAATTGGCCCATTTATTTGTCCAACTGTGGCCAGCAGGGTTTATCTTTTTTGTAATCAAAAGAAAAGAAATAAACAAAAAAGGAAGGTAGATAAAATTATGGGAAAAGTTCATTTTACAACCTCCAACTATCATAAAAGTCTGATTTTCAACCTTGAACTCTAAAACCGGATAACAAAAGCCATCCAACTATCAAAACTATGCAAATTTAGCCCTTAGGGTGGTTTCGAAGGTGGTTTTCCATTTTGTTAAAATTAAAAGTATTCAAATTGAAACTAAAAAATTCTTAAGTAATTCATTTTAAGTCAAAAAATATAAAATTGGTGTCAAAAGTTTTCTAAAAATGTAATCTATCTATTGTCACTATATTTGTCAGTTAATTGGATCCATTTTTTTATGTCTATAGTATTTGGTTGCTTATAGTTATGCCTATTATTATTGAATAATTAAGATTCAAATAGAGCAATAATAGATAGGTTACATTTTTAAATTTTTTTGATACTGGTTTCATATTTTCTGATTTAAGATGAATTAGTTTTGATTTTTTAGATGTAATTGGTTTTTAATTTTTTTTTATAAAATACAAAACCACATTCGAAACCCTCCTAAGGGCTAAATTTGCACGATTTTGACAGTTGGATAGCCTTGGTTATCCGATTTTGTAGTTTATGGTTCAAAATCAGACTGTTGTGATAGCTGGAGGTTGTAAAATGAACTTTTCTAAAATTATTTAAGAATACTATAGGGTCTTGGTTAAGTTCAGGGCTAAATCATTGGATGAAGGTTATCTAAAATAGTACTAACTCCGTCCCATAAAACAAGTCAATATAGGAATTTTAGGACAGGTTAGTAAGAAAAAAATGACCTTGATTGCCTCTATTAATTAGTCATATTTGGCACTAATTGATTATTGTATACACACCCTATTAATTAGCCATATTTGACACTAATTGATTATTGTATACACACCCTATGGAGTAAAATGACTTGTTTTTTTTTACAGAATTTGAATCCTAGAGTGACTTATTTTTTTTGGGGCGGAGGGAGTAGCAAAGCAAGACAAAAAGAGAAAGAGTACTGCTATTTTCAACTACAATTGTTATGCTTCACATTGTTGATACCATTCTCCATTACATCCACAACTCTATAGTTGTTGCTGCAAATTGCTGTGAAGTTTTGAGGGGGCCTCCAATACAACTTATATTTTTCATTATCCTCTATGGGCCGATCAATCTTTATAAATTAAGTCAGGGCATCCCTGCGATCAAAACAAGGAGCTCCAGCTGAACTTTTTATCGAATTCTGGAAGAGAAGTGAAGAGTGTGTAGATTTCTAAAAATGGTGCAACTAAAACAAAATGTTGTAAGTACTGATCGCAAGCCATGTAGACAGACACACCAGAGATATAATATGGCTCCTTATAGAATAGTAGTGCGCAAAAGAGGATCACATATTTGCATTGCAAGGGTGAATTGAGGTTCCATGCTTCTGTAGAAGATCTTTGTTTTACTTGTTAGTAAATACATACTTGCTTATTTGTCTGCACGGAGCCATTAGTTTTGCATCTAAAATAGTATTGCTATATAGGCATGTGGCTGATTGTAGTCATGGTTTCTCGTCATATTTGGAAGAAATATGTCCCTCCTTGTCAATTCTCTGCTTTATGTATGATTAAGAGGTGTGGTTACTAATTTTCAGATTACTTCCAACTGCAAGGAAAAATGATCTGTCGCTACTTACTGCTGTTGATTGGGGCTTGAAGTTGTTACTACCTTTTCTTCTGTTCGTATGCACGTCTTGCAAGGGCTTGATGTCATGATTGAAGATTAGTTACTGCTGAGTTCTATACTTAAGGTCATAGTAGGTGCATGAGGGCATGCGGTCAGTGGTATCAATGATGTCCGGATGTACAATTAAATAGATTGATATACTATGCAAAATGACATCAACCACACTATAGATCTTATTACTGCACAAATAGGCTATATGCCATTGATTTCTTTTTCCGATTAACTTTTCATGCCTTTATTTACCTTTATTTTTTCTTCCAAATTGTCATGGAATATATGCCTGATTTGTTCTTTTGAGCTAATTGCATAGGCTGTCTACATGATTTGATCTAAGAAGTGGTTAACTGTATAATAGTTCCTGAATTGAAATTACCATAGGGCGCGCAACGCATGCATGATGTTCTAGTGGTACAAACACTGAGTTTGTATGTTTGTAGGACTATTGCTTGTAGTAGCTTTGTTGCAGACTTTCAGTAACTTTGGACCACAAATGCATTGTTAATTTGTTTCAAGTTTTTACCGAAGTCAAATGGTGGTTCAAACACAGCATTGTCAGATTTTCAGTATTCTTTCCTTCGAACCATGTGAACAGATTATATTTTGGACCACATTGTGGTTCTCATGTGAGGACCCGACCAAATTACCCTCATTTAATCGAGTTATCGTCCATTGATCAACCCAATTAAAGGAGAATAATCCCGGTAATCCCTGAGATGTGCCCGATAATTTATTCCCAGGCGACACACCTCACTAGCACATTATAAACACCTTCACAAAGTATAAGCAAGTCCATACACGATCATCACATACATAAAAGCGATTCAAGTTTACATCATCATGTCTTAGAGTTTTGCAGCGGAAAGTTTCAACATCGCGCTCATACGATACATAACAAAATATGAAGGTTCACACTACATGCCACTAGTGCCCTTCCATAAGACATAGACCATCTACTCCTCTCCCGCACCTCCGTCCGTGGGAAAGAAGTACCCAAAGATGGTCTCCGGCTGCGGCTCACCTGAAACAACTTAACGGCAGCACCATGAGTACAAAAAGGTACTCGCAGGACTTATCTAAAATATGGTTATATATATATAGACCGACTCCAAGGAGAATGCATTTGGTTAAAGTAGCAAGGATATGGCAAGGATATTTATTTTGCATAAAAGCATCTACATTTGATCAAGTTGTAATAAGCAAAAGACATAGCATGCTAAAGATTCTAATTCAAGCATCAATAATTGCATAAATAAAGTGACCATATAAAATGAGCTCAATCTTCCATAAGCTCTTCACAACTCTACATTGAATCCCAAATTCATAGAGCGTGCTCATGACCGAGAGCGCGGCTATTGCAATAGATCAAAAACCCTGCAGGGGTGTACAACTTCTCCCACACGAGGCGCAAGACCAACGACCATACCCACGGCCAAGGATAAGCGTTAATTCATGCCCTCAACCTTTCACATACCCGCACCCGGAATTGAACGAACGGCCGGAGGAAATAGATGCAACGGAACCGCCGACTACACCTCATTTAAACCGCGCCGAATCTGCCCAATACCCGGTGCAACGTATGCTACTTGGCTTATCATTACCATATTTAGACATGTGGTTAGTACGGGATAGTGCTCAAGAACCCGGCAACAATGAATTAATCCTTGCTCAATATTCTCAATTGCTCACATTTTACTTTTCCTCATCTATTCATGGTTGTCAAATATTTAGCCTATAACTCGCGAGTAGCGGTGCCCTTGCCACCACTCGGCTTCTACCATTGCTAAGCATGGCTAAGCAATTTATTCGTGACACCTGGCAATCACTCATCTAATGGGAGTGTTCTAAATCAAGGTTGATAATGCAACATTTAGGTGCTAAGCAATCATGAATAAATAATATAGACAATGCGCAATCAAGACTCATATACACAATTGATCCAAAATAGGCAGTAAGGATGCTTAGGGGCCTGCCTTGCTGCTCAAAGGAAGTCTCGTCGGCAACGGGCTCCTGCTCGGTCTCACACCCCGCCGACTCCGGTGTCTCGGTCTCTACACGAGTGCAATGATGCATAATAAGTAAAATGCCATATGATGCATATGATGTGATGATATGCAAGAGATGAGAGTAAATTAATGTTTTGATAGTTCTACTTAGACATTGTCTATCATAATGATGCTAGCATAATTGATATACAATTCTTAAAAGAATTTAACATGTGTCAAGCAATTATTCACATCAATGTAGTTTATTATTATCAACAATTATGTTACAAATCCATGTATGTATGAGATGTATACAAGAGAGGAAATGATTTGTATCATACATGTATAACACGGGGAAGAACGACGAGAAAACTTCTGTAGAACTTAATCCTTCGCTTGGAGAGGAGGAAGAGCAGCTTGGGGACGAGGAGGAGGACGCCGAGGGCCTGGCCAGGGCCGTTGCGGCGGCCTCCCGTTCGCCGGTCGTCGGGCGGGGGCGACGAGGCGGAGCGGCGCTTTGTGTCGGGGAAAAAGAAAAGAACGAGAGGGAGCGAGAAGAAAGAGAGAGGGCCGGGGGTTTTTACAAGGGAGGGGCGACGGCGTGGCGCCGTACCGAGGCAGAGGGAGGAGGCGCCGGCGCGTGGCTCGCGGACGGAGGGAGACCGACACGCAGCGAGCTCCCAAACGCCGTTAAAAACAATTTTCGTCGGGGGTTCGGAGTGTCCGGAGATTTCTACGGAGTGTCCGGACAGGTTCGGAGTTTCCGGAGAAAAGTACGGAGTCTCCGGAGGAGGGGTTCGGAGTTTCCGGACAAAAATACGGAGTCTCCGTAGGAGTATTGGGAATCCTGAAAAGTGATCTAGAGAGCTCTAAAAACCCTGAAATTTTTATAGGAGCTACTATACATCCAGATGAATCCATTTTGCTAAAAACTGGCATAACAGGCACTCTAGATTGGAAATAAAAATTCTTCCCGGAATGCTATTTTTTGGACTTTCAGGTAAGCTGTTTGGACTCAAGATGGCTTCTAAAAATCCGGGAAAAATCACCTAAATTCAAGATTCACAACATACTATTTTATCATGCCAACTTTCAGCACAAGTGCTATGGTGAAAATCTAAGTTGCTTCACAAGTCATATCTTAAACATCATATTTTAATTAAATTTCAAGTCCAATATATTCCAATTGGGCTCAAACAATGCAAACATGCTAAATATGATGCACATGCATGCTCCATGTCATGTTTAGAAACTTTGGGTTGTTACAAACCTACCCCCCTTAGAAGAATCTCGTCCCGAGATTCAAAAAGTCAAAAAGGAACTTATGGAATGGACAATTCCATAGAGAACTCACATTTCATTGAAAAGATTAGGATATAGATGGCGAAGTTGGTCTTCTTGCTCCTAGGTAGCTTCTCTTTCGGAATGACGACTCCATTGCACTTTCACAAATTTGGTGGTCTTGTTCCTAGTTTTGCGCTCGGCTTGATCAAGAATGCGGATAGGATGTTCCTTGTAGGAAAGATTTGGTTGGATATCAAGTTCTTTACAACTTGTTGCTTCCATGGGAACTCTCAAACATTTCTTCAATTGGGAAACATGGAACACATTATGGATAGTTAATAGAGATTGTGGGAGTTCTAACTTGTAAGCCACAGCCCCACGCTTTGCCACGATCCTGAATGGACCAACATAGCGAGGAGCAAGTTTGCCCTTTTCTTGAAATCTTTGTGTGCCTTTGAATGGTGCAACCTTGAGATAAACATGGTCACCAACTTGGAATTCCAATGCTCTTCTTCGGTGATCGGCATAATGCTTTTGGCGAGTTTGGGCAGCTCTAAGTCTTTCTTGAATGGTCTTCACTTTTTCTTCGGCTTCCATCACAATATCCGGGCCAAAGTATGGGCGTTCTCCGGATTCCGACCAATTGAGAGGAGTTCTACAACTCCGTCCATATAAAGCTTCAAACGGTGACATCCCAATGCTAGCTTGATAACTATTATTGTAGGAAAATTCCGCAAATGGCAAACAAGTTACCCAATCTTTTCCATAAATAATTGTACAAGCTCTAAGCATATCTTCAAGAATTTGATTGACTCTCTCGGTTTGTCCACCGGTTTGAGGATGATAAGCTGTGCTAAAAGTAAGCTCGGTGCCCATGGCATTATGAAGACTTTGCCAAAATCGAGCAGTGAATTGAGGGCCTCTATCGGAGACAATTGACTTTGGAGCACCATGAAGACAAACAATCTTCGAAAGATAAAGCTCGGCATATTTATCCACTGTGTAGCTATCTCTAACTGGAAGAAAATGAGCAGATTTTGTGAGTCGATCCACAATGACCCAGATAGAGTTATATCCATGAAGAGTGCGAGGTAATCCCGTGATAAAATCCATAGAAATTTCTTCCCACTTCCAAGAAGGAATAGGAAGAGGTTGGAGAGTTCCGGCCGGTTTGAGATGTTCGGCCTTCACTCGTTGACAAACATCACATTCGGCTACATAACGAGCCACTTCTCTTTTCATGCGAGTCCACCAAAATTTTCTCCTTAAATCTTGATACATCTTGTTGCTTCCGGGATGGATAGAGAACTGTGATTCATGAGCTTCATCAAGAATTTTCTTTCTAAGCTCCATATTCTTGGGAACCACCAAACGTTTCCCAAACCAAAGAATTCCTTCATCATCAAGCCTAAAACACTTGGTTTTCTCTTCAGAAATTCTAGCTCTAAGTTTTGTCATGCCTTTATCTTCATATTGAGCCTTCTTGATTTCTTCAATGAGATCGGAGGTAACCACAAGAGAAGCAAGCAATCCATGCTCAACCATGGTGAGATTGAGCTTCCGAAAATCTTCACAAATGGTGTCGATTCCGGGTTGGGCTAGCAAGCAAAAACATTGTGCCTTGCGGCTCAATGCATCGGCAACCACATTGGCCTTGCCGGAATGATAATGAATTTCTAGTTGATAGTCCTTGATCAATTCAAGCCATCTTCTTTGTCTCATATTGAGCTCCGATTGAGTGAATATGTATTTGAGACTTTTGTGATTGGTGTAGATATTGCAAGGGTTTCCAAGAAGATAATGCCGCCAAATTTTCAAAGCATGAACAACCGCGGCAAGTTCAAGATCATGAGTTGGATAATTCCCTTCATGGGACTTGAGTTGACGAGAAGCATAAGCAATGACTCGGCCTTCTTGCATGAGAACACAACCAAGTCCAATTCTTGAGGCATCACAATAGACATCAAATCCTTTAGTAATATTTGGTTGTGCTAGGATAGGAGCTGTAGTAAGCTTGGTCTTGAGAGTTTGGAAAGCTTCTTCACAAGCATTGGTCCATTTAAAAGCTACTCCCTTCTTGGTCAATTCGGTCATGGGCTTGGCAATTTTGGAGAAATTTTCAATGAACCGACGGTAATAACCCGCAAGTCCAAGAAAACTCCGGATTTCACTAACATTTTGAGGTTGTCCCCAATTGAGCACATCTTGCACCTTGCTCGGGTCTACCGCCACACCTTCTTCGGAAAGAACATGGCCAAGAAAAGAGACCTTCGTAAGCCAAAACTCACACTTGCTAAGCTTGGCATAGAGACGATGATCACGAAGTTTTTGAAGAACTATCCGAATATGTTTAGCATGGTCTTCCTTGGTCTTGGAGAAAATGAGAATATCATCGATAAAGATAATCACAAAGACATCAAGCTCTTCGAAGAAGATGGAGTTCATCAAATACATGAAATAGGCCGGTGCATTGGTCAATCCAAAGGACATGACGGTATACTCATAAAGTCCATAGCGAGTAGAGAAAGCCGTCTTAGGAATATCTTCCGCTCTAATCTTAATTTGATGATAGCCCAACCTAAGATCAATCTTAGAGAAATATTTGGCACCAAAGAGTTGATCAAATAAGATGTCAATCCTAGGAAGGGGATATTTGTTCTTCACGGTCACCGCATTTAATGGTCGATAATCCACGCACATGCGGAGACTATTATCCTTTTTCTTCACGAAGAGAGTCGGGCATCCCCAAGGTGAGGAGCTCGGGCGAATATATCCTTTATCGAGAAGATCTTGCAATTGCTTCTTCAACTCTACTAATTCATCGGGCGGCATCCTATACGGTCTTTTGGATATTGGGGCCGTCCCGGGGAGTAGTTCAATAACAAACTCCACTTCCCGGTCGGGAGGCATCCTCGGTAATTCTTCGGGAAAGACATCCGGAAATTCACATACCACCGGAATTGCCTCTAATTCCGATAACACGGTGGCTTTGAGAGTAAAGAGTTGAGGTCCACATTTCTTATGCAAGTAGAGAATAACTCGCGGACCGGATGGGTGTCTAAGTTCAATGGAACGGGGATTACACCGAATAACCCCATCATGCTTGGTCATCCAATTCATTCCCACAATGATATCAAAATCTTCTAGATCAATGATAATAAAATCCACTAGGAAGATAAGTCCCGAAACCTCTAGTTGAGCTAAATTGACAACTTGATTGGTCACTAGTGTGGCTCCTGGTGCATCAATATGAAATGGAGTAGACACTACCCGAATAGGGAATTGATGTTTTGTAGCAAAACTTCTACTCATGAAAGTATGGGATGCTCCGGAATCAAATAATGCACGAGTGGAGATAGAGTTGATGGGAACCATACCAACAAGGACTTCCACGTCCTCAATAGCTTCCTCCGCGGTGATATGATTCAATTTTCCATGCTTGGGAGCTTGTACATTTTTAGGACCTTTACGACCTTGGATAGGAGGCATTGGAGGCCTAGGAGCATTGCCGGCTCCATTCTTCTTAGGAGAGGGGCAAACACGAGAGAAATGTCCATGCCCACCACAATTGAAACAAGGGCCCCGTGAGGTGTTTCCACCACCACCACCCGGTTGTCCAAATGGACGAGGAGGTTGACCTTGAGGTGCCGGGGGACGACGTGCCATCCACAAAGGTTGAGGAGCACCATAACCCGGCATACGGGGCGGAGGAGTTGGCCCCGAGCGAGCGCGTTGGGAGCCACCACCCGGAAAGGAAGTGGCAGCCCGCTTGCAGCTCTCCATCTCAAGCTTGCGGTTCTCCGCTTCAAGTTCTTTCATCTTATACTCGGATTTGATAGCTTGACTAACCATGTCGTTAAAATCTTCAAACTTATTGTTGCAAAGCTTCTCTTGGAGCTTCAAGGATAAACCATTCATGAATTTATCTTGCATCCTCTCATTGGTAGAAACATCATCTCTAGCATATTGAGCAAGATGGTTGAAAGCATTCACATATTCGATCACCGGTTTGTTTCCTTGCTTCAAGTTGCGAAATTCATCTCTCTTGATGATGAGAGCAGCCTTGGGAATATGATAGGACCTAAAGGCCTTCTTGAACTCATCCCAAGTAATTTGGTGTCCCGCAGCAACATGAGCCTTGTAGCCTTGCCACCATGCACCCGCGGCATCACGAAGTTGATGAGCCGCAAAAATTACTTTCTCTTGATCATTGCATGGGAATAGCTCCAACTTTTGCTCTATGGTGTGAAGCCAATAATCGGCATCCAAAGGATCCGTAGTAGCACAAAAGGTGGGAGGATCGGTCCTAAGAAAAGCGGAAAAGCCGGTACGTTGATTGCCACCACCATTCCCTCCATGATCAGCCAAGGCTTTGGTCAAATTTTCCAAAATTTGATTTTGGGTGACACGATTCTCCTCGGACCTCCTAAGAATCTCCAAAAGTCCAGCGGGTAACGGAGGAGGAGGAGGGGGGGCTCATCCCCAGTACCATCACCCGGAACACGAGACATCCTGTTGCCAACCACAAAAGAGGTTAACGACAAGGGAAAAAAATGGAAAATTGACATGATACAATTGTACAAAATAAATTGCACAAAAGATAAAATATCAACCACAAATGTGTGAGAATGAGAATCCTATGGCATGAAAAGGATAGATCATTGATTGGAGATGAAACAAGATTTTGGACAGCTAGGGGACGAAATTCTACTACTATATATACATAGTCATATACCCACTAGTTTACATATGAAATAATATGCATGCATGGATGATATATGATGACATGTCGCAGCCATACGATTTTCTCACAACGACACACAATACATAACGGAGGTTCACATAGATATATAACATAGGCATGATAGCTAATTAGCGTCTCACATCGTCTTACCAATTAACTATTCGGTTACATAAAATAGGCGGTACATTACAACGAGTTATATAGCTCGAGGAGTCTCACACATGCCATAAAAGTTACATAAACTAAGCCCCCGAATTCCCGTTTATCTAGATGTGACAAGAAAAGATAAGTTAGTCAACAAGTTATAAGAATTTAGGTGCAGCCATAAGATAGAAATAGCTCTAAGATAGAAAAGAGATACATATCGTATATAAGCAATATATCCTTAGGGAACCAAAATTTTACAAGCAAATTATTTTAAGTGATTACTAAATTAATTTCCAACATGCCTCACATAATTTTTAAGTGATAACCATGCATGGAAATGCCAACCAGCTCTGATGCCACGCTGTGAGGACCCGACCAAATTACCCTCATTTAATCGAGTTATCGTCCATTGATCAACCCAATTAAAGGAGAATAACCCCGGTAATCCCGGTAATCCCTGAGATGTGCCCGATAATTTATTCCCAGGCGACACACCTCACTAGCACATTATAAACACCTTCACAAAGTATAAGCAAGTCCATACACGATCATCACATACATACAAGCGATTCAAGTTTACATCATCATTTTGCGTGTTGCGTTTTTGTTTGCAATCGTCTTATTAGTACGAATTAGAGGGTGTTTGGATCAGGGTGACTAAAATTAGCCTGACTAATTTTAGCCTCTTGCAAGAGCTAAACTTCCAAACAGGTGAGACTAAAGAGGGACTAAAATTAGTCTTGAGGCTAAAAATTACTAGTAGGGGTGGAGGAGCTAAAAGAGACTAAACTCCCCTCTTCCTCTCTCCTCATTAATACTTTTGCTCTATCTCTCCTCAATTGAATACCACTTTAGCTCCCCCTTCCAAACAGGGGGTGACTAAGTTTTCTTAGCTTGACTAATTTTAGTCATGAGACTAAAGGTGATCCAAACATGCTCTGTGTACAGCAACGCCGGGGCCGTGTGGCTTCTGCAGCACTGCACCGCCGCGAACAGCCTCGGCGTGCACATATCGCCGCCCGTGGTATGTATCACTACGGCAAATATACAGCTCCTAATTGATGGATCTATATGCAGCCAATATGTACAACTTCTTGTCATCAGCTAAAAATCCATCAAGAAATGGATTATTTGTATCCTTTTTCTTTTGGCAACGTATCATGTGAAAGCCAACCCCTTCGTGCAAATTTTAGAAACCACACGATGGTGATCCAATGGACCTCCCACCTCCCATGCATGTCCCTACGCAGGTTGATTTTGCCAATCCCCCCTCCCATCTTCCCTGTGATTTTGTAAATTCCCCTCCCACCTCCCATGCATGTCCCCCCATGAATGGTTTCTAAAAGTTTGCACAGAGGGGTTGGTTTGCACCGGATATGTCCCCTTTTGATAACTCACGAGAAGTGGTGCCCTTGCCACCGCTCGTCTTCTACCGTTGCTAAGCATGGCTAAGCAATTTATTCGTGACACTTAGCAATCATACTCATCTAATGGGAGTGTTCTAAATCAAGGTTGATAATGCAACAAATAGGTACTAGGCAATCATGAATAAATAATATAGACAATGCGCAATCAAGACTCGTATACACAATTGATCCAAAATAGGGAGTAAGGATGCTTAGGGGCCTGCCTTGCTGCTCAAAGGAAGTCTCGTCGGCAACGGGCTCCTGCTCGGTCTCACACCCCGCCGACTCCGGTGTCTCGGTCTCTACACGAGTGCAATGATGCATAATAAGTAAAATGCCATATGATGCATATGATGTGATGATATGCAAGAGATGAGAGTAAATTAATGTTTTGATAGTTCTACTTAGACATTGTCTATCATAATGATGCTAGCATAATTGATATACAATTCTTAAAAGAATTTAACATGTGTCAAGCAATTATTCACATCAATGTAGTTTATTATTATCAACAATTATGTTACAAATCCATGTATGTATGAGATGCACACAAGAGAGGAAATGATTTGTATCGTACATGTATAACAATGCGGCGGCCTCCCGTTCGCCGGTCGTCGGGCGGGGGCGACGAGGCGGAGCGGCGCTTTGTGTCGGGGAAAAAGAAAAGAACGAGAGGGAGCGAGAAGAAAGAGAGAGGGCCGGGGGTTTTTACAAGGGAGGGGCGACGGCGTGGCGCCGTACCGAGGCAGAGGGAGGAGGCGCCGGCGCGTGGCTCGCGGACGGAGGGAGACCGACACGCAGCGAGCTCCCAAACGCCGTTAAAAACAATTTTCGTCGGGGGTTCGGAGTGTCCGGAGATTTCTACGGAGTGTCCGGACAGGTTCGGAGTTTCCGGAGAAAAGTACGGAGTCTCCGGAGGAGGGGTTCGGAGTTTCCGGACAAAAATACGGAGTCTCCGTAGGAGTATTGGGAATCCTGAAAAGTGATCTAGAGAGCTCTAAAAACCCTGAAATTTTTATAGGAGCTACTATACATCCAGATGAATCCATTTTGCTAAAATCTGGCATAACAGGCACTCTAGATTGGAAATAAAAATTCTTCCCGGAATGCTATTTTTGGACTTTCAGGTAAGCTGTTTGGCCTCAAGATGGCTTCTAAAAATCCGGGAAAAATCACCTAAATTCAAGATTCACAACATACTATTTTATCATGCCAACTTTCAGCACAAGTGCTATGATGAAAATCTAAGTTGCTTCACAAGTCATATCTTAAACATCATATTTTAATTAAATTTCAAGTCCAATATATTTCAATTGGGCTCAAACAATGCAAACATGCTAAATATGATGCACATGCATGCTCCATGTCATGTTTAGAAACTTTGGGTTGTTACATCTCACTTCTCCAGTTTTCCCTTCTTGGATTCCACAACACTGAATCTTTGTATATTTAACAAGGTTAACTTTTTTTCTTTACGAACCAGACTTTGGTTGAGTTGGATATGTGGCTCTAGTAGCATTTCATGGATAAATCTCATGTCCTGGGTTCAACTCCACGAATTCTCCTGTAAGTTCAGTGTTTTATATCTTTGGCTCATACCAGGTCGTTGGTCATCTTGCATAGGCTATGCTGCTATATATAAGGGTGAGGTATGGTTGTAGATTTCATGGATAAATATTTTCTCTTAGATAACGCTAGGGACTGTCTTAGCCCTGCAGTTTTTTTTATCTTTCATTTTTCACATTCAGATTGCATTCTTAATTTAAGGTGAAGTAGAGCCAAATTGTTGAACTCGTGCGGCGCAAGTAACCACTCACTCTTGAAAAGGGGTACGTAGATATTATGGATTTATGGATTATTGTTTAAAGGTTCTAATGCTAGCATGCAAAGCTTGCGAGTTCAGCCATTAACCTCACGGTACTCTGATTGCCTTCTCATAAATTGTTTAACCTCAATATCGTTGCCCTTTTAGGATTTACTATTCTGAGATATTGCACTTGGTTACTAGCAAAAATTTATCGGAGTATTGAACTTGTAATTAAGTTATAATATACCTAGTTACCATATTGCCTGGTGTAATTTCTAGATAGAATTTCTAGATAAAATAATAGTTGAAGTTTACAACACCTTTAATTTGGGTGCTAAGCTTGATAGAACATCTAATTTTTTTCTCAAAAGAAACTTGCACGAATTCTCGTAAAATTCAGAAATCTTAGATGCGGCAAATAAAAGCCAGTTCCCACTTCCCAGTGTTTGGATCTATTTAAAAGACTCATGTAGTTGACGACAAATGATTTTGCGTAGCCCGGGTCTCCCGCAACCGACTACTCCGGCGAGCTAAATTCAAGGAAATCGGCCAAGCTCCAGTCATCTCACTCCCCCGGCAACTTTCCATTTTGCGCTAAAAATAGCGAACCACCACCCGCAATGCTCTGCTCCCTGCTCCAAACGGGCGTTCATGGTGGTTCATAGCCTTAAAGCACGTACGCCATCGAAACCAAGCTCTCCTGATCGTTCCATCCCCTGCAGATCGATCACTGAGCGGATCACCGCCATGCACATCCCGACGGCACCTCTCGTCTTCCTCCTCGCGGCCCTTGCCATCTTGCTTCACCCAGCGGCCGCCGCCTCCGCCGCCGCCGGGGACAACGCCACCACCGCCGACGCCGTGGGGACGTACCTGGTGGTCGTCTGCCGCGCCAATGGACCCAAAGAGAACGGCGACAAGCTGCGCGAGTGGCACGCCTCGCTGCTCGCCTCCCTGCTGAACACCAGCGCCGGCGCGATCCTCGAGGAGGCGCGGTCGCCGGAGGGCGGGCAGCTCGTCTACTCCTACCAGCACGTCGTGAGCGGGTTCGCCGCGCGGCTCACGAGGCCGCAGCTGGACGAGCTCCGGCGGCTCAACTGGTGCGTCGAGGCGATCCCGGACGTCATGTACCGGCTCCGGACGACCTACACGCCGGCGCTGCTCGGGGTGAGCACGCCCCGGACGGGCATGTGGGCCGCGGCGCGCAGCATGGGGGACGGCGTCATCGTCGGCGTGATCGACAACGGCATCGACCCGCGGCACGCGTCGTACGCCGACGAGGGCATGGCGCCGCCGCCGGCCAAGTGGCGCGGCCGGTGCGAGTTCGCCGGCGGCGCGCCGTGCAACAGGAAGCTGATCGGCGGGCGGTCGGAGAAGATGGGCGAGCACGGCACGCACACGTCCAGCACCGCCGTGGGCAACTTCGTCGCCGACGTCAAGGTCCTCAGGAAGAATGCCGGCGTGGCGTCCGGGATGGCGCCGCGGGCGCACCTGGCGTCGTACGAGGTGTGCTTCGAGGACACGTGCCCGTCCACGAAGCAGCTCATCGCCATCGAGCAGGGCGCGTTCGTCGACGGCGTGGACGTGGTCTCCATCTCCGCCGGCGACGACACGCAGAAGCCGTTCTACCAGGACCTCACCGCCGTCGGGAGCTTCTCCGCCGTCATGTCGGGCGTCTTCGTCAGCACCAGCGCCGGGAACGCCGGCCCGGACTACGCCACCGTCACCAACTGCGCGCCTTGGGTGCTCACCGTCGCGGCCAGCACCAGAGCGCGCCCGGGGTGGTCGCCCTCCGCGATCAAGTCGGCGATGATGACGACGGCCGACGTGGCGCACCCGGACGGAACGGCGGTCACCGACGAGATCACCGGCTTGCCGGCGGAGCACCTGCTCATGGGCTCCGGCATCGTGAACCCGGCCAAGGCGCTTGACCCGGGCCTCGTCTACGACCTCTCGACGCAAGACTACCTCCGCTACATCTGCGGCCTCGGGTACAACGACAGCTTCGTCAACGACATCATCGCGCAGCCACTGCGGAACATGAGCTGCGCGTCGTCAGGGAAGATCGAGGGCAAGGACCTCAACTACCCGTCGTTCCTGGTGACGCTCACGGCGGCCGCGCCGGCGGTCGAGGTCAGGCGAACGGTGACCAACGTCGGCGAGGCCGGGTCGGTGTACACGGCGGAGGTCGTGGCACCGAAAACCGTCGGCGTCGAGGTGGTGCCGCCGAGGCTGGTGTTCGGCACTGCGAACCAGAAGCTGGATTTCACGGTGAGGTTCCGCAGAGTTGGGAATCCCGTCGGCCGTACAGGCACGGTGGAAGGCAGCCTCCGGTGGGTCTCCGGCAAGTACTCCGTTCGCAGCCCAATTGTCGTTCTTGATGGAACAGTGAAATTGGTTTAGGATTAGCTACACTGTATTTGGTTGACAAAGAAAGTTTCCTGTAATGTCAGCTCCTCATGGGCTCCACTTTGCATTCCCTTGGATAGTTGGATGCCATGAAACATTAGGGAAAAGAGAGGAACATTTTCCATGTAGTGCTGAAGATGGGAGTAAAATGCACCGGCGGTACAACAACTTGGCAGGGGAGTGTCATCTAGGAATGCACATCTACCTACAACATCCAACATCTTGACAACAGCGTCGACATGCATCCTATCGGATCAGGGACGGACTCACGAGCCGACGTGGCGTGATGGGCGCATCCATTGTACAGGGTGGAGAGCTTCATAAAGCTGCAGCTCATGCCACCTTCGTGCGGCAGTGTGCCGGACATGCCGGCGTACGGCGGCGCGCCGCCGCCGCAGCTGCAGCTATCCATCGGCGTCTGCGGCGGCGGCTACGGTGACGTCGTCGAGGCACTGGCCGCGGCGAGGGCGAAGGAGGAGGCAGCGCGGGAGCAGCTGCGGCAGGCAGCGGCGGCGAACGAAACCCGAGCGCAGGTGAGGTGGCACGTGGAGCTGACCAAGCAGGAGTTGGCGAGCGCCAAGAGGTTGCGGCGGCAGGCACAGGTGGAGCTGAGCTGCGCGCACAATTCGGCCCAGAACGGGGCAAGCGGCGGCAAGGAGTACGCGAGCGAGACGGAGGCGCGGTGGCGGTGCCCCCCGAGGGCGGGCGCAGCGGGAGGCGGCAGTGGCACCAACGCCGGGAGCGGATGGTGCGGGAGGTGTGGCTGGAGCGCGTGTGGCGAGTGCCGAAGCAGCGGCGGGAGCGAGACGACGGCGACGACGCTGCAGTGGGCGAGCGGAGCCGCGTCCACGAGGACGCATTGCCGGTGCTTTGCTACCTGCACGCTGCAGCTGGTGCTGTAAGAGACGGTGCGGCTGCACGCGGCGGTGCCGCCGCTGCTCCCGCGGGAGCTCCGGGAGGAGGCGCGCGACGTCCTCAGGCACGACGTGCCGTGGGCGCCATGGTGTTGGTTCAACGAGCTGGAGTCCATCTACAAGCCGGGGAGCAGTGGCGCCGGTAGTGCTCAGACAGGCTCCGGCTCTGGCCTCACCGCAGCACCCCCATCTTCGCCGCAACCCGCTCCACTTACGCGCGCCAGCCCGAGCTTGCCCAAGCTCCGCCACTGCCGTTCGCCATGGCCGCTGCTTGAGGCTCGTCGTCGACCGCCCACATCGAAGCTCCTCCGCTCGAACCAACTACCCAGCTAGACTCCGCGTGTCCTAGGAGTGCTCAAGTGCCAGCGCGCTTCCTTGGAGGGCGACTCCCTTGGCCAGAATGCCAACTCCGCCGTCGGCCGCCCGCCATGGCCGAGGGGTGGTGAGTAGAGGAGGAAGGAGGCGAAAGAGGGGATAGGACGATGTTCTAGCAGGACAGGAAGGTGATGAGGTAGTGGGAAGAAAGGGAGGCGCAGGGAGGTGGCCAGCACAGCCTCGCCGTCCCCATGGCCGGAGAGTGAGCCTACAAAGGGAGGAAAATAGAGGAGAAAGAGTGGGAGGCGAAGGAGTGGCTTGGTACGCGTTCTAGCATGTAGGGAAGAGGTTGGAGTAACGCCAAGTTGAAGAGGCGCTTGGTCATGGACGGTGTAGCGCCGCGCCGCCATGAACACCGCGCCGGCGCGCGCGTCGTGCAGCAGGAGGAAGAAGGTGGGGAGTTGAGCTGGGAGAAAGAGTTGAAGGGGCAGATTTGGGCAAGAGAAAAAGTTGATGGGGAGAAGTTGCACTGGGCAGGCCAGCTTTCGGCCCACATAGGAGGCCACATAGGCACGCGAGTCTGGGCGACGCCCGTTAGGATCTAGATGATACCGGCTGCCAAGTTTATTATGTAGGTAGATGTGCCTTTTGGGAGTAGAGGACCTACATGACACCGGCTGCCAAATTCATGTACCGCCCGTGCATTTTACTCTGAAGACGGCTACTTTAGGGGAACCTGATCCTCTAACACTGAGAGATTTACATAAGAGGGAAGTAGCATGCGTGTATACACGCTCCGTCCGAGACCCCGTCTAGCGTGTCAGTGTCTCTCCCTTCACTCGATGTCCACGACCACAAGTAGTCGTTGCACCCAAAGAACTAATGTCCTTGGCCACACCATCATATTGCCGGGATCATTGGCCAATTGGGCAGTGGTTCCACACCATGCAGCCCTCCTCTTCACCATGCAGGTCCGAATCAACACCATTCGTTGCCCTCTAGGCTTCCATTGCCACATTATCAAGGCCATGTTTTTGTCTCTATCGAAGCTGTTTTTTGCATATGTTTACCGTGTTGGTGCTTTGGACCAGCATCACCACCCTCCACACCAATGTCCATAACACCCCACTCTCGATCGTCTACTATACCTTAGCAACAAAAGGGATATGATCTACCTGGATAAACTTGTTCGCTTAGCATAGATCTGGAGATTCCCAAATAGATCAACCTTTTGAACTGCCATGTTGGGGTTGGTTACTAGTTCCAATTTGATACAAATTTATTTTTTTTGGAACTTGTCCCAATGTGTTCCTATTTATTGATAGTCTAAGCAAGTAAGCATGCACATTGTTTGTGATACTATTACAGGGATGTAAGATTGCATATGCCAAGGATCAGAAGGATCTGGGTTCCCATGATTGGTTACGGTTAGTTTTCGTCCCATCTCTAGAGTTGCTTGAAATGCAAGCCACCATCCATTATTCAAACAATCACAAGCCTCAATATAGATTATCAATCGTAATCTACACACTTTTTCAAAATTTAAGATATGGAGTGTCTGCGCAATCCTGCAAGGATTGAAATCGCTGGAATCTATACATTTCTATGACAACTCATAGCATACTGTGCTTTCTTCAATCAAAAAGATAAAAGAGCATGTCTTGGAGTGGTCTTATATTATATAGAACTTGTGTTTTTGCTGGGAAAGTTTGGCCACAAAATAAACATGGCCATAACAAATGGAGCAAAATTGTGAATGGAAAAGATAGATGCTAGCTTTTCTCCTCAAGCTCTCTGTTCACAAAATCTGTATGCAACTTCCATGCATAATTTAATACAAGTTCAGGTAGGCAAATTGCCTGGGATTATGGGGCGCCTGGGATTTAGTTAGATTCTGTCAAGTGCCCAACATCGGTTGGCCCGTCCTTTCCTTTAAAATTTCACTAGTTTCAGGCATCCGAAGCACAGGAGGCATGGGAAAAAACATAAGGTTCACGGACATCTGCATACAGAAATATACGTCCAGACTCCAAACTATTGAGGTATGTTCAAATTATTATGCTTTTACAGGCATGCCGTACTTTTGTTGTGGTGAGCATAAACATACATTTGGATAATCTTATGACCAGTTCATCTTGTCTTTTAGATTACACAATACCCATCGTTCAAGTTTTGCTTTTTGCTAGTAAAACACAATCTTCCTTTCGAGAATTCAGTCATTCACAACCGGAAATCAGTTAGAGCAGTCTTCTCTCTGCCGTCCAGTCCAACAGAGTAGTAACGCGCAATGTAATCTCTGACAAGTGTTTCCCTATACAAAGGAGGGTTCTCCTCGGATAGAAGCTCCTTGATTGGACCATACATTCGTGTTGAAGCTGGATGGAAATGAGTGCTGAAAAAGCACGCAATTGAAACTCTCGCCTCAGTATTCTTCGCTACCACTCTGTGCTCGACACTACTGAATTTGTCATTGGAGATCAACTGAACATGTAAATAGATAATTAGTCAGTCCTAAACAATAACATGCCGAGGTTTCTCAAATAAGTCTTTGTTGATCCAGCATACCTGCAAGAGATCACCAATATTGATGATGAATGCTCCAGGGGTCGGTGTAACATCGACCCACCGGTCCTCATGGCGGATCTGCAGGCCGCCTATTTCGTCCTGCAGAAGTACAGTCAAGAATCCAGAGTCGGAATGCCGGCTTGTCCCAATGGCAAGTTCAGGCTGGGGGCACGGAGGGTAGTAGTGGGAAAGTATAATCTGTCCCTGGTTGCAATCTATATCTGTCAAGTAGCTTGGTTTGAGCCCAAGAGCCTCGGACAGGAGCTCGAATAACCTGTCTCCCAAACTCTTCACGTGTTTGGCATATTCCCATAGGGCATCTCTGCAAATCATCATACTCCTACTACATAAGTGGTACTATTGACAGCAAGCCTAAGAACTTACTGCAATGAGCTATATGGAGTGAGTCTACCTTATATGACTACAAGAAACAGACAGGCGATTTATGTCTGATAGGGAAGAGGCTTTTAGAGATCGAGACACCGTTTGTAGAAGTACTCCGTACAACATCTCTGTCTTGTTCACAGGCTCAGTGTTGTAATTGATTTTTTTTAGTAAGGGAAAAAGTTTCTGGCCTTTTACATCACCTACTGCATCAGGCTATGTTTGCTTATGTTAGGAAAATAGGCACTTGCAAGATTAAAATTCGAGCGAAATAAATCATGGATTCAGTTGCAATTAATTGACATGTTTTCTTTTTAAGATTTGTTTGGGAAGTTTGTTTTAAGAGTTCAGAGTCATAAAAGGACACTATCGCCAAATCATGAATGATCTAATACTGCTTGCATATGCCAAGGATCAGAAGGATCTGGGTTCCCATGATTGGTTACGGTTAGTTTTCGTCCCATCTCTAGAGTTGCTTGAAATGCAAGCCACCATCCATTATTCAAACAATCACAAGCCTCAATATAGATTATCAATCGTAATCTACACACTTTTTCAAAATTTAAGATATGGAGTGTCTGCGCAATCCTGCAAGGATTGAAATCGCTGGAATCTATACATTTCTATGACAACTCATAGCATACTGTGCTTTCTTCAATCAAAAAGATAAAAGAGCATGTCTTGGAGTGGTCTTATATTATATAGAACTTGTGTTTTTGCTGGGAAAGTTTGGCCACAAAATAAACATGGCCATAACAAATGGAGCAAAATTGTGAATGGAAAAGATAGATGCTAGCTTTTCTCCTCAAGCTCTCTGTTCACAAAATCTGTATGCAACTTCCATGCATAATTTAATACAAGTTCAGGTAGGCAAATTGCCTGGGATTATGGGGCGCCTGGGATTTAGTTAGATTCTGTCAAGTGCCCAACATCGGTTGGCCCGTCCTTTCCTTTAAAATTTCACTAGTTTCAGGCATCCGAAGCACAGGAGGCATGGGAAAAAACATAAGGTTCACGGACATCTGCATACAGAAATATACGTCCAGACTCCAAACTATTGAGGTATGTTCAAATTATTATGCTTTTACAGGCATGCCGTACTTTTGTTGTGGTGAGCATAAACATACATTTGGATAATCTTATGACCAGTTCATCTTGTCTTTTAGATTACACAATACCCATCGTTCAAGTTTTGCTTTTTGCTAGTAAAACACAATCTTCCTTTCGAGAATTCAGTCATTCACAACCGGAAATCAGTTAGAGCAGTCTTCTCTCTGCCGTCCAGTCCAACAGAGTAGTAACGCGCAATGTAATCTCTGACAAGTGTTTCCCTATACAAAGGAGGGTTCTCCTCGGATAGAAGCTCCTTGATTGGACCATACATTCGTGTTGAAGCTGGATGGAAATGAGTGCTGAAAAAGCACGCAATTGAAACTCTCGCCTCAGTATTCTTCGCTACCACTCTGTGCTCGACACTACTGAATTTGTCATTGGAGATCAACTGAACATGTAAATAGATAATTAGTCAGTCCTAAACAATAACATGCCGAGGTTTCTCAAATAAGTCTTTGTTGATCCAGCATACCTGCAGTTGAAGAGGCGCTTGGTCATGGACGGTGTAGCGCCGCGCCGCCATGAACACCGCGCCGGCGCGCGCGTCGTGCAGCAGGAGGAAGAAGGTGGGGAGTTGAGCTGGGAGAAAGAGTTGAAGGGGCAGATTTGGGCAAGAGAAAAAGTTGATGGGGAGAAGTTGCACTGGGCAGGCCAGCTTTCGGCCCACATAGGAGGCCACATAGGCACGCGAGTCTGGGCGACGCCCGTTAGGATCTAGATGATACCGGCTGCCAAGTTTATTATGTAGGTAGATGTGCCTTTTGGGAGTAGAGGACCTACATGACACCGGCTGCCAAATTCATGTACCGCCCGTGCATTTTACTCTGAAGACGGCTACTTTAGGGGAACCTGATCCTCTAACACTGAGAGATTTACATAAGAGGGAAGTAGCATGCGTGTATACACGCTCCGTCCGAGACCCCGTCTAGCGTGTCAGTGTCTCTCCCTTCACTCGATGTCCACGACCACAAGTAGTCGTTGCACCCAAAGAACTAATGTCCTTGGCCACACCATCATATTGCCGGGATCATTGGCCAATTGGGCAGTGGTTCCACACCATGCAGCCCTCCTCTTCACCATGCAGGTCCGAATCAACACCATTCGTTGCCCTCTAGGCTTCCATTGCCACATTATCAAGGCCATGTTTTTGTCTCTATCGAAGCTGTTTTTTGCATATGTTTACCGTGTTGGTGCTTTGGACCAGCATCACCACCCTCCACACCAATGTCCATAACACCCCACTCTCGATCGTCTACTATACCTTAGCAACAAAAGGGATATGATCTACCTGGATAAACTTGTTCGCTTAGCATAGATCTTAAAAACCGCGAAATTTTTATAGGAGCTACTATACATCCAGATGAATCCATTTTGCTAAAATCTGGCATAACAGGCACTCTAGATTGGAAATAAAAATTCTTCCCGGAATGCTATTTTTTGGACTTTCAGGTAAGCTGTTTGGCCTCAAGATGGCTTCTAAA
>OAMR01000500.1:190124-213663 GCA_900205405.1 Echinochloa crus-galli | reverse complement strand
CACAAAC
Organism: Echinochloa crus-galli; assembly: GCA_900205405.1. Classification (NCBI taxonomy): domain Eukaryota; kingdom Viridiplantae; phylum Streptophyta; class Magnoliopsida; order Poales; family Poaceae; genus Echinochloa; species Echinochloa crus-galli. Next base: position 213,656 of record OAMR01000500.1, on the reverse strand, counting down.
TTTAAATGTAATTTAGTTTGTTTTGGCTCTCATTCAAAATTTAATGTTGTAGCTCAAAACCAAATAATAAGAAGTTTTCACTCATGTTCCCATGGATAATTGGTAGGGAGTAATAAATTTGTATGAATAGTGAATGTGCCTCAAAATTTTGTGTTTACTTATTTTTCATTTCCCCTCGCAACGCACAAAGGTATAGTTGCTAGTATAAAACAAATGCAAGTAGTAGAAATGCAGCATTATGTAAAAGAGTACATCAGGAATACTTGTGTCCCAGCGGATGTATATATACATCTGGAATCATAACTAGTACGTGAAGCCGGTTCAACCTAAGCTTATTGTGAATGTACTTTTATTGTACGAGCAGAACTTTCAGTTCATTTTCTCTTCGTCATTACACAATGCACTTTTTCGAATATTTTCTTCCTGTAGGTAAAACGCAAACTTTCTTTCAGAAATTCACAACCTGAAATTGTTTAGAGCTGTCTTCTCCTTGCTATCCAATCCAATAGAGAAGTAACGTGCCACGTAATCTCTGACCAGTGTATCCCTATACAAAGCAGGGTTGTCCTCAGACAGCAGCTCCTCAATTGGACCATAAATTCTTGTCGAAGCTGCATGGTAGAAAGTGCTGAAAAAGCACGCGATCGAAACTCTCGTTTCTGCTTCCTTTGCAGTGACTCTGTGCTCCACACTACTGAACTTGTCATTGGAGATCAACTGAACGTACGTGCCAATGGAAAAAGAAAATTCAGTGGCAAATTACAATCAAATCTACCATTCCGAGTCCTCTAAACAAGATTGTTCAATTATATGGTACCTGCAGGAGATCACCAATGTTGACTACAAATGCTCCGGGCGTCGGCACAACGTCGACCCACCGGCCCTCGCGGAGGATCTGGAGGCCTCCAATTTCGTCCTGCAGAACTATGGTCAGAAAGCCCGAGTCTGAATGCCGGCTTGTCCCTATGGCGATTTCAGGCTGGGGGCACGGAGGGTAGTAGTGCCCTACTATAGTCTGTCCCTGGTTGCACTCTATGTCTGTCAAGTAACTCGGATTGAGCCCCAGGGATTCGGAGAGCAGCTCGAACAATCTGACTCCCAAATCCTTCACTTGTTTCGCGTATTCCAGCAGCGCATCTCTGCAAACAATCATATATACATATAAGTATATAACTGCTGTTGGAGTGCAGGATTACAGAGATAGATATATAAGATGGTCACCTGCAGCACTCCGGCAGATCGTCGGCGGCTGGCGGGTCGGGCGCCATGCGCAGGTAGAGCGTGTCGCGCCAGTTGGCCACCGGCGACTGGTACAGGTCGATGTTGCAGTAGTACTTGACCGCCTTCCCAGGCTCCCGCGAGTAGAGCCGTGCCTTATCGCTGCCCTCCCCGCCGTCGGCTTCGTGGAACGCCCGCACCGCCGCCACCGCCGCGTCCATCGCCTCCTCGGGCACGCCGTGGCCCGTCACCTGGAAGAACCCCCACTCCGACGCGGCCCGGCCGACGGCGTCCACGACGGCCGCGCGGTCGCCGCCGAGGTCGATTACCGGGACGGTCGCTGAAGGAGGCTCCTGAGCCCGGAGCTGCTCCTCCGGGTTAGGGAGGTGGAAGATGCGCGGGACATGCGTTGCGCCGGACGCGACGAGGCCGCGAACGCCGGCGAGGGTCGCGTCTAGCGCGCGAAGCTCGGCGGCGCGGTCGTAGGTGGGGTCGACCGACATGGTGACGTCGTCGAGGTGTGTTTGGTGGAGCCTGGATCTGCGAGTGTCTTTACCATGTGCTTATCGGCTTTCGGTTGGAGAGATTGGCTGTGTTTAGATGTCGGGAGTTTAGAAAAGTCACATCCCAACTACAGGATACTATAACATCTTTCGTTTGTTTGCGTTAATTATTATCATACTAAACATAACTAGTTTTAAAGATTCGTCTCATCATGTACATTAAAACTATGCAATTAGTTTTTTTATTCACTATGCATATGACGACATTTTAATGTGATATGATAGAACTTTTTACATAATGGAATTTTAAAGTGGAATTTTGGGAACTAAACACATCCATTGTTTATCATTACCCACCGGGGAGGACTCGGCTGGTGGGTGTGAGAAAATCTTCGTCTTCTTGTCCATCATTTCGGTTTTCTTTTTTGTTTTTTCTTTCGACTAGGATCGTGCCCGTGTGTTGCTACGAGCAACAAAATATTTATAGAAAATAACATATAAACATTTAAATATTTAAACAAAGCAAATTATATTGTTGAACATTCACGTCAAGAGACATCAATGATAAGTAATTATATTATTAAACATATAGCAAATATACTTGAACAATATTTTATACAAATAACATCAAAACTATTTCACGGGACTGTAACAGGAGCTCCTCTCAGTTCGTTGCGCTCCCTGTGCTGCTTATATTCATCCCTTGTATTGTGAAGTGCTAATAGCATAGATCAATATATTGACATCCTTGTAGCCTAGATAACTACTCATTGGAACTTCCAAGAAGAGGCATGCATGACCATTGAGCTGCACAATAATAACGCAAAATCAACACTAGCATATCACACAAATACATATAATGGGAACACTAACATGAAGAATAAAAAATTGTATAAAATGACCGCACAATTACGCATCAATTAGCTGTAGGATACACATAAGTTCAAAATATTATAATCTTCCTGGACATCTCTATTTTAAAGACTTTTGCCTGTGATGCGGGCAAGGTTGTCTTGTATGCCTTTTGTAAGCCTTTTTCAATATGCATTCCGCCTCGACCATAATATGTCTATCAAAAAGATTTGCCGCAATGTCTTGTCATCCTATGTATACGCAACACATATATGTAAATTTGAAAAAAAATACTTACCGTATAAATTGGAGTGGCTTTTGCATTGTGGATCAAGGACATATATTGAAGAATGATATATCCAGTTAGATGCCTGTTGCAGAATCAGTTATCAACCCAGATCCTTTAAAAAAATTATTGTTTGTAGCCAATAGGATGGCAATTCAAAGAAAGTTACCTAGGAATGTTCTTTGAGATTCCATCTGCAATTATATGCTTCCACTTGAAAAGATGTTCTTCCCATCCAGGCAAATACATCAATTATCATATTCAGAGATTCTTATTTTGAATATACATTATATACAATTTACCATAGAAGGAGCTTTTCTCTTTTCATGAATCAAACTGGACTACCTCTTCAGGTAACATCGGCAAAGTCTTCGTTTGGTTTTGCTAAAACTGGTTACAACATTCTTGAAGTGAACATGATTCCGCTAGGTAAAAAAAACAAGCAATGAATAAAATAACAAGATAAAATTAGTTACATTGTTTTGCCAACGGACTGAAATTTCTTATAGAATGTATTAGTTACCTCTGTCATACAACTGATCAAGAAAAACAATAACCACAACACCTTCTAGAATATATTTCCTTGCTGCTACTAACTAGTAAGCATGAACTCATGTAGGATCTAGGATTACCGACTAGATAGGTGGTGAATAGACGGTTTCGAACTTCAATCACAACACTAGGGAAATTTAATTAGAACCACAAGATGAGTTAAATTCCTAGCTACTCTAATCCTATGTTGAGGGGTTTGTAACCTAGGATGACAAGATACAATTCAAGTTCTATGTAAATAACTTGCTCGAAGTAAATGCTCCAAGACAAGAACAAGGATCAAACCACAAGCAAGAGACACAAATTTATCCCGTGGTATCGATGACTTGCCGGTCCACGTTGAGGATTCAATGTTCAACTGCTTCTCTATCAAGACTCCTCTTGATCTCTAAGCTGGTTAGAACCAAAGAACCGCTCCAAATCTCGATTCCACTAAAGTTGCTCTTCACCACTCTGGCAAGGTGAGCACAAAGACCTCTCTCACCAATCTTCCATGGCAACTTCACAATCTTCTTGAAGTGCACGGTGGAATCACGAGCTCCAAGCCATCTAGGAGGCGACAACCTCCAAGAGTAACAAATCAACCATGAGCTCAATAAAATCCTAGTGCCACAATGATCAAATCATTGATGCAATGCACTAGAAGCTCTCAATCTCACAAAGAAATGCAGTCTCAAAGCAAGTGAGTGAGAGAGAGGAGAACAAGGGCTAGAATGTGTACCAAGCTTTTCAAAGTGCCAAGAGACCCCTCACACCGGCGGGGGTGGGGTATTTATAAGCCCTCTCCTCGGAACTAGCCGTTATGTTCAAAACGCGTGGAAAACGACATTCTCGGACTGTCCAACCTGCACCCTCGGACTGTCCGCGTTTGAAACCAATGGTAAAACGGCGAAGTCAAACATGTGTCAGAGATAGCCATTGAGGCTCAGCGGACTGTACGAGGACAAGCCTCGGACAGTCCGCAACGCACACGTAGACTGTCCGACCCCCCAACTCGGACAGTCCGAACCCTGCAATTCCAGGAAACGTCTCTGTTAGATTTTGAGCTCTTTATACGGACCGTCCGACCTCAGAGCACGGACAGTCCGACTCACATTGCATAGCTCGCCAAAGTCAGCACAAAAAGGCCCACAAGTCAACACCTTCCGCTGACAGTCCAAGCCCACACCTAGGACTGTCCGAGGAATGTTCGAACACGTCCGAACTTAATTTCCGCAGATTTTACATTAAGATTAAAATCCCCATTTCTCGGATTGTCCGCCCGAGAAGCTCGGATAGTCTGCCAGCCTCGAAGGAGCTGGGTTTCAACAGATTTTCAACGTGCTAATTCCCAAGTTAGTCACCACAAATTCTAAATGCATTACATGCAAATCACAGACCATTGTGGCACTGTTAGCACTCCTTACGTCCTACAGATAAGTCCGCAAGTGGACAGATACCGATGTAGCTTTCGCTCGGGAGTATTCTAAGGTATCGATTTCCACGGAGAACGAGAAGTGGGCTGATTCTAAACTAAGTTGCCCAAGGGTAGTGGAATGGAGTGAATGGAATGGATGAGGTGGATGACAACAACAAAAAGAGAAGATGAGTAATATAAGGATAGAGAGGGTACGAGCCTGATAGAGATACTCTACTGATTGATCGAGCATATCAGAGAATACGGATAGATACTTGCTTCGAGACAACGGAACCTATGACACACAGAAAGGGATGAGAATGGGGTGTCACCAACTCCGCACTGGGGAATCCTACAGGCCGAGACGGACGTGATGGGCTATGAAGGCCGGAAGGACTGTCACCACCTAACGGCTACCACCTCCGTGGACTCGGGGGCAAACTAAGTTAGTCTCAAGTCTAGGCACCGCGCCTACACTAGTCAACTAATACTTATCTCCTATAGAAAGATAAGCACACAAGCTAAGCAATCATTATACAATATACCAATCAACTAAGCATTGAACGATGAACCAGCAAGTATATAAAAGTAAGAACAGAATGTTCAATTAATCAGAGAGAGAGATACAAGAGTTATCAGACACGATCCGGATGTCACTCGAAGTTGAGCCGCATCCGTAGAGGTACAGCGGGAAGAGGGGCCGACACTCCGGCTCCTCTCCGGGACGCTCACCTCTCCTCTCTCCCTATTTCTACTGATACAAGTGGTGGAATTTCGCAACGTCTACTCTCTTATGTTGTGTGTTGATGCAGGTAACCAGGGCCGTTCTAGCGGTACTACTAGGAAACTAGTAGTGACGTTAAGAAACGCCAACAACACAGAAAAAATAAACTACTATATATATATAAAACGGACTCAAATAGAATTCGATCTTGCATGACGTCATCATCAAGGAAATCTTCGATTGCCCCCACGTTCTTCATCCGCTCTCCAACTCCGAATTGGCAAAAATCTTTTCAACCTGGGGTCATCACTGGAATCAGCTTCATCATCTGTGTCACATCGGCTTCAAATTGGCACATGTTAATTTTTTGTGTTAGCATGGCCATAACAGATGGAGCAAATATGTGAATGGAAAAGAAAGATGCTATATATATATCCATTTCCATTACAGGGCGCCTGGAATTCAGTTAGATTCCGTCGGGTGTCCAACAGCGGTTGGCCCTCCTTCCTTTACAACAAATCGTTTCGTTCAATCTCCCTCTGGATATCAACCTGCGCCCCGGTCTGCTCCCTCCTGTCTCAGCCGCCGTGTTCACCATCACAGCCCGTTCCCTGAGGTGCTAGCTGGCCATGGTGGTGGTGTTGCTATGCCCCCTCCATTCAATTTCACTGTTGAATGCCGGAGAGATCACAGCATTGGCAGTCAGAATTCCACTTGTTCACACTATATCGCCAAAAATTTCACTAATTTCAGGCATATGAAGCACAGGAGACATGGAAAAAACATAAGGTTCACGGGCACATACAGAAATATACACGTCCAGACTCCAAATTAGTGAAGTCTGTTCAATTTATTAAGCTTTTACAGGAATGCCTTACATTTATTGTGGTGAGCATATACGTGCATTTGGCCAATCTTATGACCAGTTCATCTTGTCTTTTAAATTAGACAATACCGATCGTTCAATTTTTTGCTTCTTGCTAGTAATAAAACGTAGTCTTTCTTTCAGAATTCACAATCGGAAATCAGTTAGAGCACTCTTCTCTCTGCCGTCCAATCCAACAGAGTAGAAATGCGCAGTGTAATCTCTGACGAGTGTTTCCCTATAAATAGCAGGGTTCTCCTCGGATAGAAGTTCCTTTATTGGGCCATACATTCTTGTAGAAGCTGGATGGAAATGGGTGCTGAAAAAGCACGCAATTGAAACTCTGGGCCCAGCATTCTTTGCAACCACTCTGTGCTCAACACTTATGAATTTGTCATTGGAGATCAACTGAACATGTAAATAGATAATTAGTCAGTCCTAGACAATAACAAGCTGGGTTTTCAAATTAAAGTGTTGTCGATCCCAGCGTACCTTCAAGAGATCAGCTATATTGATGATGAATGCTCCAGGGGTCGGTGTAACATCGACCCACCGGTCCTCATGGAGGATCTGCAGGCCGCCTATTTCGTCCTGCAGAAGTATAGTCAAGAATCCAGAGTCGGAATGCCGGCTTGTCCCAATGGCAAGTTGAGGCTGGGGGCACGGAGGGTAGTAGTGGGAAAGTATAATCTGTCCCTGGTTGCACTCTATATCTGTCAAGTAGCTTGGTTTGAGCCCAAGAGCCTCGGACAGAAGCTCAAATAACATGTCTCCCAAACTCTTCACGTGTTTGGCATATTCCCATAGGGCATCTCTGCAAATCATCATACTCCTACTACATAAGTGGTACTATTGACAGCAAGCCTAAGAACTTACTGCAATGAGCTATATGGAGTGAGTCTACCAAAAATGGCTATAAGAAACAGACAGACGCCTTTTGTTTCGCCTTGTTCAAGAAAAAATTCGCCTTGGTTATCCATAGAACCAAGCCCAATCCTCACCCAAATTTCTGAATGGCTGCAAGAACCTTTCTTAGTGATGTTGATTTTTTTTTCTTTTCTTTCTTTGTTTCTTCATTTTGCTTGTAACCTTTTTGTACTTCCTTTATCTTTTAAATATAATATAATCAGTAGGGGCTCTCCCTCCCGTTGCATCAAAAAAATAAACAGAAAGACGGTTTACGTCTGATAGGGAAGAGGCTTTTAGAGATTGAGACACCCCGTGTAGAAGAAGAATATCTCTGTTGTTCACGGGCTCAGTGTTGTAATTGATTTTTTTAGTAAGGGAAAAAATTCCAGCCTCTTACATTACATCACCTACTGCATCAGGCTACTTTTGCTGTTGTTAGGGAAACAGGCACTTGCAAGATTAAAATCTGAGCGAAATAAATCATGTTTTCTTAATTGACGACATGTTTTATTAAGAGTTGAGTCATAAACGAACACTACCTGATTCCTAGAGAACACTATCTGATTCCTAGAGATTACGAGGACAGGTACTCTGAATCAACTAATCACACGTTGTACATGATCGCCAAATCATGAATGATCTAATCCTGCTCATTTAATTAAGCCTAGATCCTACCAATATTCTAAATCCTGGTGATTGTCAAATCGCAACAACCGTCACAAGTCAAGATTTAATATTGGAGGGCGGTAGAGGCAGTCAGACAGAGAGACAGTGAGCTCGCTCACCGGCAGGTCTCCGGCAGCTCGTCGGAGGCCGGCGGGTCCGGCGCCATGCGCAGGTAGAGCGTGTCGCGCCAATTGGCCACCGATGACTGGTACAGGTCGAAGTTGCAGTGGTACTTGACCGCCTTCCCGTGCTCCCGCGAGTAGAGCCGCGCCTTTTCGCTGCCCTCCCCGCCGTCGGCTTCGTGGAACGCCCGCACTGCCGCCACCGCCGCGTCCATCGCCTCCTCGGGCACGCCGTGGCCCGTCACCTGGAAGAAACCCCACTCCGGCGCGGCCCGGCCGACGGCGTCAACGACGGCCGCGCGGTCGCCGCCGAGGTCGATTACCGGGATGGTCGCTGAAGGAGGCTCCTGAGCCCGGAGCTGATGCTCCTCCGGGTTAGGGAGGTGGAAGATGCGCGGGACATGCGTTGCGCCCGATGCGACGAGGCCGCGGACGCCGGCGAGGGTCGCGTCCAGCGCGCGGAGCTCGGCGGCGCGGTCGTAGGCGGGGTCGACGGACATGGTGTGACGTCGTCGTCGAGCGAGGTGTGTTTGGTGGCTTGTCTGGATCGTCGTCGTCGGGGAGTGTATGGAGAGGGCATGTGCTTATCTGCTCTCGCTTGTGGAATGATGTCTTCTTGTCCATTATTTCGGCTTTTTTTTTTAACTCAGTGTGGATACTGGCGTCAGGAATTAACCGTGCCAGCTTCCATACCAGATGAAGGGAGCCGGTCTGGTTCTGGTGAAACCTTTTCCCTTTCCAATCTCTCAGTTTACAAATTGACTTCTAGAAAAGCTTTCACGTAAATGACTGTTACTCCCTCCTTCCACGTTTATAAGGCGCACATGCAAAACGAGATTCAAACTTTACGATCTTTGACCAGTAATTTATCCATCATTTTTTTATTTTGTCATATAAATTTGACATGGTTGGATTTGTAATCAAAGGTACTTTCCAATGAGTATAAATTCGTAACCATAACTAATATAATATAAAAGAAATGAATAGTCAAAGTATGATTTAGGAAACTATGTCATGTTATCTCATGCCTTATAAACGTGGAAGGAGGGAGTATTAGTTAATTCATTTAGACTTGTTGAGAGTTGAGACGCACTATTATGTAGGAGTGCTTTCGTCATTGAATTAAGTGGCTGACTCCAATTGCCGCCAACCTATAGGGGAGTAAAGAGGAAGTGTGATGTATTTTTCGTGGCCAGCTCACAGACAAGTTGCTTTTGTCGTGTTTCATCCGTATCAATCCAACCAGCCTTCTGACATGTCACAATGAGGGCAAACAATTAAGTGCACACATGCGAAACAGCTGGAGTTTTCTTTTGTATTCCTTTTTTTTATTTTCTTGTTCTTTCAGTTATTCACTACAGATTTTGTTTGTTTTACGTATCACATTTGACCTGTTTTAAGTAAAAAAATTAATTTAAATAAATTTTATAGAAAAAATATAATAGTTCATATGTTTGGAACTATAGATGTTATTATTGCTTTCTCAAACTTGGACAACATTCATTTAGAATAAACCAAATATAACATGTATGCTCTCCGTCCCATGAAAAGAACAATTTCTAGTTTTTTCCAGAGAGATTAGTGTCATTGGCTAAAGACAATGCTACCCTCAATAATTATCTTAATTCCAATAATTTAGGCATGGAGGTTGTTAGTATACGCAAATAATTATCTATTTTAAAGAATAAAACATGTAGTTACTCGTAGAATTCCACTCTTTTGTTTTTTAGTCTCATAATTAAACTCTCCATGGGATGGAGAGAGTTGAAAAACAGAGGAAGTATCTAACATGAGTGGATAAAACCTTCATATATTCCTTCTTTTGAATTATGTTTTTTCTTATCTATTTGTTTCCTTTATTCATTTATATAGAGGCGGCGGCGGCGAATGGACGGCGCGGTTAGGGTTCGTCCCTAACCGACGCCCTCCCTCTCTATACCGGGCCAGGCCGTTTCGTGGGCCGGCCCGCCGACCCCTCCTTCCCCGCCGGGCCTTGCAGCGGGCCGTGCAACAGGCCGGCCAGACGCGGCAGGCCGAGCCCGATCGCTCCAAGCACCGGGCTGCTTGCTGGGCCGCGTCTACGGGCCATTGCCGAACCCGTTTATTTTTATTGCTTTTCCTTTTCTTTTCTTTTCTTTTCTTTTCAGCAGTATTATTATTTGATTAGTCTATAAATTAGCTAATTCTAGTTTGATCCCTGTGACAATATTTTATTTTGCACAGTATACCATTGTCTTGTACTGCTATAATTGTCATTGTATATATATTTTGTGGTTTGATTTTGTCATACTATGCAATGCCGTCTTTTATTCTATTATATATATTTGGAGTATGTGATGCACCTAATCACCATTTACACCGCATATATATTACATCTGTGTATTTGATGTATGTTGGTACCCTCAAACCCCCTATTTTGCGCCAACATATAGGTTACAATTGTAGTTATATAATAGATTTGAGTATGTTGGTGCACCCAAACCACAATTTTTGCACCACATATAGGTTAAATTTGCTAGTTTAGTTATTTGCAATTTAACAAAGTTCAAATAAGAAAACTTTAATCCATATGAGATTAAACAAAAATGCAATATAAATATCTTTTTTTTATTTTGATTAATTAACACAAGGCAATAGAGTCTATGGCATTGGTTGAGACCGTACCATAGCAGTGATCTAATCACCTATTAATGATAGATCTACATCTTGTTTTTCTAAACCTTGATGATTACCTACACTGTGTTCTTAATCAAAATAAAGGTTTTGGGTTGATTATTTTCATCATATTATTTTGTTTCACACAAGATAGTAGAGTCCTAAATGCATTGGCTGCGTCTAATTCTTTGTGAATTATTCTGCCCTGAGACCGTGCTTAGGCAGCAGAATATTTGCCTACTATAAAGATCTACTCTTTGTCTTTGACATCGAGATTATCTATCCTGTGTCTATCAAAATTTATGCTGGTAAAATTGTATAGTCTACACATTTATGTGACTACCTACAATATTCTAAAACTATGACAAGATAAACACTTATAAAATATTGCATAATAAGATTTACAACATATGACCCTAGTGATTTGAGTTTACCTTAGTTGTAAAATTCATTAAATCAATGGTCTATCACATGTTGTGGATATTGACTTCAGAGGAGTTTGTTGAACTCGCTCTTGATGGCATCAATATCCCACATGGACAGTGGACATTATTATTGGTTTTATCCCATAAACTAATAGAAGAGTTTAATGACCCTCACTTAGGGGTTATTTATTATGGATCAAATAAATTGTGCCTTGTTGTTATTAAGGTACTATATCCATAAAGATTATCGATAAGAATATCTTATGGAAGGAAATGCACATACTTTATGGCATACTCTTCATACAATTTACTTCTAATGATGGAAGCAAAAGGTCAAATGTGCAATTGAATAGTGACAACGAGAACCACATATTGACACAATAAAGTCATATAAGTGGTTATATTTAGCAAAATGCTAAATAATGTCATACTTTTAACTTCAAGATTGATCTATATCAAATAGAAAGGGATAACAGGGGGAGCAAAAAAAAACTTAAGATTTGAAGTTTTCAATCTTAAATTTAAAGCTCCTGAGGAAATTTCTAATGACCATCAAAATATGTTGTAACACTTGTTGTCATAACTATTGTGAGTATCACTTTGACAAATTTGATACTTGACAATATTTATGGATTTCTATATATTAGAAACATATATAGATTGTACTGGAATCATCCAAATAGGGATTGATATGTGCTTAATGGACATTTGTGTTTTCGTAGAGAAACACTAACAGACGACATTACATATGGCACATAAGTAATGAGATAAGTCTCATTTTGGTTGTATTATGCATACAACTATCCTCGTACTACATGTTGCGCATAAGAATTTTTCACACTATTGATCCATTTTAGATTTTGGAATGATCAACTTAGCCATCTAAACAGATGCGTGAAAAAAATAATAGCAATTCTTTTGGTCAAGATTTCCACAAAATATGGATACGGTAAGTACAATGGGGAAACAGATTTTAAGACCCTCTTATCTTAAGATCAGATTGACTTAGATTCCTAAATCACATTCGAAAGAATATTTTGAGTCCGGCACAAGATTGTCCGGACAGTCCAGGCATTTCATGGTTGTATAGATACATCTATGAGATAATCTACAGTATGGAAGTCACCACACTTAGCCTTGCCTTGCATTTTGGTAGATAATGGCTCTTGTTGTGAGCATTATCCAGAAAAATACTAAACTTTTGTACCTTCAACGATGATTGTTAGGTATAATAAGAGTTTAATTACATAGCCAAAGTGATAAATTGGAATCTATAAGTATGACATTAAGGTCATACAAGACTATTATTAGTAATTGCTATTTGCCAACTTTGTGTTGGAGTCAGGTAGATTTACACACTCCTGACTTATGATTAACTGCATACCCCCATATGCATTTAGTACGTAGGAATCCATGAAGATTTTCTATTTGCGTAAGATTAGGTTACATTGTATACGTACCAATCTCACTACCACATCATACATTTATGGGTTATACAGGAAACTGGGGATCAATCTAAGATTTCAATCTCCGTCAATTGTTCGGTATCTAGATCTCTATAGAGGATCTATTTCAAACCCGTATGCTGATTTTTAGAATAAATGATCTTTTCCAGGCATTAGGGGGAGATTTACCATATATAATGCCTGAAAAATATTTAGAATGCATAAAGCATTTCAAGCTCAGGATCACGTACTAAATAAACTGAATCAATGGTTTGTCACATATTGTGGGTATTGAATTCAAAAGAGTTAGTTGAACTCGCCCTCGATAGTATCAATATCTCACATGGAAAATGGACATTAACATTGATTTCAAAGATTGATTTATTTGTATAATATTACGAATAAACTGCCAAATGCTATTTACTGATTATTAAATCTGCTGCAAGTATGAACCAGAAAGAGTAGTGGTACTAAGTAAAACCACTCGACTCCCAAATTGTAAATAAGAGGGGGAGAAGTATGGTCATAAAGCAGGATTACTCATGCTAGCAATAGAAGGCTTTCCTTCTAAGATATAGTAAATGCAGGTCAACCTATGGTTGGTAACAACTTGTGGGTAAATATTGATTATTACCCGGTGGATGAATGTCATCCACATAGCCTAGCTCAGAAGTGCACTGAAATACTGATGCTGGGATATCGGAAAACCCTGACTCTCATTTTTGGAAGTCATGATGAGTCATTTAGGGTTCATTTTTAGTTTTGATAACCGGAGAATTATATCATATAAAGGCTACACGAGTCGACTCATACTTCTCTGATTAAATTGTATATAATATTTCAAGTTATCCAGTTAAATAAGACCATGGCAGAGTGCTTTGTCACTCTTACTGGAACTTGCTGAGTTATACATACAGAGATAGTCTTGCTCACCAGAAAAGAGGAGTTAGGAGCTATAAAGCTAACACCTCATGTACCTTTACTGTGGGTACAAAGTGTTTTCATCCTAGGATGGATTGAGAACAACCTAGTGGTGAGATATAAAGCAAGACTAGTAGCACAAGGGGTTTATGCAAAGCCCGGAGCATTGTTTCTCAATGCAATTATTGTTCATATTAAGTTATAAATTTCCGATACTAACTTTGATTGGCAGTACAAAAGCATCTATCTTTGCAGTTGATAGGTGTAGTGATTGCATATAATTACTTGATTTGGTGTCTTTGTGAAGTTTCCGGGAAGGAGTTCACATACTAAACACATATACATAAAAGCGCAACACATTGTATATCGCTGAAGTCAATATATGGCTTAAAGCAGTTAAGTCGAATATGGTACAATCGACTTTGTGTGTATTCCTTAAAATTGAAGGGATACATGGTTGATTACACGTGGTGTTCATTTTGGAGTCCTTTTATTGGATTTTCTAGTAGTATATGATTTTCAACAATCTTGAAATCATTGGTAATGAACACTTATCAATAGCACGTTGTAATCTAAAGACGGAGTTAAGAGATGGGAGATATGGTCTAAACCAAAATTTTATTTTGTGTTTAGTACCCAAGTATCCTATCCCATGTTTTTTTAGTAAAGCTATATATCCATATCATATTGATTAACTCAATATGAAAGGGAATCCTATGGTAGTTCTATCTCATAACAGAGGAAGATTGTTTTATGCCATAGTGATTAGAATGAGATCCATTATCTTTATGTTATTTAAGAAGGTCTTTGGTATCTTAAAATAGCACATACGGACTTGGTATATTCCACGATCTGATTACATGGACAATGATTCTGGTTATCCATTAGATCCCCAAATTCCAGATCATTGAAATAAACTTTACATAAATATGAAAAGATCATTCTGCAACAGTCTTTAATTAGACATTTAGTGATCAATTCTATTTAATTGTTATGACATTGTATTGTACAAGGCTACACATAAATGTGCGTAGCTTGGCAGAATGATATATCGCATACTGAAGTTATGTGGTATTGATTCTCTTGAATCAAAGGTCATTACCTATATAGGTAATGCATCTTGTGTCGTTTAGATGCAGACAAGTTATACTTATTGCAATATTTTGCATTAAGATGGTTCTGTTCCATAGGTCATATGGACATATGAACATTTGCAAACTACCGTGATAATCCCGATGAGATATTCACAAAATTTAACATACTCCACTTTTCTTATGTGTTGAGTACATTAAATTGAAAGGTTTGCAAGTTTCAGGGGGAGAGTCATTCGTCTCTCTGATTAATAACTTGTTGAAAACATCATATTGTACTCTTTTCTTTATGTGAGTTTTTCCCTCTTTAGGTTTCTCATATAAAGTTTTGATGAGGCAATATTAACAAAGGGATATGCTAAATCATCTAGTTTTTCCCACTGGGTTTTTTTTGAAGATGATATTCAAGCATATTGACCATTTTATCAAGATGTTTTAGACTAAGACTTTGAACTTATCTCAAAGGGTCTAACAACATTAGCAATTGTATATTGTGGCTTTCTCCTTATTTTTCCCATTGGGTTTGAAGGAGTTTTTCCCTTGATATACCGGTATCACTTTGGATTTTTCCCATAGGGGTTTTCCAAAGTTTCCTCCTCACATTTTTCCTAAAAGTTTTTTGTGAGAGTTGTCATATTATCTATTTTTCCCTACAGGGGTTTTTAAGGATAATATATATGACATATTGATCTCTGATCAAGTTGTTTTTAGACTATATCTTTAGGGTCACCTAAAAGGTCTATAAACATTGGGAATTCTATATATATCATGGTTGTTCTCCTTATTTTTCCCACTGGGTTTTTAAAGAGTTTTACCTGGTACATCAATATACTTTGGATTTTTGTTCCTACAGGTTTTTTCCAAAGATTCAAGATTATGATTGTTGAACAGATAAAGACTTCTATAGGACCAATTGATCAAGGGGGAGCGTTAAGATTATTTAGTTAGTGATCAATTAGTATAATTAGGATTAGTATAACCTAAGGGACATGCCCCTTCATTGGCATCCCTTGGCTTACACCCCTAAGGGACCTGCCTCTTCATAGGCACCCCTTCCCTTTGTATATATACATGTAACCTTGTTCACAATCAATAGAGATCATTCTTCCAATCATTCTCATTTCTTTCAACATATACATCTGGAATCAAAACTAGTACGTGAAGCCGGTTCAACCTAAGCTTATTGTACAGACTTAATGTACTTTTATTGTAGGAAGCAGAACTTTCAGTTCAAATTCTCTTCGCCATTACACAATGCACATTGTTCGAATATTTTATTCCTGTAGGTAAAACGCAAGCTTTTCTTTCAGAAATTCACAACCTGAAATCGTTTAGAGCTGTCTTCTCCTTGCCATCCAATCCAATAGAGAAGTAACGTGCCACGTAATCTCGACCAGTGTTTCCCTATACAAAGCAGGGTTGTCCTCGGACAGCAGCTCCTCAATTGGACCATACATTCTTGTCGAAGCTGAATGGTAGAAAGTGCTGAAAAAGCATGCGATCGAAACTCTTGGCTCTGCTTCCTTGGCTACCACTCTGTGCTCCACACTACTGAACTTGTCGTTGGAGATCAACTGAACGTACATGCCATTGGAAAAAGAACATTCAGTGTGCCAAACAATCCAATCTACCACGCAGAGTCTTCTATACAAGATTGTACAATCTTATATGGTACCTGCAGGAGATCGCCAATGTTGACTACGAACGCTCCGGGAGTCGGCACAACGTCGACCCACCGGCCCTCTCGGAGGATCTGGAGGCCTCCAATTTCGTCCTGCAGAACTATGGTCAGAAAGCCCGAGTCTGAATGCCGGCTTGTTCCTATGGCGATTTCAGGCTGGGGGCACGGAGGATAGTAGTGCCCTACTATAGTCTGTCCCTGGTTGCACTCTATGTCTGCCAAGTAACTCGGATTGAGCCCCAGGGATTCGGAGAGCAGCTCGAAACCAATCAATATTCTAAATCCTGGTGATTGCCAAATCGCAACAACCGTCACTAGTCAAGATTTAATATTGGAGGGCGGTAGAGACAGTCAGACAGAGAGACAGTGAGCACGCTCACCGGCAGGTCTCCGGCAGCTCGTCGGAGGCCGGCGGGTCGGGCGCCATGCGCAGGTAGAGCGTGTCGCGCCAATTGGCCACCGGTGACTGGTACAGGTCGAAGTTGCAGTGGTACTTGACCGCCTTCCCGGGCTCCCGCGAGTAGAGCCGCGCCTTGTCGCTGCCCTCCCCGCCGTCGGCTTCGTGGAACGCCCGCACCGCCGTCACCGCGGCGTCCATCGCCTCGTCCAGCACGCCGTGACCCGTCACCTGGAAGAATCCCCACTCCGACGCGGCCCGTCGGACGGCGTCCACCACGGCTGTGCGGTCGCGGTTGCCCAGGTCGATCACCGGGACGGTCTCCGCTGACGGTTCTTGAGCCTCGAGCGGTTGCTTCTGGTCGGGGACGTGGAAGATGCGAGGGACGTGCGTTGCGCCAGAAGCAAAGAGTCCGTAGACGCCGGAGAGTGAAGCGTCCAGCGCGCGGAGCTCGGCGGTACGGTCGTAGGCGGGGGCGGCGGACATGGCGGTGTCCTCGTGCTTTGGTTGTTGAGCCTGGAGCCGCTGGAGGTGTGAGAGTGAGGCTGACATTGCTCGTTGGTTTGCTACGGGCTTATCTGACGCTTTCTTGGACAGATTTTTTAGAGCTCAACAACTAGAGGCATGTGCAAATTAAACCGGCCTATGCTCAGTGTATTTTACAACTCCAGCAATGACCCATAAATCAGGCCCTCCAAATATTAAATTAGGATGTTTCTATTTTTTAAGGGTCTCATAATTTATTCAACTCCAGCAATAGCTTCTAAGAATGGAGGGTTCTCTCGAGACCCCGTGAATGGAGGGCGGGGAGATAAATTTGGAGGCCTCCAAAAATAAGGAGCCAAATAGAGGATCTGCTGGAGTACAACTTTTTTGTTCGGTCCTTCAAATTTAGGTTAGGGGCCTGTTTAGAAGGTCTGGTGGAGTTGCTCTTATAGTGGTTGTTTGGTTCTGTCAAATATAAACCCGTTTTAGCTAATCTTGTTTTATTTGTGTTTTTAGGAAAACCAGCTTTAGATTAGTTAGTTAGTTAGTTAGCATGTGTTTTATCAAAACTGTGTTTCGATTGGGTATAGTAACAAGCGATCAGTGCCTCCATTATAACCTCTGTGTCTTACTCGCCGATGAGAAAAATACATACGGCTCTAGCCTACGCTACCACCTGTTCTCCGACTCAAGACTCACCAGCTCGGGCCACCCTCCCTGCGTAGCAGTGGCCAAGCTTCTGCCACTATTTGAGTTTCCTTATGGAATCAACAGCTGATGACCCAGTTCTTCCATGGATGATCTGATGATTACGCAATTCTCACTACTAGAAAGACCATCATTAACACAGGTTGGAAACGCCCTTTAGCACCAGCTTTCCAAACTGTGCTAAGTTTCTAGTGCTAAAGATGTCAATATTTAGCATCAGGTCAAATACTCGGTGCTAAAAGCATCGCCTTTAGCACATCAACCGATGCTAAAGGTTTCTACGCGTAAAAAAATTGATATTTCTTTTACTCCTCATCCCTTTCCCTCCGCTCTCTTTTCTTGCCGCCATGACATTTTCCCTCCCTGTTCTTCACATCACATACAAGAACAAATTTTTTTTTATCTTCAATAACAGAAAAAGAAAGAATATGAGTAGACAAATAAGAGAAGAAAGAAAGAGATTAAGAGTAGAAATAACTCAAATTCGATTACAACATCATATCCAACAGGGCAAGATCCAACAAGGTAAGAAGATTTAGAATGAAAACAAGATATTATTTGTAAACAAAAAACTGCAGGGACACCTCGGCCACACACACGCCGCCCGTGCCCGCCTCGCCGCCCGCGCCCGCGCCCGCCTTGCTGCTCGCCGCCCGCACCCGCCGGCGTCCGGACACTTCCCATGCCTGCCTCGTCCACCGGAGCCCGCACGCCGCCCACGCCCGCCTCGCCTCCGCCTAGCCTAGAGAGGGAAGAAGCAAAGTGAGAAGAGGAAGAGAGAAAAAAAAGGAGAAAAGATAATGTTGAAGAAGATGAGAGAAAGGAGATAAAAATGAAGGGTGGAGTGGTTGCCCGCGTGCTGCTCATTAGCACCGGTTGTAGTCTTCAACCGGTGCTAAATGTGCTTGAAGACTACAACCGGTGCTAATGGGTGGGCTTTAGCACCGGATGTTACCATCAACCAGTGCTAAAGCCTCCCCACTTCTCTTTTCAGGATCCTACACATCTAGACCTGGTGCTAAAATCTATTAGCACTGGATTTTAACAGGGCCGAGGCATATATGCGGGACGGATGTTGATCTTTCTAGTAGTGCCTTGAGTTGCTGGGTGCTGTGCGTTGAATTTGATTCTTACTAGAGTGATTTGTAGTGGCTCGACACAAGATGGAGAATTAACAGTCGTCTCGCGGACGGGCGATCTTCCTCCGATCTCGGGCGGCCAGCCGATCTTCCTCCGATCTCATCGATTGATTAAAATTATAGAATACTAAACCTAGTTTGAGTCTGCTTACACGATAAGAGCTGTTAGGAAGAATACGGGAAGGTGAGCAACGAGTTTACGACGTGGTTCAGAGAACCAGTTTCCGCAAAAACGACGAGGAGTTGTTTTTACTACGACCTCCATTCCAAATTACTATTCACTATTGATTTTTTTCTCACAACGTTTGACCATTCGTCTTATTCAAAAATTTTGTCCAAATATACGAAAAGATAAGTCATACCTAAAGTATATGCGATGATAAAGTAAGCTAAAATAAAAGAAATGAGACATATAAATTTTTTTGAATAAGACAAATGGTCAAACGTTACGAGAAAAAGTCAAGGACAAATAGTAATTTAGAACGGAGGTAGTAATCCATATTTTTCTGGTTTAGCAGATATTGGGTTTCCCTTATATGCAAGTTGGTTGAGAGATCCAAACGCGATTTTGAGGGTAGTTACCAGAAAATAGGTTTTACGGAAACTCATTTTTATATAATTGTAGATCCAGACAATCCTATAGGGTGCGGGGCTAAACTTTGATCCGCTAAAAATTAGCCCATATAGATCCAAAGTTCCAAACAAGTGGTATAAATCTATACTATAAAGACCAAAACTTTCGACAATAGACTTATCCACCGGTCATTGAAACATTATCCCTCCTACGATCTCACCCGTTAGGCTCTTTATTTTTGTCAAATCACGCTTGACAAAATAGTCCGAACCCAAGACTACTCGCCGTCAAAATATACATGAACCAAAGGACACATGCCCTATGAAGTATGAATCCAGGACTCCTAATCGTCAAAATAGTAGCAACGTAATCGCCGGCATATAACGAAGATAGCATGTGTGTGTGGCGCGGGCATAATTGCTAGTATAAGCTAAATATTAGCCGATATTTTAGCTAAATTTTAGTCCATTAGCCCTTTAAAACCAACTTGCGAGGGCTAATTTTAACCCTGGATGGCAAATGACCAAGTTATCCTCCCACTAAAAACCTTATCCTAATTAACGAGTGCTACACATTTGATGACTTTTACAAATATTATAACATTAGTAAAAGTCATCAAATGTGTAGCACTTTTCGTTTGTTTGTGGTAAACATTGTCCTACCATGATCTAACTAGGCTTGAAAGATTCGTCTCGTCGTGTACATTGTAACAACCCTAAAATTTACCTTAGGAATTGTTGGAATGCAAAAATGAGGATTTAAAAATTTTTGGTGGAATTGTTGTGCATGCAAACAAACATATAAGATTGTTCTCTTTTTGCTCCCTTTGCTCCTAGGCAATATCTAAATTAAATAAAAATAATTTGAAGTGCTAAGGATTAAATAGAGGTGATTTGGAGTTCTTTTGGTTTTATTGGATTTTTGGTTGGTTTGAATTCAAATTCTAGATTTGAATTCAAACACTAACCTGACATGTGGGCCCAACTGACCCCACTGACCTTTGACCGTTGACTGGTCAACGTTGACCAAGTCAACGCTGATGTCATCCGGGCCCACGATGACGTCAGCAAAGTCGGCCCCACTGATGACGTCATGCTGACGTCAGCAGTGATGACGTGGCACGCCCTGGTGCTGCCACGTGTCCCAGTGTGATTGATTTTCTTTTTCGGAATTGTTTAATATTTTCAGAAAATGATTTAAACTTCGAAAATTAATAATAAATCAACCGTAGCTTAGAAAAATATGAAACCAGTTTCTATATTTTTCTAAAATCATGATCTACGCGTTAGTGTAGTGTTTGGTGTTCTTTGGGTCTTCTTTCCTCGCCGTTTTGGTGTTTCTTTGCTAGTAGTCGCGTCTTATTTTATTTATCGCAACCTTAGGAGCACCAGAGAGCCAGGAGGAGCCGGACTACTCCGACAACTGCTTTGAGGAGGACGAAGAAGCCTACCCAGGTTCACGCCCGACCAATTTCTGAAATACCTATTAGACATGCAAAGTAGTATGCTAGCGCTTTATTTACTTGCATGCTGATGATATGCCTGCACTACCATTTATCTACCCTGTTTCCTTGCTACCTATTATCCACTATATGAGAATGCTATGCTTGCATGTGTTGGGATGGTTGTGATTGAACCTCTTGGCGTGTGTTGTGGGTGGTTTCGGAGGAGTAGTGCAACTAGGCGGTGGAGGCGAGTGATAACAACCCAGTCGTTTGATCGGGGTGCTTTGGAACTGCACTCGGACAGTTCCTATGGAGTACCTGTTGCGGGTACATTTATGGATTACTTGAGATTGATGGATCTGAGGAGTTTGGGCGGCAATACCTGTAATGGGTGCCGATTGCGGACCGCTGCGGTGGATCGCTTTGTCGCTGATACTCGCCTTACCGACAATTAAGGACCCGGTTCGAAGTCACCTTTCAGACGTGGATTACAGTGATCACCATCTACCCAGAATGGGGAGGGTTCCAGCAAGCCTACTTAGTGCGGTACCAGGACTATAGGAGATTCGAGTATGATATGTGTAAGGGCCGACAATTAAGGACCGCATCAGGATGCCTTTCGGAAGTGGGAATTACAGTGCTCACCATCTACCTAGAATGGGGAGGGTTCCAGCAAGCCTACTGAGTGCGGTACCAGGACTGTAGGAGATTCGAGTTTGATATGTGTAAGGGGGACTCGTTGCGGTGTACTCTCCCTGATTTACCACGGCCCCCGACTGGCCCCAGGGTCGTGAAACCTTCCCACCGGGGCCAGTCGGGGGCCGTGGTAAATCAGGGAGAGTACGCCGCAACGAGCCCCCCTTACACATATCATACTCGAATCTCCTACAGTCCTGGTACCACTCTCAGTAGGCTTGCTGGAACCCTCCCCATACTGGGTAGATGGCGAGCACGGTACTCCCACGTCCAAAGGTGGAACTCGACTCAGTCCTTAATTGTCGGTAAGACTAGCATGGGATTCTGCTTTCTTACCTCATCCTTGTTTTGGGTTATGAGAGGTTGGACCAGCTGAGGCTGTTGAGACAAGGTGGGGAGGGAGCTCACCGAGTCGACTAGTGAGTGAAAGGAGGCGGATGCTTATTGCGGGAACCTGCTGAGGCAGGACGAGCCCGATGTGGTTGTGAGGTTGATGGTTGGATTTGGGAAGTGTGATATCTTTGGTGAGGATAGGAGTTGGTGATGAGATGAACTTGGGTTATTGCTGCTGCTCGCATAGGAAACCCTCAGCTTATAATCCTTGAATATTTTATTACTAGTTTAGGCCACTATAAAGCATTGCTGCATATTATGGTTGGTGATGTGGACCTGTCCCATTTCCTTGGGGACAGTCTTTGGGTACACAGGAGAAGACTCCGAATACAAGAAGGATAATGAAAAGAGGGCTGTGCGCTGCGCTCAAGGATGCCTGTGGAGGAGGAGGCCTGAAGCTCCAGTAGCTTTTAGCTATCCGCTGCGTAGTTGTTTCCTTTTTATCGTTCAGCCCAGTGGGCTTGTACCTTACCGCTATGTAATTATATCATGTTTGAGGACCTTAATCAATGTATGGATGTGGTATTCTTCTGAAATGAGTCCTGTACGTGATAGCTGTTGATTCTGGTACTATCACAAGGGTACAGGGAGTCGGATTCTCGTAATTGGGAATCCGGTTCATTTTAGTTGGTATCAGAGCCATACTTGACCGTAGCACGCAGCCCTAGACCGGCAAATTAGGACAGAAGCTCTATTTGAGTCTATTACTATACAAGAAATCCCTTGAACTATTTCTTATCACACCTTGTGCTTTTTGTTCACTCATCTAACCTTGCTAACTCTTGCTACTAACAACCCCTCTAACTAGTGGCTGATGATAGTCTTGTGCTTATCGTCATGCCATAGTAGATGTAGTCCATGACCACCACTGGACCAGCCACGATTTTAAGCCGATTAGATGTGTTTATCTCCAAGGTTCCAGGAGTTGGCCTCGGGATAACACAAGTGTCTAAGGTGTAATGCTTTGATTGAGTGCTCGGTCCTTGTGGTTGTTCTTGTCGTTTCCTTGTTGTTCCTCTTGAGTGTAGTTAGTGTATAAGTTTATATGTGTGAAACTCCTACAATTAGATTACGAGTGCCTATAGCCCTACCTGACCACCACTTATCTGACTCGTGAATTTCAGAAAATGACAACCAGAAGGTCGAGCCGTCTGCTAGCCCGTACTGAGGAAGCTGAACAAGAAGAGGCAGCTATAGCAGGTCGAGGTGCTAGTCGAGGCAGAGGCAGAAGTCGTGTAGTAAGCACACCAGCACCTGAGGACAACACTCCAGTGACCACAGAAATGGAAGGAGCGGAAGGACAAACAGTGTTAGAGACACCAGTACCACCACCAGCCAACCTAACAGAAGTAATGAGTGTTCAGACCCAGCTGATGCAGCAGAT
>OAMR01000500.1:176752-190039 GCA_900205405.1 Echinochloa crus-galli | reverse complement strand
CACGTTAGTTCCGGTGCTTTAGGACCCAAGGTTCAGGGTAGTCGACACCCCTTCTCATCTCTGTATATCTAGATGCTCATGACTGGCTCAGAACTATCGAGACCAAGCTAGACTTGACAAACTACAGTGATGAAGAATGTGTAGCCCTAGCGGCACACCAGCTTGAAGGAGCAGCTAAAGCTTGGTGGGAGAGCTACTGTGACTCTCACGAGAACCCAACACAGATCACTTGGCTGGAGTTCTGTGAAGCATTCAAGGAGTACCACATTCCTGAACAAGTGATGATCCACAAAGCCATGGAGTTCAGAACAATGAAACAGGGAAGCATGTCAGTGGTGGAGTATGCTCGACACTTTGCTAAAATGTCGAGGTACGCCCCGGAAGAAATCACCACTGAGAAGAGGAAGCAATTCTGGTTTCAGAGAGGCTTACACAGAGGACTTAGAATGTCGCTTGCTGCTAGCAATCATAGCTCACTTCGAGAGATGATTGACAGAGCCATAGCAGTGGAAAAGGAAAGAGTTGATGACCTAGAAGACACTTGGAGAGTCAAGAAAAGAAAAGCCGAGCAACAGCACAACCTCAGGTTGAGTCAGAAACCAAGAAGTGACCAGAGCAACATGCTCCGCAGGGGATTCCAGCAGAACCTAAGCCAAGGAGGAATAGGATTGGCCAGAAGTGCAATCCTGAACACTGAGAACAGGACTGGTGACAATAACTGCTTCGAGAAAAAGATCAGCAACTACCCTGCTCAGGAAAGTTCAGAACGGAAATAGAACTGCACCCCGGAAGACGGTGACAAGACACCTCTAGTTTGCTTCGGATGTGGAAGACCAGGTCACAAGTCGTTTGAGTGCCCAGACAGAAAGAACAAGCAGACCTCTACCAAAGCAACAGCAGGCAGCCAGAGAAAACAGCAGCCTACAGCCATCAGAGGCCGACTGACCAACCACCTGACTGAGAAGGATGCCGAGGATGCTCCTGAAGTAGTACTCGGAGAGTTCATGGTAAATGGTACTAAAGCTGTGGTACTATTTGATTCTGGTGCAACATGATCGTATGTCTCGTCAAAGTTTGCCACGAAACAGTCACTCCATACAGTGCCTAGAGCTAGACCCATAGTCACTACCTCACCACTAGGAGAGCTCAGATGCGACCAAGTATGCCCAGCAGTTGGCATGGAACTAGGAGGACTAGGATTCACTGCAGACCTGACAGTACTGAAGTCTGATGGCATTGACGTGATCCTTGGCATGGACTGGCTGACATCACACCGAGGAGTGATCAGTTACTCGCCAAGGTCAGTAGTGTTGACATACCCAAGTGGCCTGAAAGTATCAGTCAAGCCGCAAGGAGCAAAAGAAGGATCCAGGAAACCTTCCATGAGGAAGTTCATGTATTCCATCAAGGAAAAGACCATTGAGGAAGTGCCCGTAGTCTGTGAGTACCCAGATGTTTTTCCAGAAGAACTACCAGGCCTACCACCTGACCGTGACGTGGAGTTCATAATTGAGTTGCAACTAGGCACAGGACCAATTGCCAAGAGACCGTACAGAATGTCTGTGGAAGAACTTGAAGAATTGAAGAAGCAATAGAAGGAGATGTTGGACAGTGGAGTGATCAGACCCAGCGCGTCCCCATGGGGATCACCAGTGCTGTTCGTGAAGAAAAAGGATGGTTCTATGCGCTTGTGCGTAGACTATCGATCTCTAAACTCAGTGACTATCAAGAACAAGTACCCGCTACCTCGAATTGATGATTTGCTAGACCAATTGAAGAAGGCAAAGTACTTCAGCAAGATAGACCTGAGATCAGGATACCACTAGAGGACGCAGGAGAACAACCGCCGCCAAGTTATCGGCTCTGTTAGATTTCGGCAAGATCTACGAGTTCACAGTAGTGTCCTTTGGGCTGACAAATGCCCCAGCATACTTCATGAACATGATGAACAAAGTCTTCATGGAAGAACTGGACAAGTTTGTGGTGGTGTTCATCGATGACATTTTGATCTACTCAGAAACAGCTGAAGAGCATGAGGAGCACCTGCGAATAGTGCTAGAGAAGCTGAGGCAGCACAAACTTTTTTGGGAAGTTCAGCAAGTGCGAGTTTCGGTTAGAGAAAGTTGCTTTCTTGGGCCACGTACTGACAGCCGAGGGCGTAGCAGTGGACCCTGAAAAGATTGAAGCAGTCTCCGAGTGGAAACAACCGAAGAGTGTCACAGAAATTCGAAGCTTCTTGGGTTTGGCAGGATACTACAGAAGATTCATTGAGAATTTCTCCAAGATTGCCAAGCCGATGATAGAATTGCTCAAGAACAACGTACCTTTCAAGTGGACAGACAAGTGTGAAGAAAGTTTCCAAGAGCTCAAACATAAGCTTACCACTACCCCAGTGTTGACTCTGCCAGATATCCGGAAAGACTTTGTGGTATATTGTGATGCTTCAAGGCAAGGTCTGGGATGTGTACTCATGCAAGAAGGCAACGTGGTTGCATATGCTTCAAGGCAGTTGAGGAAGCACGAAGAAAACTATCCCACCCATGACCTAGAACTAGCGGCAGTGGTACATGCCTTAAAGATCTAGAGACACTATCTGATTGGCAACAAGTGTGACATCTACACCGATCATAAGAGTCTGAAGTACTTCTTCACACAGTCAGAGCTGAACATGAGGCAGAGAAGGTGGTTGGAACTGATCAAGGACTACGACTTGGAGATACACTATCATCAAGGGAAAGCCAACGTAGTTGCAGATGCCCTGAGCCGTAAAAGCTACTGCAACAACTTGATAATGGAAGAGAGACATCCGAAGTTGATAAGAGAGTTGAACATGCTCAGGCTTGAGGTAGTAGAGGAAGGCCAGCCAAAAGAAATGAGAGTGAGGTATAACCTGGAAGAACGCATCAAGAATGCTCAGAAGGACTGCCCGGAAATTCAAGAAGTGATTCAGGATATACAGCGTGGAGTAGCCCCCGACTTTCGTGTGGATGATCAAGGAACAGTATGGCTCAAGCAACGCATTTGCGTGCCGCAAGATGAGGAAATCCGCAAGACCATTCTCGCAGAAGCTCATGATTCCAAGTATTCCATACACCCAGGATGCACCAAGATGTACCAAGATCTGAAAGGTCGATTCTGGTGGAAGAAGATGAGAGAAAACATAGCTGAGTATGTTGCCAAGTGCGACTCTTGCCGAAGAATCAAGGCAGAACATCAAAGACCAGCAGGACTGCTGAAACCACTAGAGATTCCAATGTGGAAGTGGGAAGACATCAGTATGGACTTCATAGTGGGATTACCTACCACACAGAAAGGAAACAATACAATTTGGGTGATAGTGGACCGACTAACAAAAGTCGCCCATTTCATACCAATCAAGGACAAATATGCAGGGGATAAGCTAGCAGAGCTTTACATAGACAACATTCTCAAGCTACATGGGGCACCGAGAAGCATAGTGTCCGACAGAGGACCACAATTCACTGCACAGTTCTGGAAGCGCCTGCATGAGGCCATAGGAACAACCTTGGAGTACAGCACAGCTTTTCACCCACAGACCGATGGTCAGACCGAGAGAGTGAACCAGATACTGGAAGATCTGCTAAGAGCTTGTGTGCTAACCTACAGCAAGGACTGGGAAAAGACTCTGTCATGCGCAGAATTCTCTTACAACAACAGCTACCAGGCAAGTCTGAAAATGTCCCCATTTGAAGCCCTATATGGAAGAAAGTGCAGGACACCTCTGATGTGGTCAGAGGTGGGAGAGAGGACGTTCTTTGGCCCTGACTCAATTGTGGAAGCAGAAGAGAATGTAGCCAAGATCAGAGAGAACCCGAAGATTGCCTAGAGCAAGCAGAAAAGCTATGCAGATAAGGAAAGAAGGGACCTCGAGTTCAAAGGAGGAGAATATGTATATCTCAAAGTGTCACCGCTGAGAGGCACCAAGCATTTCCATGTGAAAGGGAAGCTTGCACCCCGATTCGTGGGACCCTACAAGATACTGGAAAGAATAGGCAAGCTAGCCTACAGACTAGAGTTGCCGGAAGACCTAGCGGGAGTCCACCCAGTGTTTCACGTGTCGCAATTGCGCAAGTGCTCGAAGGTGCCAGAGCATAAAGTCAGGACAGGAGCAATGGACCTGCAAGACACATTGGAGTACCTGGAATACCCAGAGAAGATTCTAGATAGAGCAGTGAAAGAGATAAGGAGCACAACCATTCCTTTTTGCAAGGTTCGGTGGAGTAACCACACTGAGAGGGAAGCAACTTGGGAGAAGGAGTCAGTGCTGAGAGAGAAGTATCCACACCTTTTCGAGCCATAGGTAATCACAAATCTCGAGGACGAGATTCTTGTGAGGGGGGGGGGAGACTGTAACAACCCTAAACACCTTAGGATTTGTTGAATGCAAAAATGAGGATTTAAAAATTTTTGGTGGAATTGTTGTGCATGCAAACAAACATATAAGATTGCTCTCTATTTTACTCCCTTTGCTCCTAGGCAAAATTTAAATTAAATAAAAATAATTTGAAGTGCTAAGGATTAAATAGAGGTGATTTGGAGTTCTTTGGTTTTATTGGATTTTTGGTTGGTTTGAATTCAAATTCTAGATTTGAATTCAAACTCTAACTAGCCCAACTAATTGACAAACCTATCTAACTGTTCGTGGGCCAAATCTAACGCGAAAGTCTGCTTTCAGCCCCCTAACTCTTCTTCCCGAGCCGGCCAGCCGAGCGGCCCAGCCGGCCTTTCGGCCCAACAGCAGCCCAGCCGCGTTTTCCCTTTTTCAATTAACTGCGCTGACGTATAGGGCCCACCTGTCATACACTGTGTGTCACTGACCAGTGGGGCCCACCGACAGAGCTGACCGTTGCCCCGTTGACCGTTGACCAAGTCAACGCTGACGTCAGCAGGGCCCACTGCTGACGTCACCCTAGGTGGACCCATTGTTGACGTAAGCACGTCGTCATGCTGACGTCAGCAGTGATGACGTGGTGCCACCAGGGGCTGCTGAGAGATGATTGACAGAGCCATAGCAGTGGAAAAGGAAAGATTTGACTTAGAAGACACTTGGAGAGCCATGAAAAGGAAAGCTGAGCAACAGCACAACCTTAGGTTGAGCAAATGCCGAGGAGTGGCCAGAGCAATCTGCTCCGCAGGGGATTCCAGAAAAGCTTAAGCCAAGGAGGACTAGGTTTTGACAGAAGTGCAATCCTAAACACTGAGAACAAGACTAGCAACTACCCTTCTTAGGAAGGTTCGAACCAGAGGCAGGAAAGTACACCTGGAGTTGACAGTGGCACGCTAGATACCTGCTTTGTATGCGGAGAAACAGGCCACATGTCCTTTGAGTGTCCAGACAGAAAGCACAAGCAGTCCCTAGCATGCATATTATGGTTGGTGACGTGGACCTGTCCCATTTTCTTGGGGACAGTCTTTGGGTACACAGGAGAAGACTCCGAATACAAGAAGGATAATGACAAGAGGGCTGTGCGCAGCGCTCAAGGATGCCTGTGGAGGAGGAGGCCTGAAGCTCCAGTAGCTTTTAGCTATCCGCTGCGTAGTTGTTTCCTTTTTATCGTTCAGCCCAGTGGGCTTGTACCTTACCGCTATGTAATTATATCATGTTTGAGGACCTTAATCAATGTATGGATGTGGTATTCTTCTGAAATGAGTCCTGTACGTGATAGCTGTTGATTCTGGGACTATCACAAGGGTACAAGGAGTCGGATTCTCGTAATTGGGAATCCGGTTCGTTTCAGAAGGCGAAGTTTCCTCAAATGAGCCTCCCTACCTTCTTCCTCCTCTTGCCACCTTCAAATTCGACTCCCATATGTTTAGTGGGCCTGCAAAAATTATTTATCTTTGTTATAGATAGAACAAAATCGACAAGCAGTTGATTTTGAATCACAACACCAAAAATGAAATTGAAATATGATTTTAGGGTTTAATTTATTTATTACCGACAAGTTTTTTTATCCCATATGTTCTTTGTCCCTATCATAGATAGAACAAAATCGACAAAGCAGCCGATTTTGAATCTCGATGCCAAAAATGAAATTGAAATACAATTTTAAGGTTTAACTGCCAACACATTTTTTATGCCTTCCTCCAAATATTTCAACGTGCTGGAATTACCAGATTCTTGCAAATTGGGACGCGCAGCAAATCCCTGACCCTCAAAGCCTCAAACCAATTTAATTCCCTTATTTGTGACCACGAGTGTAAACACAGGGGCAACCACACACACAACTGCTACATACTGCTCGCCGGACAACGGGACAAGCCCCGGATGGCCGGATCCGGCTAATCACACGGCCTATTGGCCATTGGTCATTGCCATCTCAGCTGGCCAGTCACCACCTCTCCTTCCTCCTCAAATGAGCCTCCCTACCTTCATCCTCCTCCAATCGCCGCAAATTCACCTCGCATATGTTGAGTAGGCCTGCAAAAATTCTTTGCCCCTGTCATACATAGAACAAAATTGACAAAGCATTTTATTTTGAATCTCGATACCAAAAATAAAACTAAAATATGACTTTAAGATTTAGCGCATTCCCAATTAAAACTTCTAGCTCATGCTCCTCTGGCACAATTTCATGTTAATGGGATACGTTCTCAGAAAATGACAAATAATCTAATCATAATCAATACAAACAGATCATACTTTCTACGACGCGGAAGGAGATTGTAGAAGGCGAAGTTTCCTCAAATGAGCCTCCCTACCTTCTTCCTCCTCTTGCCACCTTCAAATTCGACTCCCATATGTTTAGTGGGCCTGCAAAAATTATTTATCTTTGTTATAGATAGAACAAAATCGACAAGCAGTTGATTTTGAATCACAACACCAAAAATGAAATTGAAATATGATTTTAGGGTTTAATTTATTTATTACCGACAAGTTTTTTTATCCCATATGTTCTTTGTCCCTATCATAGATAGAACAAAATCGACAAAGCAGCCGATTTTGAATCTCGATGCCAAAAATGAAATTGAAATACAATTTTAAGGTTTAACTGCCAACACATTTTTTATGCCTTCCTCCAAATATTTCAACGTGCTGGAATTACCAGATTCTTGCAAATTGGGACGCGCAGCAAATCCCTGACCCTCAAAGCCTCAAACCAATTTAATTCCCTTATTTGTGACCACGAGTGTAAACACAGGGGCAACCACACACACAACTGCTACATACTGCTCGCCGGACAACGGGACAAGCCCCGGATGGCCGGATCCGGCTAATCACACGGCCTATTGGCCATTGGTCATTGCCATCTCAGCTGGCCAGTCACCACCTCTCCTTCCTCCTCAAATGAGCCTCCCTACCTTCATCCTCCTCCAATCGCCGCAAATTCACCTCGCATATGTTGAGTAGGCCTGCAAAAATTCTTTGCCCCTGTCATACATAGAACAAAATTGACAAAGCATTTTATTTTGAATCTCGATACCAAAAATAAAACTAAAATATGACTTTAAGATTTAGCGCATTCCCAATTAAAACTTCTAGCTCATGCTCCTCTGGCACAATTTCATGTTAATGGGATACGTTCTCAGAAAATGACAAATAATCTAATCATAATCAATACAAACAGATCATACTTTCTACGACGCGGAAGGAGATTGTAGAAGGCGAAGTTTCCTCAAATGAGCCTCCCTACCTTCTTCCTCCTCTTGCCACCTTCAAATTCGACTCCCATATGTTTAGTGGGCCTGCAAAAATTATTTATCTTTGTTATAGATAGAACAAAATCGACAAGCAGTTGATTTTGAATCACAACACCAAAAATGAAATTGAAATATGATTTTAGGGTTTAATTTATTTATTACCGACAAGTTTTTTTATCCCATATGTTCTTTGTCCCTATCATAGATAGAACAAAATCGACAAAGCAGCCGATTTTGAATCTCGATGCCAAAAATGAAATTGAAATACAATTTTAAGGTTTAACTGCCAACACATTTTTTATGCCTTCCTCCAAATATTTCAACGTGCTGGAATTACCAGATTCTTGCAAATTGGGACGCGCAGCAAATCCCTGACCCTCAAAGCCTCAAACCAATTTAATTCCCTTATTTGTGACCACGAGTGTAAACACAGGGGCAACCACACACACAACTGCTACATACTGCTCGCCGGACAACGGGACAAGCCCCGGATGGCCGGATCCGGCTAATCACACGGCCTATTGGCCATTGGTCATTGCCATCTCAGCTGGCCAGTCACCACCTCTCCTTCCTCCTCAAATGAGCCTCCCTACCTTCATCCTCCTCCAATCGCCGCAAATTCACCTCGCATATGTTGAGTAGGCCTGCAAAAATTCTTTGCCCCTGTCATACATAGAACAAAATTGACAAAGCATTTTATTTTGAATCTCGATACCAAAAATAAAACTAAAATATGACTTTAAGATTTAGCGCATTCCCAATTAAAACTTCTAGCTCATGCTCCTCTGGCACAATTTCATGTTAATGGGATACGTTCTCAGAAAATGACAAATAATCTAATCATAATCAATACAAACAGATCATACTTTCTACGACGCGGAAGGAGATTGTAGAAGGCGAAGTTTCCTCAAATGAGCCTCCCTACCTTCTTCCTCCTCTTGCCACCTTCAAATTCGACTCCCATATGTTTAGTGGGCCTG
This sequence comes from Echinochloa crus-galli, assembly GCA_900205405.1. NCBI lineage: Eukaryota > Viridiplantae > Streptophyta > Magnoliopsida > Poales > Poaceae > Echinochloa > Echinochloa crus-galli. The sequence goes on along the minus strand of OAMR01000500.1, from coordinate 181,397 downwards.
CAAAAATTATTTATCTTTGTTATAGATAGAACAAAATCGACAAGCAGTTGATTTTGAATCACAACACCAAAAATGAAATTGAAATATGATTTTAGGGTTTAATTTATTTATTACCGACAAGTTTTTTTATCCCATATGTTCTTTGTCCCTATCATAGATAGAACAAAATCGACAAAGCAGCCGATTTTGAATCTCGATGCCAAAAATGAAATTGAAATACAATTTTAAGGTTTAACTGCCAACACATTTTTTATGCCTTCCTCCAAATATTTCAACGTGCTGGAATTACCAGATTCTTGCAAATTGGGACGCGCAGCAAATCCCTGACCCTCAAAGCCTCAAACCAATTTAATTCCCTTATTTGTGACCACGAGTGTAAACACAGGGGCAACCACACACACAACTGCTACATACTGCTCGCCGGACAACGGGACAAGCCCCGGATGGCCGGATCCGGCTAATCACACGGCCTATTGGCCATTGGTCATTGCCATCTCAGCTGGCCAGTCACCACCTCTCCTTCCTCCTCAAATGAGCCTCCCTACCTTCATCCTCCTCCAATCGCCGCAAATTCACCTCGCATATGTTGAGTAGGCCTGCAAAAATTCTTTGCCCCTGTCATACATAGAACAAAATTGACAAAGCATTTTATTTTGAATCTCGATACCAAAAATAAAACTAAAATATGACTTTAAGATTTAGCGCATTCCCAATTAAAACTTCTAGCTCATGCTCCTCTGGCACAATTTCATGTTAATGGGATACGTTCTCAGAAAATGACAAATAATCTAATCATAATCAATACAAACAGATCATACTTTCTACGACGCGGAAGGAGATTGTAGAAGGCGAAGTTTCCTCAAATGAGCCTCCCTACCTTCTTCCTCCTCTTGCCACCTTCAAATTCGACTCCCATATGTTTAGTGGGCCTGCAAAAATTATTTATCTTTGTTATAGATAGAACAAAATCGACAAGCAGTTGATTTTGAATCACAACACCAAAAATGAAATTGAAATATGATTTTAGGGTTTAATTTATTTATTACCGACAAGTTTTTTTATCCCATATGTTCTTTGTCCCTATCATAGATAGAACAAAATCGACAAAGCAGCCGATTTTGAATCTCGATGCCAAAAATGATATTGAAATATGATTTTAAGATTTAACTGCCAACACGTTTTCTATGCCTTCCTCCAAATATTTCAACGTGCTGGAATTACCAGATTCTTGCAAATTGGGACGCGCAGCAAATCCCTGACCCTCAAAGCCTCAAACCAATTTAATTCCCTTATTTGTGACCACGAGTGTAAACACAGGGGCAACCACACACACAACTGCTACATACTGCTCGCCGGACAACGGGACAAGCCCCGGATGGCCGGATCCGGCTAATCACACGGCCTATTGGCCATTGGTCATTGCCATCTCAGCTGGCCAGTCACCACCTCTCCTTCCTCCTCCTCCTCCTCCATTCACTTACTTTTTCAACACCAATGATAGAGGCACCACCAAGTCGTCATGTAACTAGTTTTTTTATTTACCCACGTTTAGTACTCCATGCACGAGTAGAGAGATTTGATGTGATAGGTGAATAGTGAAGTTTGGAGAGAGAATTTTTAAAAGTTTGATGATGTGACCGGGAACTAAACAGGGCCTTTCTCTTTTTGGACTAAACACACCCCTTCTATAACTTTTTTTCGAAAGAAGTTCTTGCATGTATGCCAATACTGGAATTTGAATCCCAGCTGGATGGACATGAAACACCCACGTTCTCTCGCGTAAATATTCCTGGAGTGGAGTCAAAACTTGGGTAGCAGGATTAACAACATATTTATGTTCAGAATGCATAAAGTGGCATTCAGTACATGTTGCGGATATACACATTATGTTTATTTAGTGTTGATGGCTTTCCATCCCTTTCCAATGTTACAGTTCTTTACCGCCAATGGTTTTCCATGTCCCTTGAGGAGGAATCCTTCTTATCACTATCTACGAATTATAAACAAAGATTTTGATGAGGTATACATCTTCTTTGGCTCCAGAATTGTTTACTAGAATACATTTTAATCTAGAAATGAAAATCATTAACCTTTATCCATTTTGTATAATACTAACATTATGGTCACACAGGAAATAAAAAACGAATTCAGTTTCAAATCTCCAAGTGCAACTGAAGCAATTGAAACACCAGATCTCTCAATAATCTGGCAACCAGCATGAAGGCAATGGGGATAGAGACTGATGTAAATCCTTTAAGTACTCATTGCTTCAAATAAGGTGCATTTTGTTAAATAGATAAAGAGCTTTATTTTATAATTTATTTTGCATAGGTTCATCCATCAATTAAAGAAAGGCAAGCTAGTTTTATCACCAAATTGTTTGTGCTTACCGAAAGATCGAGCAAGAATATGCATCGAGACATAGGCTACTACTGGCTGCGATTTGCATTTTTCTCTGTTATCTGCCTCTGCATTGGCACCATTTTCTACAATATTGGTGACACAAGTTTTGGATCCATCCAAGTAAGTTATTGTACGATTGATTATGTAACAGGAACAAAAGCAACAGAATGAGCAAAATCAGTAACACATGCTGCGCATTTACATATTCTAGGCAAGAACATCATTGAGCATGTTTATAACAACAATATTGACAATGACTTCACTTGGCGGATTCCCATCTTTTGTAGAGGATATGAAGGTATTATGCTATTTAAACTCTTCAATTTTCCATGAGAAATTAAACTTTTGTGGTTTATATGATGAACTTGTCTATATGATAAAGAAATTCTCCTTTTGTGATTCAGGTATTTCAAAAGGAAAGGTTGAATGGGCGTTATGGCGCCACTGCATTTGTGACCTCCAACACACTTTCATCATCTCCATTCTTAGGATTCATCTGCATAATACCAGGTGCAATAGTATATTAGTCTCCAACGAGGAATAGGCCATTTCATCTACTTTGTGGCAGTATTGTGGGCATCCACTATGCAAGTGGAGGGCCTGATGATGATCGTGGCATCCATTGCGCCAGATTTTCTCCTTGGCATAGTCATTGGATCTGGAATACAAGGGCTACTATTGCTCAATGCCGGTTTCTTCAGGCTCCCTAATGACCTCCCAAAACCTGTGTGGAAGTACCCAATGTACTTCATCTCCTACCACAAGTACAACATTCAGGGATTATACAAGAATGAGTTCCTAGGATTAGCATTTGAAGACCAAGTGAACAAAAGCAAACTTCTTATGGGAGGTGACTATATACTAAAGAACAATTTACAAGTGGAGATGGGTTACTCTATGTGGGTAGATCTTGCGATTTTGTGTGCAATGGTTATAATATACAGGCTAACATTCTTGGCTATGCTAAAGTTGACTGAGATTAGAGGGCCCATGATTAAGTGTGTAAGGATAAAAGTATAATTATCAATCTATATTAGTGGCCAATCAATTATGGTCCCAGGAAATGCATAATAATTATCACTGAGTTTGTTTTAATAGGAAACTTAAATTTGGGTATGATTGTTCTTTCTGGGTTATTATACATTTGAATTTGGTACGTATAACTTGCAATTTGATGATGTTAATAGTACATAAAACATAATTCAGATCTGAAACTAAGGATATGTTTAGTTGGAGAGCGAGATAGGATGGAATCAACCCATTCTTGATTTTAGGGATGGAATGATTCTAACTATATGTTTGGTTAAAAGGATAGAATGGTTCTTTGTTCTTGTTTGGTTGATGGGATGGGATACAAGATATAACAGCCCTCTGTTAGCTACTGTTATCATGGGCCCATCTGTCGGTCATGGAATCCAAGCAATAGCAGGTGCATTCATTGAGGAGCACGGGTCAAAGGCTGCCATTACAAGGAACTATTTAATCTGCGACGGAATCATGTCGACAGTTTCAGAAAACGTCACTATTTTGCCTTGAGCCCAGATAAGCCCAGAAAATTGTGACGTTTTTTCGGTTCTGTCACGGTTCGGCCCAAAACACTGTGACGTTTATACAAATCCGTCACGAACATAAATTAAAAAAATTCATTTCCCATATGACCCAAATAAAATATGAGGTTCAAACCGTGGTGTTGAGTTCCATGAATAAAACTTCCGCAATCAACAAATAAAATATAGACATATTTATGGATGGAGAAAAATGATAAATTGAAAAAATCTCAAAAAACAAAAAAATGGGCAAAGTGTGACTTGAAACCAAGACCTCATCCTCCAATGCACAATGCCTTACCACTAGGCTACTTCACAACTGTTGTCTTGATAAGCATTTGGTCTATTTTTATCAAGTCTAAAACGCTCGCTGGGCCTCCGCCAGGCCTGCTCGCTCGCTGGGCCTCCGCTTGGCCTGCTCGCCACGCATTGGGCCGCCTCGCCCCTCCACCAGCCCAGCTCGCGCTAGCAGCCCACTCACACATGCGGCCCACTCGTGAGGGAGAGAGAAGGAAGAGAGTTGACCATGCATCAAACATGTTTGACTGAGGTTTCCCAAGATTTTTATGTTGAAACTCAAATTTTGGTCAAAACAAAAGTTTTTTATAATTTAAAACCCTACAACTTTTATATTGGGCGATTTTTGAATTGAGCTGTGGTTTATGTAGTAAAATAAATTTAGGAGAGTTGACCCG
>OAMR01000500.1:113310-132377 GCA_900205405.1 Echinochloa crus-galli | reverse complement strand
TGGCCATTCAGAGGATGGGTATTGGGTTTTATTTTCCAAATAAACCCTCCATCTAGCAAGGGGCATAAATTTGTACTTTTGGCCACTGATTATTTCACCAAGTGGGTCGAGGCAATTCCATTGAAGAAAGTGACATCAGAGAATATGGTCAAAGCAGTCGGCTCTCATAGTAATTTTTAATGGAGAATCCAATTGATGGAACTGACGGGAAGTTAGGACGTGGATTTGTGTCGGCTGATAAGCTAGAAGAAGTGGACATTGGAGATGGTGACAAACCAAGGCCGACATTCATCAGTGCAAACTTAGATTCAGTTTTCAGAGAAGAGTTGATTAAATTATTAAGAGAATACAAAGACTGCTTTGCTTGGGATTATTCGGAGATGCCTGGTCTAGACCGTTCTATTGTTGAGCATCGGTTGCCGATCAAGCCTGGTTATAAACCTTACAAACAGCCACCCCGAAAAATCTACAAGGAAGAAGTGTTGGCCGATGTGAAAAAGGAGATTGAAAGATTACTAGATGCAAATTTCATTCGGCCATGTAAATATGCGGATTGGATCTCTAATATTGTTCCTGTCTATAAGAAAAATGAAAAATGAGGGTTTGCATAGACTTTAGAGATCTAAACAGAGCCACACCTATGGATGGATATCCAATGCCTGTTGCCGATTCATTAGTTGATGCTGCTGCTGGATATAAAGTGCTCAGTTTCATGGATGGTAATGCAGGATACAATCAGAAGAATGCGAGATGAATACGGCATTTTGACGTATTTCTTTGGAAATAAACGTTTTGTAATCGTAGTCGATTAGGAATCGTGTCAAAGTCTGGGTATAAATATAAACCCATGACAATTGTAATAGGGATCGAACAATCATACAACAAACCGGCCTTGCGCCACCTTGCAGTTGAAAGGAAAATAAATACCAATGAAAAGGTAAATATAATGATGAAGCATTTTCATACCAATCAGTAGAGCGTCGGCAGAATCTGTAGCAGTTGCTGATTGCTGTGATCGAGCCTGAAATAGTAAAGTTAAAGATGAACATGGTGCAAACAAGCATTGAGTTTAAAAGAAAAGGGTTATAACCTGAATGATTCTTCTGTTAGTTGTTCTTTTCTTCTTGGGAGCTGAAGAAGCAGGCAGAGAAGAAGTTTTTCTCTTGGCAGAAGATGGCTTGGTAATGATTGGGTCGAAAGTGGCTTGTCTGGTCATCAACTGAGCCAAAGTAGGAGATTGATACCCCAAAGCAGATATTGGACCAACAATATTATACTGAATTGTCCTGGCAAAAGGGGCAGGTGCTATGTCCTACAAAATAACAGAGTTATAATAAAAGCAGAATTGTTATTAAAGCCAGATAATGATTGAACAACATTACCTCTGAATTTGGCTGGTAGTCAGGCATCAACTCAAGGCAGAAGGGATGAATTGGCATGTTGAAGATGTGATCATGAAATTCTTGCCACCAGACAGTGAAAGAAGGATGAGCAGATGTTATTGGCACAAAAGGTTCAGGTCTATAGATGGATGTGCAGCATCTGTAGTCAAAAATCCTTCTTGTCTCAGTGGAGTCTGTGACAATCTCCCTAGGCTTGAGGAATTCATGGAGAAATAATCTTGGTGGCACTTGGCCACAGCCTAATTGCCTAGCCATCATATTCGGCTGATAGTACTCAAAGGTACTCTGAACCAGCCTTCCTCCACAAAATTCGGCTGGCAGAATACAGGGCCGAATGAAAGAATTGAAGATGGCTGTGGCTTGTGCATCTACACATCCAGTTTCAAAGCTAAACTCACAAGGAAGGGTGAGGTTGTCGTTATCAAGATAAGGAAACCAGAGAGGATCAGCAAAACCTTTGGAGAAAAGCTCGAAAAGTTCACCAATGCTTTGGTCTACAGATACAGTAGAAGCAGCTTCTCCATAAGTCTGACAGCCTTTGGTGCTTTGGGTTTCCCCTTCCTTGTAGTTGATTGAGGGAAAGTGCCGACTGTTGACATCAATAGCAACGATCTGGTGCATATACAACTGCAACCACATCTGGATGAACCACCAAGGACCATTAACACAAGGAATTTTCTTGCTGGTATGCATCAGGCGAATGGTTTGGTGAAGCATATGATAGACACTTCCCAGCAGGTACTTCCCAAGAGGGATGAGTGTGCCAGCAGCCAAATCTTCAGCCATCACAATATGATTCAGAGTTGGCTCATTGGCTTTACCGCAAAAAATGAATCTGCACAGCCACATATTCAGGAAAGCCCTGTATTCAACATCAGACAAGGGACCATCAGACATATAATTCTGGATATATTTCTTATATCCAACTCCTGTCTTTACTCCTGTTTGCTTGGAGGAGCCCTTGTACTTGTATGGGCGCACAGACTCTGTGATATTCAGGCCGGTCATCATGTAGACATCGGCCAAGGTGGGAGACATCGGTCCATGGCCAAAAAGAAAAGCATTTGCACCATTGGACCAAAAGTGGCAGGCTGCGATGAGAAGGCTCTCATTCTTGGGTGTCTCGGCTAAAGATAGCTCTAAACAGTGTGAGATGCAGAGATTGTCCCAGTTCTTGGTTTGAGGGCTTTTGTCATCAAAAATTCTCTTGTACCAGTTTCTCCAACCGGCGATTGGGGGCAGAGGCCAGTTCTTGAAAGCATCTTGCCATTCATGAGGCTTGGCCAGTGAAGCTTTGAAGGGAATCCTCTGAGATTCGGCAGCAATCAGCTCAGAAGAGTCTGAATCTCCTACGGGCCCAAAGAAAATAAGTGGGTGCTTTCTCCTCGGTGGGAATCAAAAGTTCGGCCGCGAGAGCCTACCAAGAACAGAAAAAAGCGAAAGGAAAAATTAAGATGTGATTCAAAAAATGATGCCGAATGTGCTTGAAGAGGAGTAAAAATTACCCGGAGAACTTGATCTTGGTCCGCCATTTGAGGATTGAAGCTTGAAGAAGTTGATGAACTAGGGTTTGGATCCAAGCAGAAGCTCCAACGACTCGAGCGGAAAGAACGGATATTGGGTAGATTCGACCCAGGAATGTTGCGGATTTCTAGTCAATTCCAAGATAAAAGTATCTTTTATCCCGAAATTGAAGGGGCATGTGTTAACACCAAAAATTGACACCAGGAAGAGGCTGACATGTGGGCCGGATTTGGTGAAAAAGATAAACATCGTTCAGCTAAGAAAGCTTATCTTCAAGAACGATTCGGCAAAGGCATTCTGCGGTCGGGAGTCCGTCGCCGATTCGGCAAGGGAGTTGCTCTATGGAAAGCATTCGGGAATGCGTGATGACGTGGATTGAATACAAGGAAAGAGCCGATTGATAAAGAATGCGAGATGAATACGGCACTTCGACGTATTTCTTTGGAAATAAACGTTTTGTAATCGTAGTCGACTAATGCGGGAATGAACCACATATTACTATATTGGTAACTCCTGAAGTACATCTCAAACCAGATATGAAGTCTATAATGTAGTTATGTTATGTCAACCTGTAAGGCTGTAACTAAAAAACTGACTCGGTCATGAGGTAACACTGGTACCAGTAGTATATCTCCAGGAAAGACCATAGCCAGCTTTATATATAAAGCATCCTCCAAAGGATACTGGGATTACCAGTTTACAATAAAGCACACACCGCTCGAAGAACAGCATCCAACAAACCCGTAACAGGACTCTCTAGGCCGCGCGCCAGAGATAGGAAGACACTACTCGCGACGAACAAACTAAAGGGCCATGAGACCATTACAAATCGACTGGACCCGACCTTCCGCGGAGCCTACGACTCCACCACCAACGGCTACAAGGAAAACCTCCAAACAACGCCTTCAGGAAGGCAAAGACGCGACTGCGACAGCGTTTGGTTTTCACCACGGAGAGCTTCCACGAACCGCCGTCGAACGAGACCCTGCAGACAACGCCCTCATGTATGGACTTGAGTGCGGATGACATGGCAGTGACATGGAGATGATGTGGCAGCAGCATTGTGACGTTTTAGTTCGTCACAAAACATTGTATGGACTTGAGTGCGGATGACATGGCAGTGACATGGAGATGATGTGGCAGCAGCATTGTGACGTTTTAGTTCGTCACAAAACATTGTATGGACTTGAGTGCGGATGACATGGCAGTGACATGGAGATGATGTGGCAGCAGCATTGTGACGTTTTAGTTCGTCACAAAACATTGTATGGACTTGAGTGCGGATGACATGGCAGTGACATGGAGATGATGTGGCAGCAGCATTGTGACGTTTTAGTTCGTCACAAAACATTGTATGGACTTGAGTGCGGATGACATGGCAGTGACATGGAGATGATGTGGCAGCAGCATTGTGACGTTTTAGTTCGTCACAAAACATTGTATGGACTTGAGTGCGGATGACATGGCAGTGACATGGAGATGATGTGGCAGCAGCATTGTGACGTTTTAGTTCGTCACAAAACATTGTATGGACTTGAGTGCGGATGACATGGCAGTGACATGGAGATGATGTGGCAGCAGCATTGTGACGTTTTAGTTCGTCACAAAACATTGTATGGACTTGAGTGCGGATGACATGGCAGTGACATGGAGATGATGTGGCAGCAGCATTGTGACGTTTTAGTTCGTCACAAAACATTGTATGGACTTGAGTGCGGATGACATGGCAGTGACATGGAGATGATGTGGCAGCAGCATTGTGACGTTTTAGTTCGTCACAAAACATTGTATGGACTTGAGTGCGGATGACATGGCAGTGACATGGAGATGATGTGGCAGCAGCATTGTGACGTTTTAGTTCGTCACAAAACATTGTATGGACTTGAGTGCGGATGACATGGCAGTGACATGGAGATGATGTGGCAGCAGCATTGTGACGTTTTAGTTCGTCACAAAACATTGTATGGACTTGAGTGCGGATGACATGGCAGTGACATGGAGATGATGTGGCAGCAGCATTGTGACGTTTTAGTTCGTCACAAAACATTGTATGGACTTGAGTGCGGATGACATGGCAGTGACATGGAGATGATGTGGCAGCAGCATTGTGACGTTTTAGTTCGTCACAAAACATTGTATGGACTTGAGTGCGGATGACATGGCAGTGACATGGAGATGATGTGGCAGCAGCATTGTGACGTTTTAGTTCGTCACAAAACATTGTATGGACTTGAGTGCGGATGACATGGCAGTGACATGGAGATGATGTGGCAGCAGCATTGTGACGTTTTAGTTCGTCACAAAACATTGTATGGACTTGAGTGCGGATGACATGGCAGTGACATGGAGATGATGTGGCAGCAGCATTGTGACGTTTTAGTTCGTCACAAAACATTGTATGGACTTGAGTGCGGATGACATGGCAGTGACATGGAGATGATGTGGCAGCAGCATTGTGACGTTTTAGTTCGTCACAAAACATTGTATGGACTTGAGTGCGGATGACATGGCAGTGACATGGAGATGATGTGGCAGCAGCATTGTGACGTTTTAGTTCGTCACAAAACATTGTATGGACTTGAGTGCGGATGACATGGCAGTGACATGGAGATGATGTGGCAGCAGCATTGTGACGTTTTAGTTCGTCACAAAACATTGTATGGACTTGAGTGCGGATGACATGGCAGTGACATGGAGATGATGTGGCAGCAGCATTGTGACGTTTTAGTTCGTCACAAAACATTGTATGGACTTGAGTGCGGATGACATGGCAGTGACATGGAGATGATGTGGCAGCAGCATTGTGACGTTTTAGTTCGTCACAAAACATTGTATGGACTTGAGTGCGGATGACATGGCAGTGACATGGAGATGATGTGGCAGCAGCATTGTGACGTTTTAGTTCGTCACAAAACATTGTATGGACTTGAGTGCGGATGACATGGCAGTGACGTGGAGATGACGTGGCAGCAGCATTGTGACGTTTTAGTTCGTCACAAAACATTGTATGGACTTGAGTGCGGATGACATGGCAGTGACGTGGAGATGACGTGGCAGCAGCATTGTGACGTTTTAGTTCGTCACAAAACATTGTATGGACTTGAGTGCGGGTGACATGGTAGTGACGTGGAGATGACGTGGCAGCAGCATTGTGACGTTTTAGTTCGTCACAAAACATTGTATGGACTTGAGTGCGGGTGACATGGTAGTGACGTGGAGATGACGTGGCAGCAGCATTGTGACGTTTTAGTTCGTCACAAAACATTGTATGGACTTGAGTGCGGGTGACATGGTAGTGACGTGGAGATGACGTGGCAGCAGCATTGTGACGTTTTAGTTCGTCACAAAACATTATATGGCCCAAGAAAGCCCATACAATGAGCAGCCATTTATGGGCCAAGCCCAATTGTAAGGCCTTTGTATTTATGGTAAAAATTATTTTTTTTTGAGCAAAAACCGTGGGGCAAGGCCCCCGGTGACGCATCTATATTAAAAACGCAGGGTAAAACAGTAAACTTACAAAGCCTAACCAGAGGTTAGGAAACAAGAGAAAAGAGGCAAAACTAGACAGGAAGACTAAAAGCACAAAAAAAGAGAAAATGCAGGAGTTACAGGGCATCTAGCCAAGACTGGATAGAATGGTGGAGGGACTGCTTGATTCTGATTAGGTGGTCTTTGACTTCAGCCTTAAAACATGCTTTCCAAGTTGCCAGACTTGGAGGAATATTGTTGAAAATATAATCATTTCTTTCTTTCCATAAGCACCACGCACCAATCATGAAGATCTCCATAAAGAAAGGCTGGACAAAGTTCATCTTGGCAAGGTGGATTTTATGCAGGAGATTAGCTTCTGTGTTCCAGGAAATACCCAAGGAGAACCATCTGCAGGTTGCCGTAGAACAATCAAAGAGCAGGTGTTCTGCAGTTTCCTCAATGCTATCATGACAAAGGGCACAGTTATATCCTTCCTCAATAAATTTATTCCTTCGCCTTAGAATATTACGAGTGTTAAGCCTATCCTACAGCAGTAGCCATGTAAAGAATTTAATTTTTGGCACACATTTGGATTTCCAGACCCAGGAGAAAGCTATGTCTGGTTGGTGGTTAACGAATTGGTACTGATAGTACTTGCTTGAGGAGAAAGGGCCCCAGACACATAGCCAGGCGTCAGCATCATTCGGGGAGTCAGGGGGAAGGGAATTAAGCATGTCCTGAAGGTCAAGGAACTCATTATATGCATTCCGTGTCATGGAGATGCGAAAGCAATCAAGGCGATCAACAGAGGTTCGAAGTTTCCACAGAGAGGTCATCGGATCTTTTGCAAATTCAAACAGATTTGGAAAGAGCTCAGTGTGAATTCTGCTATTAATCAAGTCGCCCCAGAAGTCAATAGTATCACCCCTACCTGGGTTACAAAAAGCAATACGTATTGGACTTGTAGCCTAAGCATGTACTTCCACCAGAAGGATCCTTTTTCCTTGGCTAAGTGAGGGACTGCATTGTTGTAGTACTTATTCCAGATGAGTTTGACCCACTGCACATCTTTTTTGTTATAGAATTTGTCCAATTGTTTGAGTAACAATGCATCATTCTGCACACTCAGGTTGATAACACCTAGGCCTCCCTTCTCCTTGGGTCTTCTAACTATATCCCAAGCAGCAAGGTTGCAACCTTTCTTATTAAAGTCTTTTCCCCTCCAAAGACAGTTCTTCCTGTGTTTGTCAATAATTTCTATAACTCCCACAGGAAGCTTGAGAGAGCACATGTAATAGGTTGGAGATGGCCAGCATATGAAAGAAACTGAGAAGAGGCTGACAGCTTTCTCTCAACCCTGCAGATAAGTGGGGCATAATCTTTGATCAGGGACTTAGTAGTGCCCATGGGCAGCCCAAGATAAGTGAACGGCATGCTGCCAACAATGCACCCAAATGCATTGGCAAGATAGATCTCTATCATTGCTGATATTAATGGGAACAAGGCAGGATTTGTGGAAATTAACCTTAAGGCTGCTTGACAATTCAACCATGTGCAATAGTTCCTTAAGAATTCTAAGCTGCACTTCACAGGCTTCCATGATAATGACAATGACGTCAGCATATTGTATAATAGGGAAGGGCAAGTTGTCTGCTTGAGGGAAAGGAGCATGAAGGTTTCCTTGCCGAAATTAATGATTAACAGCACATTGTAAAAGATCTGCAGCAACGGCAAAAAGCAAAGGGGATAAGGGATCCCCTTGCCTTACCCCCCTTTTGCAAATGAAGTCTTTTCCAGCAGTGCCATTTAGAAGGACAGAGGAAGTAGCATAATTGAAGAGAGAACCAATCCAGGTGATCCATTTATGAGGGAATCCTTTAGCCTCCAACATGGCACAAATAGCAGCATGTTCTATCAGGTCAAAAGCCTTTTCAAAGTCGAGTTTGAGGATGATGATTTTCCTTTTAGACTGATGACATTGGTGGAGAAATTCAAAAGCCCAGCCCAGATAATCTTGGATGGTCCTGCCTTTAATGAAACCATATTGGTTTTCATGGATAATTTCCAGAGCTACCGATTGCAATCTATTGGCAAGCATCTTAGCAATAATCTTGGGGAGGTGTTGACTAGAGAAATGGGTCTAGAATCATTGACTGTTTCAGGATTGTCCTTTTTGGGGATCAAAGTTATATAAGAATAGTTAATGCTTTTCAGATCCACTTGATGATCATAAAAATCAAAGTGGAGTTTGTAGATGTTCTCCTTGATAATATGCCAAGCCTTTTTGAAGAAGAAGGTGTTGAAACCATCAAGCCCCGGGGCCTTGTCATGAGGCAGGTCAAGAATGACCTTGTCAATTTCCTCAGTGCTGAATGGCTGAGTCAGATGATCAAGATTGTCATGGGGCTGAACAATGCTTTGGAGATCAAATTGCATAGATGTTTCCACAGAGGTTCCAAGCCTTCTTTTGAATTCTTGATAGAAGAGAGCACTTTTCTCACTATGCTCAGTGACCAACCTGCCATTAACATCAGAGATCTGGCTGATGATATTTTTTCTGTAGCGTTCTGTGGCCATTGCATGGAAAAATTTGGTGTCTTCATCCCCACACCTAATGACTTTTTGGGTGTACCTTTGCATCTAGTAGACTTTCTGCATGTGCAGGAGATTTTGAATATGGGACTTGATGATTTTCCTGAAAGAAGCTTCATGATGAAAGAGAGGCATTATCTCCTCAAGTTTATCAAAGAAGGCAATTGTCATATTACAGTTTGTAATAAGCTTGGAGAGATTTGAGAGTCCCTTGGACCAGTTTCTGAGTGCACATCCGAGAGTCTTGAGTTTAGTACTGATTACTTGGGCACTATTGGGGAGGGCTGCAGGGGTGTTTCAAACATTCTTGATGATTTCGGAGCAGTCGGGGTGAGAGAACGAGAAATTTTCAAATCTGAAGATGTTGGCCTTTGGGATGTTGGTACCAATTTGGACTTTGCATGGTACATGGTCTGAAGTGGTTCTGGCAAGGGGTAAGACTAGTGAGAGGGGGTACTGTGTGGTCCATGCAGCCGAGGTAAAGAACCAATCAATTTGTTCTAGCAAGGGAGAATTCTGCATGTTGCTCCAAGTGTAACTTCGCCCTTTTAGAGGGAGCTCAATAAGACCAAGATGGCTGATAATATTATTGAAAACTAGGGAATCATAGAAACTACCCCCTGGTTTATTTCTGTTGTCACTAGACCTGTAGAAATTGAAGTCCCCAATGAGCAGCCAAAGATCTTCCTCTTCAATTTCTAGGTTGTAGAGCCAGGTAACAAAACTATCCCTAGCAGGCTGCCTACATGACCCATAGACTACCATAAGGACCCAAGAATTGCGGTTATGAGCTAAGGTAACAGAAAGTGTGATGGCAAAAGATTGCTTTTCAAGTGTAGAGATGGAGAAGTGATGAGAGGCCCAGCAGCCTCCAGAGGCTCCAACAGAGGGGCAGAAGTCAAATTTGTCAAATCTCTTAGGAGCAAGTTGCCTTATAAAGGCCAAGTCAATCGAATCCTTCTTAGTCTCCTGCAAGCAGAAAATATTCGCATTGCATTCATCTATTTTGTTCCTAATGTGATCCTATTTATCTTTATCATTAAGCCCGCGGACGTTCCAACATAAAATGTTCCAAGCACGATTATCCATTAAAACATGTGATGAAAGCAACATAAAGGCATGGGGAATAACCACCAAGCCAATAGCAGTAAGAAGTTAAAGAACTGCAGGGGGGCAGAAGCCCAAAGCAAGCATACTTGAACACATAACACCACTTCCAACTGAAGTGGTAATAGCTGCAAAATGATATGTCAGTACTCATTTGATCAGGCATCTGGGTTGTGCTGCAGAAGAGAGGGATTCAACTCCGAAGGAGGAACCCTACAGAAGGTGTTGCCCAGCTCAACCAGAGTGGTCACTTGGCCTCCATTTCCATATCTTCATTTAGGCTTTGTGAGATGATTGCCATCTTGAGATTTTGTACTGTGGACACTGCCACAATTTTCTTATTTTCTCCTCTTTTCCTTCTGGGTTATCCATCTAGCTGAATATGATTCTGGAATATGTCTTTCTTGAATCTGGAGCTCCTTCTGACTTCATCATCTACAATGGGGGTTTTGCAGCTGGTCTTTCTTTTGTTGGGTGCTTTGGGGGTTAAGTCATGGTCTGCAGTTAAGCCATCAGCAGCATCACCAGGGATCTCCAAAGAAGTGTCAACATCCCTCTGTTCCTCCAAGGGGAGCAAGCTGTCATAAGGAACAATTTGTGTGGTCTGTGGGAGGGAGAGTGGCTGATCAGAATCAGTTGATTGCTCATGGTGGGTCAGAGCAAGGTTCTCCATAGAGCCTCTGCATAGTTGCAGTCTGGGCCTTCTGCTGCCTGCAGATGAAGAGGCCTCAGCATTCTGTCCCCAGCAGAGATTGTCCTTGTTGAGGAGCCAAGGGTTATTATCCAGCCAAGCAGAGGAGATCCAGTTTTGGATAGGCAATGGGCTCTTCATTGGCAGCAGGTAGTGCAACTGGTAGGTTTTCTGGGCAACTTCAGTGAGGAGCGTCTCAACTGATGGGCTTGGGCCGAAACCTTGATGAATTTTATGAGCAAGCACTCTAACCAGGTGACAGTGGCGGATCCAGCGGTGGGTCGGGAGGGGCTGGAGCCCCTCCTACCACCGCGGACGCCATGAGAGCCCCCCCAAGCCCCTCCTAGAATTTTGAGAAGGAAGAAGAGGGAAGGAGGGGCTAGAGAAGGAAGAAGAGGAAGGAGACCCCCCTGCCTTCCATTCCTAGATTCGCCACTGCCAGGTGATCACTATCAAAGCTGAGTGTATTATGCTGAGAGGTGATAGTGACTTTGTGGGCCGACAGATCATCTGGGGCAGGTAGCTCCAATGTGACTGGAGTACCTTGAGCTCTGAAGAAGGACAGAGCACCACTGCTGACAGATTATTGGCTTTCTTAGGGAGCATCAGGGTGCATCAATAGGCCATTTGCCATTGCATCTGCTACAAGAGCATCAACAAGATTGCTGACCAAACCAAGCTCATTATCTCCAACTAATTCACCATCTTGCTGTGGCCATTGCCCCTAGCCATCTCCTTGGGGAGGGGGAGGGGGGGCTTCCCAGCCTTGAGCCACATTTTCTTGTTTGACAGCATGCAGATCACCCACATCTTCAACATTTCCAGCAGCAAGATCATCATTGACTATGTTGCCATGATTAGCAACTTCAGGGTGGGGTTGCCATTGGGAGGAATGGGGTCTCATCAGCAGGCATAACATCATTAAGGTTACTATCAAGTACAAACATAGGAACTGTCCAGGAGTTTCCAGCATCGCAATTCGGCCACTTTCATAGATAATCACACTCCTAGGGATTCTGCTAACCAAAGTGACATTGTAGCGTAAGAGCAGTCGAGATTTGCATCTGGAGTCGTCAGTCCATGTAATGACTGAGCCAAAGAGCCCCACAGCCTGGGTTATGATGTCACGAGTCTGAAAGTCTAGGGGGAAGGCCAAAAACAAAACCCAACATGTTCGCGTGAACGGACAGCTCCTCAGATTGATTCCACGATCATGCTCAATCACACTGAACTCACGAACTGCATCAAGCTGATGAGGGCTGAGATTTATCATAATCTGCCTAGCAATTGGAGTAGAGAATTGAACCAGACACAGGCCCAGTGGTGACAGACAGCAGGAACGGACTCTAATCTGGTGTTCTTCCTCTATGTAAGTAATAACTTCATCGATTGTGTCATAAGCCTAGCCTTGAGGAGGACGGGGAGTGACGGTGATGATGGCGTACTCTTCGTGACGATGCGGACGATTAGCAGAAATGATGACTCTTCCTCGCGCCGGTCGAGCCCAGTCTTCCACATTCATGCCCTCTGGCACGAAAGGCATTGGATTGACTTCGAATTTCGCCATTTCAGCCCAGTCTTGATCTTGATCGTCGGCTTGTAGAGGAGGTGATGAGACGGGAGACCTCAACTCGGCGAGCTCTGGGGAGGCGGGGTGGTGGTGGGGTTTTTCTGTAGCTTCTCTGTGATTTGGGGGAGGAGCACTGCACGCTGGCTCCTCACATTAGCAGTCAGATGAGGCGTCTCTTGGTCTTCTCTGGTGGGCCGCATAGGACCCTGAGTTTTCTTGGGCCTCCAAACAATTTTTGGCCTACTCTTGGTAAAACAGAATCTGAATGTGTGCCCAGAGTTAAAGCAGGCAGCGCATCTAATCTTTGACCGGCAGGAGTGCCTGCTCTGATTAAGCCCGAAGCATCGGGTGCAGCCATCAAGATGAAGATTGTTGGCCACAATGAATGACTTAAACGAATGCTTAACTGGCTGTAGACGGGTCGCTTGGGGAGGAGAGCCACTGTGTCGGGCATGCAAGTCTGTGGGCCAGCTCGATGAAACTGAATTTGGATTCAAATTCTGACCACCAATGAATACGTTTGAATCATCAAGCGGAGCTTCAGAGACTGTCTTCTTCAAAATACCAGGGAAAGGGGAATTGCCTGTCAAACGAGATGTCTCACCAGAAAGATTGATAACAAAAGACCCAATTTTGACGGCATGCTTCAGCTCAACTTTGGTGGTTTTTGAACAAGGATGTCAGCAAAACGCACCCTTTTCTTTTGAGATTGAGCAATTTCTCTTTTCTATCTCTTAGACATGACAAGATTCCAGCGTTTGGTTTCCTCAGCTTCCTAGAGGCGTTTTTCATGCTCCCAATGCGGAGCACCATTGCTCCAGAGATGAAAATAAACATCGAAAGCTTTACCAATAACTCTTCGAAGGCTGTAAATAGAAAAACCCACTGCCTTCCAAGAGACAGTGAAACGAAAGTGATTGTGACTTTGAAACTCAACTTGAAAACCATTGATTGATCCCCCCTAGGCAGGATTGCAACGTCAGAGCCACAGTTTCCTCATTAAGCTGAAAGAGATAACGTCTGAAGGTGGCAAGCAAAAAGAAACCATTATCAAACTGGTTGGTGGCATGAACCCTTCTGCCCAGAGACTTCAAGATATCCCTTTCAAAGCGGCGACCAATGTCGAAATCTAGAAGTTCACATGCCAGAGCCATGAGAAGTCACAATCCAGGACGAAAAAACCCACAGAGGAGAGCAAGCAGCCGGGACCAACAGGAGGAAGAGAGGAAGGACCACCAGAGCACCAAAGGAGAAGAATACCAAAAAGCACAAGGAGAAAACCAAAGGAGGGCAGGAGATTAGCACAGCACTTGCCATGGTTCTCGAACAGCGCCGCCGGGAATGGAGTTGTAGAGAGTAGGCATAATGGCTCAAAACAAAAAATTATTTTATTTTGCACAAAGCCCACTTTAATTTAAGCCCAAATTTTTTTATAGGCCCTATTTTCGACATGGGCCTAGAGCATTTTAATTCATTTTTTTCAGCATATCATTACAGCCCATTATAAGCCCATATACAAAATCTGGCAACACAGCCCATACACCAACGCATTCAGCCCATATACCAGCCCAACCCATGCATTCTGCCCACATACCAATACAGCCAAACACAGCCCATACATTTAAGATCCATATATCAACACAGCCCATGCCCCATACAGCATAACGGCCCATACATCATAACAAATTTCACATGACAACATAACAGATTTCACACGACAACATAACAGATTTCACATGACAAATAGCAAAGTAAAAGGCCTGCAGCAAACAAATTGTACATCTCCATAACTGATGAAGAACTGGTGCAGAACTGATGAAGTTCACAAAATTCAAAATTTTGCTGGATGTGCAGAACTGATGAAGTTCACATATGTACTTCATCTAGACAACTTTGTAGACAGATGAAGTTCACGTCTACAGAATTGATGAAGTTCACATCGGCAGAACAGATTACCTACGACTCATTGTTGACACGTAGCAGACGACGGAGAAGTGCGTTTGTCTCCTCGCCTTGCTTCTTCAGGATGTCCAGCTCCTGTTGTTGCTTCTTATTTGCTGCCTCAGTTTCTTCAAACTTGGATGTCAAGGATTGGAGCTGATTCTGTTGGTACTCGATCTAGCATCTTAGCGCTGCAGATTCTTCCCTTTCTACCTGAACCTCAGCCTCTAGTTCTTGTACACTTGCATTGACTACGGATGTTGCACCCTTCTTTGGGGCAGCCGGCTTGAGACCAACATTCTGAAGAAACTTTGACGACGGCAACACTTCGGCAACAGCTTCAACATCATTCATAGGGTCTTGTGCTTCTTCTCTAGGTTTAGCCACAACGTCTTGCATACGCTCCTAGTAAGATCAAACAAGTTTGCATTAGAAACAAGCACTACAGAATATTGGAGTCAGACAATAGAAACAGATCCTAACACAACTGTCTTCAGTTCAGAAAGTGCAAACTGTCTGTTGTTTTTTGACAGGAAACTCTAGTTGTAACTAACAGAAAAAATGCTAACATGTACCAAGTGCAAAATATCTCTAGCATGCTAGGCTGGATTATAGAACATGATAGATGATAACTTGCTCCAAAATTATCCAACTGCAGCAATGCATACATACATGAAACAGCGTCCTTGCATCGAACCTACTATATCAACAAAAGTTTGATCGATTCCTATCAAATGTGTTTAAACCATACAAGTAGCATGGATAGCAACCTGACCTAAACTAAGTATTGAGACAAAAAGGCAGATAAGAATTCGAAATCCTAGAGGGATACACGATCTCCTCTGCAAACAATTGAGCCCAAGCCATTCCAACAATCAGCACAACGTATATAAATAACAGTCCACTGAGATCAATTTTCTAATGAGATGAAGTGCAGTATAAATCTAACAATTAATAAAATAGTAGATAGTCTAGATAAATACTCAAGTGAACATTGTCGCTGCCTGTCTTCCTGACGAAACTTACAAGTGCTTCTTTGACGGGCTCACTGAGACCCGTCTTGCTGCTGCAATGCAGATCTCTGAAGAGGTCAATTGCAGTAGGAGGCGCATCTTTGTACTTGTCTTGCTTCTAAAATAAGAGGCAAACAAAGTCAGTTGGTCATATATTAGCATGTGCCCCAAACTGCAGCTAATTAGGCATGTTCCAACAACTAGTAATCATGCATGTTCCAACAACTAGTCAAGGTTAATCTGTTTTGCCCAGGATTACAGCATGCAAGGTTCACTAGCATCCTAATAATCCTGATACTCATACGCAGCATTCCTATGACAAAAAGTTAAGAAGTGACTGCTGGCAGCCATACTGACACTTCCATTACAATTGAGGCAGCTAGGTGCTTGCAAAAGAGTTATCGTGGCAGAACAAATTGCAAAACAAATTGCCTAAATTTATAATCTATCTACATCCATGTAAATGACAGTAAAAAATATCCAGCAGAACTAGTACAAGATATTTCCAAAAAAATTAGAGGCTCAAAAGGAGAACATGCTTACCACAGCAAAAGTCTGAGCAATGTAACATCGGGAGCCTGTCTTATGAGGGTACTTCACATTCCCACGGCTAGACTTGGCCTTCAAACACTTTTGCTATAATGGAATAGGAAATATTAGATAGCAGAAATATAGATAGATTCTAAAATGTGTTCAAGAAGTGACAAATTGTCTGAACATCGGAAATATTAGATAGCAGAAATATAGACAGATTCTAAAATAGGTTCAAGAAGTGAGAAATTGGTTGAACAGGACATGTTTCAACTTCAAGATGCCAAAACTGGTAAAAAGTGTCCATTTCTCAATCAAGTACAAATAGCAGGTAATCATTCTTATTGCAGCTGCTGGAGTGCTTATGGAACTAGGAGCCTAGCTGAGACATCTTACCTTATGCTCTGGGGATGACCACAGTTCAACAAGTCCTTTCCATTGCTCATCAGTCATTCCTTCCAATGGTGATGTTGTCCTCACTTCATTTGCAGGTACATCATCAAAAAAGATCTTCTTCAGCTTGAGATGCCGGTGGGCTAGCACCTTGGTGATGAGCGATTGACAACACGGTGTGCGTGTGACGTGTCTCTTGGCTGGTGCGGTTGCAGGTGACAGGTGGAGACGAGATACATGCGACGACGAGTGAAGAACGGAGATAGGATGCCATGCTGACGAACCGTGGGACGGTGAAGGGTGGATCGAGGCTCGCGTTCGAGGGACAGGCGATCGTGCGATGTACGTCTACTGTACCTGGCTGCATGGCGGGAGGACATCGTCGAGGGAGGTTTCCGGATTACGCCACAAAATCTGGGGTTCGCTGGTTGAGCCACAAAGCCATGCATCGTACCGGGACGCTCGTGCGGCGGGCGTTGGTCGAAGATGGAAATTCCGGCGATCGCGATACGATTTCGGATGGTCGTGTGGCGACATTGCGAGGATCACATCGCGGAGATAATCGGTGCTGAAAACCATGGCGACCCGTGACAAGTTTGAGTTTCGCGCTCCGTTTTTCGATGGCACAGATTATGATTACTGGAAGTCGCGTATGACCAATTATCTCAAAGGCAAGTCGTTGAAGCTGTGGAAAATCACACAAGATGCTATATATGCGATTCCAGCTGAGGATCCGACTGTAGCCGCTGAGATCGAAAAGCTTGAATTAAATCATCGTGCTGTTGCCATTTTACAATCATCAATTTGTAAATCTGAATATGATCGTGTTTCCAGTGAGGACCTAGCTTACAAGATTTGGGATAAACTTAAAAAATATCATGAGGGTTCTACAACTATGAAAATTAGAAAGTTTGAGATTCATCGAAAAGAATTTGATGCTTTTTGCCAATTGCCTGGTGAATCTGTTGATGACATGTTTGCGCGTTTTCAAGTGATTGTTAATAAGATGAAAGCCCTGAATAGCAATATGCCTTATGATGATCATGCTAGGGCTCTCAGATTATTACACTCGCTTAATGATGAATGGGATATGAAAGTTGAGGCGATCGTTGAATCTGCAGGTTATGAGACTCTCACCACCGATGAGCTTTATAGTAAGCTGAAATCAAAAGAGATCGAAATTGTTTCTAAACGCAAATTGAAAAATCCCACAGCTGCTTCTTCTTCGGATGTTCCAATGGCTTTGATTTCTGGAAATAAGACTAACGCTAACGCTAATCCAAATGTTTCCAGTTTTGCTTTGTCTTCCTTGTGTCATGTTGCAGATGAGGAGTTGGAAGTGTTAGATGATGATCAGCTTGTATTGCTCTCCAACAAGTTCAAGCGTGTGTATGACAACAGGCGCAATAGAAGACGTTCAGATGGCTGCTACAACTGTGGTGAGCGAGGACACTTTGCTGCTGATTGCCCGAACAAGATGAAGTCCTCCGAGCAGGGAAACAGTTCCTCTAGGCGCCAGGAGCAATTCAGAGAAAAGAAGAAGGAAAAGCAATGGAAGAAAGGCGGACGAAAATACTCTGATAAGCAAGTCGCTAAGGCTGCACATGTTTTGTTATCTTCTTTTGGAAATTATGTTTCAGATGGCTCGTCGGACTCCAGCGATCCAGACTCCGAGGACGAGACACCCAAGAAGAAGACTGATGGACTTTGCTTCATCACTAATGCCGACAGCAACGGCGGGATATGTACTATGGCATTGGAGGGCGATGTAACCGACAACAATGACGAAACTTCTGATGATGAGGTAGATACTTCTGCAGAACAAAGAATTGCTGATTTAACTAAAATTGTTCATAAGCAAAATAAAGTGTTGGCTAAACTTAAAGCTGATTATGATAAAACTTGTGCTGAATTAGCTACTCTGAAAAATGATACATTTACTCCTGTTGAATCTAGTGAATGTGAAGAATGCTCAATTCATATGAGTTCGCTTTCTGAATTGCAAACCAAGTATGCTTCCACTGTTGATGATCGAGATAAACTTAATGTTGAATTAAATGAACTTCGTTCTCGGTTGAATTTGCTTAGTGCGTGTGTTTCTTGCCCACTTTTGAAAGTTGACTTGGATAATGCTTTATGTCGGGTAAAAAATCTTGAAGAACACATTTGTCCTGATGGACATCGTCGAGGGAGGTTTCCGGATTACGCCACAAAATCTGGGGTTCGCTGGTTGAGCCACAAAGCCATGCATCGTACCGGGACGCTCGTGCGGCGGGCGTTGGTCGAAGATGGAAATTCCGGCGATCGCGATACGATTTCGGATGGTCGTGTGGCGACATTGCGAGGATCACATCGCGGAGATGGAGGGATCGCGGACATCGTGGAATTTGCCATGGAGGACGTTAATTGGAAATAAAATTCCTGCCGTTACGCGTTGAAAATTGAGTCCTAATTGATTGCGTATTGGCAGAGTTGTAATTTAGGTAGGCCACCCTTTAGGGATATAAATACGTGGCACCTGGGGTTGGGAGACGTATTCCTTTTGCTACAGTACCGCGGTTACTATTCACGGACGTGAACAGTAACGAAGCGCTACAGTAACCGGGAACCATCTCTCTTCCTTTTTGTCTAGCCTAGGGTTTTGATTCCTAGCGAGGGATTTTTGTTAATCTCTCCAATTAAGAGAGGGAGGACGATCGGGCGGAGGCTAGATGCAATTTTTGTAAGAACAATTACTCGTTTCAATCATTTATATTTGTGAATTGTTTTTTTTGTTATTTGCATCTCGGTTTGGATCTCGCCGCCGCCGCAGTGTCTCCGGTTTTTTT
>OAMR01000500.1:38937-110791 GCA_900205405.1 Echinochloa crus-galli | reverse complement strand
GTGGTTATAAGCTGTATCAAATGGACGTGAAAAGTGCTTTTCTAAACGGTTTTATAGAAGAAGAAGTTTATGTTAAACAACCGCCTGGTTTTGAACACCCCAATTTTCCTGATCGTGTTTTTAAGTTGCAGAAGGCTTTATATGGTTTGAAGCAAGCACCTCGTGCTTGGTATGCTAGATTGAAAACTTTTCTGCTTAAAAACGGGTTCAAAATGGGTTCAGTCGATAAAACTCTGTTTCTCCTCAGGCAAGGCAATGACACTTTAATAGTTCAGATTTACGTGGATGATATCATTTTTGGTGGTTCCTCTCATGCTCTTGTGAAAAAGTTTGCAGATGTGATGAGCAAAGAATTTGAGATGTCTATGATGGGCGAGCTGAAATTTTTTCTTGGCTTACAAATAAAACAAACTTCGGAAGGTACATTTGTGCATCAGGGAAAGTACACTAAGGATGTCCTGAAGAAGTTTGCTATGGATGATGCAAAGCCAATTTCTACGCCCATGCCGACTAGCGCAGCTTTGGATGCTGATGAGGACGGCGAGCCCGTGGATCAAAAGGAATATCGAAGCATGATTGGGTCGTTGCTGTACTTGACTGCTACGAGGCCAGATATACACTTTGCTGTGTGTATGTGTGCTCGTTTTCAGGCGTCCCCCCGGACTTCTCACCGTCAGGCGGTGAAACGCATAATGAGGTATCTTCGATTTACTCCTGAATTTGGTCTTTGGTACTCTACTGCTTCGACTCTCAGTTTGTGTGGTTATTCGGATGCTGATTTTGCTAGGTGTCGTTTGGATAGAAAGTCTACATCGGGTACTTGCCTGTTTTTGGGTTCTTCACTTGTTTCTTGGTCCTCTAGAAAACAATCCAATGTTGCTCAATCTACTACAGAGGCCGAGTATGTTGCTGCTGCTAGTTGTTGTTCCCAGCTTTTATGGATGATAGCTACCTTCCGCGATTTTGGTTTGTCGTTTTCTCGCGTTCCTCTCTTGTGTGACAGCACTAGCGCTATAAGTGTTGCAAAGAATCCTGTGCTTCATTCTAAGACGAAACATATTGAGGTTCGTCATCATTTTCTGAGGGATCATGTTGAGAAGGGTGATATTGAGCTTAAATACATTGATACTAGTCAGCAACTTGCTGATATTCTGACTAAACCACTCGATCAAACCACGTTTGCACGTTTGCGTGGTGAGTTCGGGGTGTGTTACCCATTCTAGTATAATTGTAAGTTGCTTCGGTTACATATGCTTTATACTTGTTTTGGCTAGTTTGCGACCGATGCTTTTGGAGAGGTTTTTGATGCTTTGCGTGACCAATTTTGTTTTGAAAACAACACATATATACTTAAAAATTTATGTTGGGCTTTGCGTGCTTCTTTGGACTTAGTGTCTTGTTGAATTCTCGATATATATCTTGCTCATGGTTCGGTTTGCTAGCTTTCTTTGCAATGAGTCAAAGACTTTGTCACTGCAAATGTAGTTTCTTTTGGGCCTATGGAAGGAAAGTTTCTTTGTGTCGCAAAGACACACATGAACCGGGCACCCTATAGTCCAGGGGCTGTCAAAAGATCCCAGATCAGCAGGGACATTAAAAGAAAAATGGGATATATTCAGCATAAAAATTGGGTTATAAAAGAAAAATATGGAATGCTGAAAAAGAGGGTATATTGAATATCATATGGACTGGTGATCTTGGAATGGCAGCCTAAGTTGGCTACTCACAGCTTGCCCGAGATGCAGGTGACGTGTGTGCCACGGGTTTGTCTTTCATGGCATAGACCTGACTGAAGCATTTGCATTGAACCTTGCTTGAAGGTTTTGTGGACTGTCGTGTGAGCTTGCTATATGTATTGCTTTCAGCTTGGTACTGAGTTTGGATTTTGCATGTTTTTGCCTGGCTAATTTGTTTTCAAAAAGACTTTAATTCTAAATTTCTATTGGTCATGGCATTGCGTTGCTTCTTCTCTAGATGGCTAGTGTTGTTGGTTAGCTATTATAAGTGTTTGGCATATGTCTCAGAAGTTTCTACTTGTGCTCTATCACATATTTCTCGAAATTTTATCTTGATGGAGTGCTTTGTCAACAAGGGGGAGAGTAAGTAGCGCACAAATTCATTTTCGCAGGGGGAGTTTGATTTTTGCTGAGACAACATGATTTGATATATGCATGAATTGAGGGGGAGTTTTGCTGAAATTGCTGAAATTCACTTTGGGGATTGTGTCGAGTCTAGCTTTTAGGATCAAGATTTTTTTTCTTTCTTTTTACTTTTCTTTTTAGCTCGATTAAATTTGTGCGGTGTGGTGTTGTCAATGCACTCATCAAGGGGGAGATTGAGATGCCGGTGGGCTAGCACCTTGGTGATGAGCGATTGACAACACGGTGTGCGTGTGACGTGTCTCTTGGCTGGTGCGGTTGCAGGTGACAGGTGGAGACGAGATACATGCGACGACGAGTGAAGAACGGAGATAGGATGCCATGCTGACGAACCGTGGGACGGTGAAGGGTGGATCGAGGCTCGCGTTCGCCCCCCCCTCGAGCAAATCGACGCAAGCTTTTTCGACTGCCATGTCTTTTGTGTCCATGGAAAATTTTGCCTAGTTAAGAGCACAAAAACAATGATCAGACACATCAGATTAGCCTTTTTCATGTCATTAGATGAAGCCTGGAGACCAAAGGAAGAGACTTGATCTACTTACAGAAATTTTGCCCATGCAGTCTACCAAAACAGAGTCATCCTTCTTGTACTCTTTCCAATGAGTAAGGATTGGCATGTGCTGCCTCAGCACAAGTCCACTTTCAAATGCAAGTTTTGCAGCTTGCAAGGGTGCCTCAGGTCTTCTCTTGCCTTCAAGAATGAGGGAGCTTGCTGTTTAAGCCATAACACATCTTATCCAGACCCTTACCCATACTCCTTCCTCTTCTGCGCTGGTTTATCATGTCATTAGGCACACCTGAAAAAATGAGTATTTTCAATGAGTGGTGCACATCATATAATTTATGACAACAATGTGAATTTATTGGACAAAGATTCTTGCCTTCAAGTATTTCCATATCTTCAAGCTCATCAACTTGGGTAGGAGCCGCTGGTGCAAGAGCAGATGCATCATCATCTTCATTTGAACCATCAGCACTACTCTCACTAGACAATTCATCTCTTGCCCTCTTCCTAGTCATTTCTTGAATCCGATCATCATCATCATCATCTTGGCCTTCCTCCTCCACATTCATGCCAACATCATAATTGAAACCAATAGGTTCACCCAGATTTCCTGCATTATCATTTATTCCAGCATCTGGTGGTTCTCCATGAAGTGTCCACTTATCATATGTGCTACACATCCCATACATAAGTAGGTGGTCCTGCACAAGTCCTGTATGCCCATAAACTTGGTTCAAACATTCACGACATGGACAGAGTATCTCTTCATCATCACCAAACCTCTCTGAAACAAACTTCATGAACTCGGTGACCCCATCCTGATGAGGCTTGCTAAATAGCCTACTATTGATCCAATCTCTGTTCATCTACACAACATTGAAATAAGATGGCAAATTATTTTTTTTTGACTAACATGAACTTCTCAGCTTGAAAATCAAAATCAACTAGCTTTTACTTTCAGAAAATCAACAGGCAACAAGGATCTACAAACTTCAATATAACTCATAAAGAAAAACACAAGGATGCAGAGATTTAGATCAGCCATACTTGAGGAGATTGGATCCTAACAACTAATTTCTCGCACCCATTCACGTCAAGTCATATAATTTGAACCAATAGTAATCAGAATATACAATACATTGCCCTCCTCCTTACCTCGAGGTCCAGGAAATTGAGGAGGTGGAAGCGGTCGTAATGGGGCCAACGACGGCCTTGACAGTGCCCTCGATGTAGTTGACGCCCTGCTTGGCGTAGGGAGCCTACAATAGGTGGAAACTCCGGCGCGATGCTTGCAGTAGTTCGACACCGGCGTTGGCAATGTGGACATCAATGCTTGAAGTACCAACATCATCGATTAATAATTGTTTATGTCTAGTGCTCTGTGCTAATTGCAATCAAAATTCCTTGCTAATGTCTAATGTCTAGTTGCAATCAAAATTCCTCAAAACAATGAGCTACTCACCTTGTTGCCGCTGCAGCGTTCAGGCCTGACAGCGCTTCTTGCCGCCTTGCGCCCTAACTGGCTGGCCGCCGCACGCCGCCCCTGCGCCCTTGCGGGCAGACGCGCTTCACCGGCCGCCACCCTGCGCGGCTGCGCCCTTGCGGCCTTGCTGGCCGCTGCCTTGACCCCTACGCCTTGCTGGCCGCCAGCCGCCATGCGCCGCCAGCCGCGGGCCGCTGCTAGGGTTAGATCGAGGAGGAAGTCGAGACAAGGAGCGGAGGAGGAGCCGGGAGCGAGCGGAGATTGGTCACGACGTCCACATTGCAATGTGGCAGCGCAAGACAGGGGCGATGACAGGGCGGCGGCCTAGCTGAGCGGCGGCGGCGGCGGTGCAAGATGTGGCGCTTAGATGCCGTTTATGCAATTGTTACTATGTTTATATGCATAACTAGCAATAGTTGCTTCCATTTACAACAAGCCTGTCGTAGTCCAATGGTGGAGTCATAGCTCTTTGTTGGACGAGGTCGCGGGTTCGATTCCTATCACAGCCGTTGTTTAATTTTTTTCCCATTTTAGCGCAAGCCCACCTGGGAACGCTTGGCTGGGTCGGAAAAAATAAGCCCACCTGGGAACGCTTGGCTGGGCCGGAAAAAGAAACAGAGGCCGACAAAACAATTGCCAGGGCCGACAAAGGGCGCTGCCAGCCCACTTAGCTGGGCGAAAAACAAGAGCCCGAAAAGGGTAGAAAATAATATATGTGGGACCCATGCTGGCAGCATGGGTCACTTGTCCAATTGGTAGTGGGACCCACCCAAATCTTATATTTTTCTTTTGAAAATTTATGACGTTTAATAATTTTGCTTAATGACAACACAAAATTCGTCACGATTTTGACTTTGCTATAGTTTGTGACGATTCTTAGTTACACTTAATGACAAACACCTTATTTTTGTCGTTAAGTTGGAACGTCACAAAACCAAACATGATAACGACGAATAAGTAGAACGTCATCAGGTATCCATCACAAAAGTCTATATTTGTTGTAGCGTATGATTCTTATTTCTTCAAATTAATAATGTGAACCTCTTATGTTCATGCTTTTTAAAGACTATGAATGCACCAAATCTTATTTCAAATCATTGAAGAGATTAAAAAAAATTCCTCGATGGTTTTCCTATCTCAAGATATTACATGGATTGGCTCGCCTCGATGGGAAGAGCGTCTTTTCGAGTGGAAGCATTTGATTGCAGATGGAATCCTAGAGAACATTCCTATGCAACTTCCTTTGAATCACAATCCTATTGTCTAGAAACAACTATGTTTTAAAAGTAAATTATTTGACAACTGATTCCGCAACATGTGTCTAGCTGGCTATCAATACATGTCCTCAATCCATAGTGCAAAAGCCACTCCTATTTATATGGTAAGTATTTTTGGTATGTTGATACATAGTTTCAACTCAAATCACATGCCATAGTATCACATATTTACCTATACACGCTACTTATTCATGGGAGGACAAGACAATGTAGCAAAACTTTTTATAACATATTATAGTGGAGGGAGAATGTTTATCGAAAGAGGCTTGCAAAAGGCATACAAGACTATCTTGCCCGCATCACATGCAAACAGATTTGAAATAGAGTTGTTGGGGGAAACTGTAAGATTTCAAACTTTTATGTATCCTACAATTTATTGATGTGTTACTATAAAGTCATTTTGTAGGATATTTTACTCGTATTTGTTGACGCAAAAAATCATGCGATGACAATCTGCGTGAACACACGATTGGCCTCGGAGATTTGCTTCACTCCAACGATTAGCCGATGCTCCTGAGGTTTGTGGCGTGCTAGTCAATTTGACCTATAATTGACAAGGGAATAAAACAGTGTAAAATTCACAAATCGGCTATGATTCCGAACTTTCCTTCTCTGTATCAGATCGGCTAAGACAGGCGATGATGGGTTTAAAGCCTGAATACAAGACTCAAATCGGCTATGCGCTTAAAAACTTAAGAGCCGATTCGAATCTTAGATTTAGACTGATAAATTGGTGATAAAAACTAAAGCTTAACAAAAATAACGAATTAAATCTATTAAGATCTAGCAGATATCGATAACTTTGAACGAAACAGCAAAGCAGAGCAAAACAACCTAAATCGGCTAATCTGATTGGCTGAATGGCAACGTTCAATAAGGGGTGTAATAAACAGATTCTAGATAAAAGTGAGGCACTAAAACCTATAATCTGAAGATTACGATAACTTGGTGCAACAACTAGATTTTAGATAAAAGTGATGCACTTAAACCTACATCTAGCGATCGCTATAACTTAGTGCAAAGATTAAATCTTAGATTAAAGTGATGCACAATTAACCTAAGATCTAACAATTGCGATAACTTTTTGGAGATCTACACGAAACTATAGTGATACGCTAATAATTAGAACCTAGAGAACACCAGATAAAAGCGGAACTTACAAGCAAGCCAGAGATCACGGAGATGTAGCCCAGCGAAGACTTGAAAAAACTCGTTAAACTACTGAAACTAGGGTTTAAAAGTAGATGCAATACCAATAGAATAAAAGTTTGTTTGATTTGGTGTGTACAAAGTTTTTCGTAACTCGAGGACTGCTAATTATAACCTAAGATATAGACTCCTCGTCGATTACGGCGATTCTCAAACTTGACAAAAAAGAAAGTAAACATTCCTAAAACAATAACAAAATCTTAAAACTTGACGAACTCGTTGTGTCCCCACTGCCATATACGTTAATCATTTCTCATCTTTTAATCGTGCATCCTTAATCAACCTTGGCCACATCAACCTTAAGCAGTGACTTGATCGGCTTCGCAATAAATTGGCTTCCATTCTCGCCTTCAACCATCGGCTACCAATGGCTATCTCTCCTTGATCACAACCCTTGAACACTAGTACAAAAATCAGTGTCAACAATATTTTTATTGAGTTTACATAAATATGGTATTTCAGGTGTTAGTGTTCCGATTGTTTTTGACATATTATTTCGTTGATGATGTTCATCCAACTATAGTTATTTTATCTCCCGTTGTAATACACGGGTATTTTACCTAGTCTTTAAAGAAGGATGACTTGGCATTTTACTATGATTCAAAAGGTCAATCACTTCACTTTTTTTTTGATAGCTTGCGTGCCCTTTAAAATTTAACTTTGACCCGCAATCTCATTTTCAACATATTTTATAATCATTACAAAATCATGAGCCACAAAAATGGTCTAGATAATAATGTTTGTTACATTATTATTTAGGAAAAGGTCCATTTTGACCGTCCAACCCTTGCCTCAGTATGGTTCTGATCATCGAACTCCAAAACCGGGAATCTTGACCATCCAACTATCAAAATTATTTTTAAATTTGGCCATCGGGGCGGTTTTGATGGGTGGTTTTAATTTTTTTATGTACAATTTAATCCTTAGATCTTAAAATAATTATTACTTTTTAAAATAATCATTACTTTTTAAAATGATTATTACTTTTTAAAATGATCTTAAAACGCCAATATAAGAAAAGTAAAACAAACGATTAGAAAATAATATGTTCATGACTTTAAAAGATAAAGCTCATCATTACGAACACATGACCACAAGAATCACCTATCGAATATACGAGAATCCAAATTAGGTGATTCTGATTTTATTTTTTTCGTATATCCGATTTAGGCGATTCTTCTGGTCATGCGTTCGTAATGATGAGCTTTATCTTTTAAAGTCATGAACATATTATTTTCTAACTGTTTGTTTTACTTTTCTTATATTAGTGTTTTTATACAACAACATAAAAATAATATATTAAATAATGATAAAATAGTGTAAAGACTATTTTAAAAGATAAAACCGCGTGACTGCAAGAATCACCTAAATCGGAGGTACGAGCATAAAGAAATAATCATTTTGAGATCTATGAACTAAATTGTAAATAAAAAAATTAAAATCACACATCAAAACCGTCTGATGGACAAATTTGAACGGTTTTGGTAGTTCGATGGTCAAAGATTCCCGATTTTAGAGTTTGATGGTCAGAACCAAACCGAGGCTAGAGTTAGATGGTTAAAAATGGACTTTTCTCTTATATTTATTGCCCGTATTTCCCATCTTGTGGTGGTTGCCTAGTTGGTGAGTGCTGACCCTTATTACAAATCTACTTGCATCATAACTAAAATATTTTAAATTGAAAAGAGGAGCAAGATTTCACATAACACAAGCTGAGCAAAGCAAAAAACTTATGAAAATTATGTACTACATCCGTTCTAAATTATAAATTACTTTAGCTTTTTCTAATTAATAGATTTTAATATGCTTCCAAACATAGGCTATGTCTAGATTTGTAGTAAAAATAATAAATATTTAAATATTTAAATAATCTATAATTTAGAACTGAGAGAACTATATTCAAGTGGTTGAACCCTGTTATATGAAAAAAAAAATTGCTCCCTCATTTCTGATCCCCTGTTCGCCTGCTGCCTGTTACGCATTCATCAATCGAGGGAGAGAAACCCGATAGACTGCTGCTTGGATTCTCTCTCTCTCTCCACCTGGGCGACGGCGGCGGCGGCCGCCTCTAGAATCCAAAGCGATCTGTAGCGAGCAGCCTTATCTACTCGCAGTCCGGAAGCGGCCACCGGCGAAGACCAGAGCAGAGCATCACCGCGCTCTCGTCTTATTCTGCGGAAGGATGGAGGGGGAAAGGGATGAGGCGGATGGGGTGGGGGAGCCATCCTCGGTAGCTGCCGGCGGCGAGCTAGATCAGGCGGCGGCGACCACGGGTGAGATTCATTACTGCCATTTCGCCCCCTTTTTCTTTTCTTTTCCCTGCTCCGCGCCGTTGTGTTTTTTTCCCCATTCCTCAACACCGCTCGCCCCACCTGTCGTCGTATCCCTCAGAATCTCTTCCGAGCATGGTGGATCAAGAATGGGGTAAGGCGGCGTGCAGCGACGAATCCATCGAGAAGTGGACGGCGGCCGACGTCTTCCGCCCAGGTGAGCTGGTCGAATGGCGAGCCCCCGCCAAAGAGGAGGCTCCGTCGCCGTCCACCATGGAGGACCAGTTTGTGATCTTGTCTCTAACGCATATAATGTGCGGCCTGAGGGTGGATGCGAGCGATTTCATAGTCAGCGTGCTCGCGCACTACGGAATCGAGTGGTCTCACCTGACCCCCAACTCGATTACGGCGCTGAGCATCTTCGCCCACCTGTGTGAGGCATACTTGGGTGTTCCACCGACGGTGGAGCTGTTCGCGCACTATTACAGGCTCTATCGCAATAACAAAGGCGAAACAGACACACTTGGGGCCGTCTACTTCCGGCTGAGGGACAAGATGAAGAGGAGTTATCCGGTGTACTACTTGAAGGCCTCACAGTTCGCGTGGACTTGCCTATGGTTCTATGCAAAGTTGCCGCAGAGCTGCCGATTGACCTTCAAGGGCCATGCACTGAAGGAGTCAAACAATTGGAAGGAAGTGTTGGTCCTTTCCCCTGAGCAGGAGAAGCAGGTTCTCCGAATCGAGAAGCTGAGCAACCAAGGCTTGACTGGTATAGACATTGTCCAGGACTACCTCAAGCACCGGATTAGCCCTTTGCGCCGAAGGGCGCATTTGGCATGCAACTACACTGGTCCAACAGATCCCACCAGGGATTCGGATAAAGGTGCATATGCTACTTTTACTAAATTTGCCTTATCTATCATAAACTTATAGGGGTAATGTGAACCAGTGAGGTAGAGCATGCTCGTCATCTGCTCTTTTATCCTTTTATTCCAGCATTGATGTGGTAATTTGTAGCTATATTTCTTTTTCTGATTAAGCTTATCAATAAAAAACGGTGATAAGGACGAGAACTCTCAGAGACTCTCCTGTCAGTGACTAGAAAGGAAATCAAATGTTAATATTGTTTCAGTAGTTTTTATGCAAGCACCATGAAATGGCATTGTGGCTAGGAGGAATATAACAGGATTTCTTTGATGCATCACACCTCCAAGACAGTTGCCTACAATGAAAATTTTGTATTTGTTTAAGCAATATGATAGAGAAATGTACTTTTCCTTGGAGGCTCTGTTCTTATAGCATTAAGTTTATATCTGGATGCAGAAGGTTGCATGAAAATAATTGTTCTATGTTTTAGTTGTTATTATTTTTATTTTACAGTACGTACATCGTTGGTTGAATCACACATTTTACCGAATTATTAATAAGTTGAGTATGATTAGCATAGAGATCTATTACAACACCAAACTGTAGTTCATATGGACTCTCCCTTTTAGTCTAAAATCTGTAATAGATATAGTTGCTTGATGGTACAATTGTTGTTGTTAATTTTTTTATAGTTAACAACTTAACATTAATGGCTAGGGCCTAAATGTGTCTAGTTTATATACAACTGACCACACTGTTTTCTAATCTAGTTGTGTTTATTTTTATGCATGTGCTTTTACTATGGGATATTATAATTTTTTCCCCCTTTGAAGGATAATGCAGCAATTCCTAGCTTCTCCATCAAGGACTTGTTAGGCTATTGGAGGATCCTCCAAATAGCACAAATAAAGGTATCATATCTGGTGAAGTTTCTTATGTCTTGTTTTTCTTATGTAGACCTTTCTGAGGAAGACATTGATAGCAAGCTAAGCTACCTTCTAGATCTTAAGAAGACAGCGCAGAAGGAACCCGCAAGGAAACCTAATGTTCCGAAAAGCCTGATCAGAGCATCAGCCGATGAACCTCTCGTAAGTAGTGCAGTAATTATGTGAAGGGAATTTGTTCATGCTTTCCTTACAGTTGGACCAATTTACAGGATTTGCTGCATGTTCTGTCGACTCTCAAAGCTAAGAATAAATCAGTTGAGGAATTGACAGCTCCAAGAACAATTAGGAAATCATCAGCAAATAAACTTTCTGTCGCGGCCTCTGCACGAAGAAACACAAGGCAATCTGCTGTGCCCAGGAAGATTGCCGTAACTCCACCTCCTGAAATCGACTCTTCCCCAGTTCAAGGCCATTCGGATCTAGAAGATGAGGAGATTCTGGAAGCCAGAACAACTGTAACAACTGCAGCTTCTCCAAACCAGGGTGTGGAGCAGAAATCTATACAGAACCCTTCTGAGATTGAAAAGGGGAAAAGAGTAGCATTGATGAAGCCTATTTCCTCAATCATTGGTAGCAAGAGAAAGTCCGTTGCCCCCGCTTCTGGATCTCAAAGAAAAGTAAAGTACTCATTTATTTCCTCTATGGGAAAGACCAGGTAGGTCTTGAAACATATTCTTGTAGAAAAAAACATGTCTTTAGAATCTGACTGAATCATTCATGCAGGATGCCATCTTTGCACATAAAAGGGACTTCCATGAGAAAAGAGGCAGCAGTGGCCCAGAATCCACAGTCACCAGGATCAGTTCGACCTTCACCTGCCTCTTCAGTGGAAAAGGGAGAGAAGAGTGCGCTGTTCACACTAGCTAATGTGGTTGACCAGAATAAGGTGGCTGAGTTATCCTCACCTGCCTCCTCACTTGACCAGCCTGTTAGGGATTCTCCTCCCAAAGAGGTTGATCCTGCACAATCTATTTCTGAGAGAGTTCAGCACCAGGAAGCCACTGAAGAATCAGCTCCCATTCCGGTGTCTAATCCAGAGGAAATAAACAGTGAGGCAATATGGGAGAGGATGAAGAAAGTTTGTGGTGAAGTAAGTGCCGACTAAAGTTATGGTTTTATTGTGCCCCTCCTATATAAGAGTTTTCTTGAACACCCATCACAAAATAGGTGCAATGCAATCTTGTAGATTATTACAATTTACAAGATAAAAAAAGAACTACCCACAACATCTGATCAATAAATAGCTGAAAGGGACAAGCTACTAAAATAATCTGTAAACCACAACTGTTCCATCTAGTCTCCACAGTTGCTGCATGCTCCATTGCTGAGAACCTTATTGTTTCTATCTTACTAATGAGTTGAGTTTTCTGAATATTTGAAATCAAATATGTCACACAGGCTAGCCTACCCCAACTAGCTTGGGACAAAAGGCTATGTTGTTGTTGTTGTTGTTGTAAATATGTCACACAGGGGTGGAGCTTAAGAAAAACGAAAATGAGCCATGCCCCTCACTCTTCAATTTAGTTACGAAGGCACTTCATTTTAGGGAACAAATTTGTCAAAAAGTGATAAATATCTAGTTTATCATTGTTGTCACACATAAACAAAAAACAACAACAACCAGACCAGATGGATAGACATTCATCAGATTTCGTCTTAAAGAAGAATACCTCTGCTTTGAACCTGGGCCGGTTATGGGGTTTCATCGGCTCCCTGGAGTTCATCGCTCTACCGTTTCTCCTTGAGAAGTTGTGGTGCTGTCACACATAAACACAGCCAAACCTGTAACACATAAACAGACCTCTACGCTACTGCTGTGACCCATAAACATAACCAAACCTGTCCACACAGAAACACCACCAAACCACTCACACAACAGAACTTTCCGCCACTCCTGCCACACATAACATGACCAAACCTGTAACACATAAACAGACCTCTGCGCTACTGCTGTGACCCATGAACATAACCAAACCTGTCCACGCATAAACACAACCAAACCTGTCACACAACAGAACTTTCCGCCACTCCTGCCACATTTAACATGGCCAAACCAGTCACACATAAACACAAACAAAACCCATTTGCTATCACCCTGTATTAACACCTCTGCACCAGACTGTTCATTGTCCAAATTCCTTTCTGCAGTGCTTGTCATACTAGTTCACATTTTAAAGGGGTCCAACTCTTCCTTAACATTTTGGCACACAGGAAGTTTTTCTACCATATTAGTTGTCTTGAATTCCATTTCAAGAGAAAGCATTCCTCTCCATGCCACAATTGCATTGCACTAAAGGTTTTCCGTAAATTCAGATACTGTTATGACCGGCGTGCCGTAGGCTCGTCGCGCAAGACGTGGGCAAGGAGTCTCTGGTAGTTAGGATTTGTTTCCAAGTTTATTTAGATTATGTTTAGGAAATATCAGTAAGAGTCCTTAGTTGTTAAGAGTTGGGAGTTCGGCCGCTCTATTTATAGAGACCCGAAACTTGTAATCGTTTAAGCAGAAACATATTATTGTTTCCGGCTTCCCTTGGGAGCCGGGAGATCTCCAGCCCTAGCCGCCTCCTCTTCCTGCTCTCGCGCCAACCCTACGACGGCGCCTCCTGTGCGCCGTCCTCGCCGCCGTCCACCGCCCAACCATCCTTACTCCCTCAGGGAGATCCCCGGTAGGATCCGTAATCCTATCAGATACCTTGAACTGACACTGCACTTGTTATTACAACCCAACTGCTGTTCAGTTTTTCAATGCTGAACCATTCCACGTTTGTCCAACTTCCCAAAGACCAAAGCAGTAATTTCACTAGGAGCCTGATTATTCAGCAATAGTTTGCACTGAGCAACAGATATAGTAGCATTGAACATTGCCGTAGAGTTTTCATCAGCTGAGAGCTACAATCATTGGTAAGGTCTGTTAGTTGCAACCATAACCATTTTACTAAGCAGAATTTGAAAGATATTCTTGTGCAATTTCATGACCCTGTTACTATGCTTTAACAAATCATTGTCTTATTATTTATTTTAGTGGCAAGTTTAAGTTTGTAAATAGCTGATGTCCAAGAAATTTGTGAGATTAAACTTTTAGATGTGTGTTTTGCAAGGCACGTGATATTATGGTTGAACACATCCATTCCTCATATGCTACCTTCTTTGTAGTACGTATCTTCGAGGGACGCAGCCATGTTTGAGCTTTTAGAACAAGCAAAGAAGTTGGTCATGGAGAACAAGCGCCTGAAGGATGAACACATAATGTTGGAACAGCAAGTGAAACGTAAGGCCACAATTTTACAGTGCATTCTACACGATAGGTTATCACAATTCATTATCTCCTTTCAGCTTATCACAATTTGTTGACTCCTTTTTCTTCTTCTCTTTCCTGTTATCTCCTTTTTCTTCCTTTTCTCTTTCCTGTTAGACCTTGAAGAAAACAGAAGACTCTTAACGGACACAATGAGGAAAGCCGAGCAGGAGGCATTAAAAAGAATAGATGAAAATACAAATCTGAGAGATGAGATTAGAGGTAGTAAAATCTTCTCTGGGTCTTTTAACTTAAATTTTCCATTAGGCTAGTATTAATGAGTTCTTTCACTAGCAGACCAGAAGAAGATGATCGATGAGCTGAACGAGCAGAACAAGTCAACCCAAGCGTCCTTGGTCGAAAAGTGTACAGAGGTGAACCGCCTTAAAGAAGAGGCTGCAGTGCTCATGAAAGACAAGGAAGAGCTGCAATCACGTGTCACGCGGGCCAATGAACTTCTCAAGCTCATGACGAATGCTTTGTGCCACGGAAAGGGTGAAGACAAGAGTCCTGACTTTCTGTAGCAATTGTTGTGACAAATGCAAATAATTGACAGAATGAATGTGATTGGAACTGAATGTAGACTATTGACACCTAGAACTTCAGAAACGTTGATATCAAAGATCTGATATAAATTTTCATGTTGCATGGTCCGTGCATCTTGGCCCTGATTCAACCTTTGGAGCTAGGCAAGGTTGGACTCTTGGAAAGTTGAGTCTTATATGTATAAATAGCATCAGAATTCCTATTGTTTAGTGTATTGGGGACTCTGTGGTTGTTCTGTAGGCACAATTGGTTCATTGGCTAAGTGCACAGCCGCACAGCCTGGTGAGTGGGACATAAACATGGCCAGCCTAACCACGGGACTGTATAGCACAATGCAATGATGCCTGCGGGTGCTGGGTAGTAAATTCTGGCCCGCGCAAGATCGTGATCGGTTCTCTGGTCATGAGCCTGGTTCATCATCAGTCACCCCTCACTACACGGAAGCTAATATGGGCTTGAACTAGTTTCTAGCAAATGTTGATTTTTAAAAAACTATTTAAAAATATGCGATATATTCAAATTGGAGCTTGTTTGGTCGTATAAATTCTAACGAATACCACGGTTCAAACAGATTTGAAAATGATTTACGGTTTGAGAGAAAAGTGAAATTAAAGATCGAAATCTGAATGGATTCACGTTTGGTCAGCTCATGCATGCAGGGCCGCGTACCGCTAGCCGTACCGCTAGCTGTCCACATGCGTCGTTGTTGGCTTCTCTCGCACAATAATCTGGTTCGTTTATATGATGTGTACCAGACCAGAAGAAGATGATCGATGAGCTGAACGAGCAGAACAAGTCAACCCAAGCGTCCTTGGTCGAAAAATGTACAGAGGTGAACCGCCTCAAAGAAGAGGCTGCAGTGCTCATGAAAGACAAG
Source organism: Echinochloa crus-galli (assembly GCA_900205405.1). NCBI lineage: Eukaryota > Viridiplantae > Streptophyta > Magnoliopsida > Poales > Poaceae > Echinochloa > Echinochloa crus-galli. Next base: position 95,356 of record OAMR01000500.1, on the reverse strand, counting down.
GAAGAGCTGCAATCACGTGTCACGCGGGCCAATGAACTTCTCAAGCTCATGACGAATGCTTTGTGCCACGGAAAGGGTGAAGACAAGAGTCCTGACTTTCTGTAGCAATTGTTGTGACAAATGCAAATAATTGACAGAATGAATGTGATTGGAACTGAATGTAGACTATTGACACCTAGAACTTCAGAAACGTTGATATCAAAGATCTGTTATAAATTTTCATGTTGCATGGTCCGTTGATCTTGGCCCTGGACTAAAGGATTCAACCTTTGGAGCTAGGCAAGGTTGGACTCTTGGAAAGTTGAGTCTTATATGTATAAATAGCATCAGAATTCCTATTGTTTAGTGTATTGGGGACTCTGTGGTTGTTCTGTAGGCACAATTGGTTCATTGGCTAAGTGCACAGCCGCACAGCCTGGTGAGTGGGACATAAACATGGCCAGCCTAACCACGGGACTGTATAGCACAATGCAATGATGCCTGCGGGTGCTGGGTAGTAAATTCTGGCCCGCGCAAGATCGTGATCGGTTCTCTGGTCATGAGCCTGGTTCATCATCAGTCACCCCTCACTACACGGAAGCTAATATGGGCTTGTTTGGTCCGTCGTAGGCTTGGGCAGTTGGGCTGGTTTGTGGCACCCAAAAGGAGAGTGAAAGGTGGTGAGCAAGATGCCGGTGGAAAATTACTTCGCATAAATGCATTTTTCCTCCTTGGTAATAAGCAGCAGCAGGATAACGCATCCAAACGGATGAATTTATGCTGGAATACGATGTGGTAGTAATATGCTACTGGTACATTGCATATTATTCCGTGCAGCGTTCTCGTTGTCCTCGTACACTTCATCGGATGGACGTCGCCCGGCGCCTTCAGCGTGGCCGGGGGTGGGCGCAGCCACCAAGCTAGGCACCTACGCTAGTGGTGGCAAGGCTAAGTTGCATGTGAGCGAACCCATAGTGGCTGCGTCGAAGGTGCAGCTTCTCCGGCTACCCGTGCGACTTTGGCCATGGGCAAGCAGGGACCCGAGTGCGAGGTCCTCCGTGCGATGGGCGGTGATGGCTCACAAGCGCCTGCTGCGGCGTGTGGCACACTTTGCTAGACTGTGTTGGAGGCACATTTTAGAGGCGGGAGGGAGGGGGTGGCCGTCCGCCGGTCAGCCAGGTGGTTGATTTGGGTTAGGGGACATGGGCAAGAGAAGTTTGAAATATGCGCTCTACTGCCACCTGGCATCCACATGGGGGCTCCTATATAGCTTACATGTACTAGTTAAGTAACTTGGCTTAGATGCCTATTTAGGCCCAACACACTAGTATTACCTATGGGTACCATGCGCATTCTCCACTATACTTTTTTTATTCCGTTGAAAATAAAGTCACACACGTAAATGTATTTGAATATTTTTTGGCACGAAATTTTATTAGCCTCCAACAGTTTAATATGATACTAGATTCAACATTTTTATCAACCTAATTCAACATTTCAACAATATTGGTTCAACATTTATATAAAACTAATTCAACATTTTCTAAAAAATATTGAAATAGTATATTACAAATGTTGAACTAGTTTCTAGCAAATGTTGATTTTTAAAAAACTATTTAAAAATATGCGATATATTCAAATTGGAGCTTGTTTGGTCGTATAAATTCTAACGAATACCACGGTTCAAACAGATTTGAAAATGATTTACGGTTTGAGAGAAAAGTGAAATTAAAGATCGAAATCTGAATGGATTCACGTTTGGTCAGCTCATGCATGCAGGGCCGCGTACCGCTAGCCGTACCGCTAGCTGTCCACATGCGTCGTTGTTGGCTTCTCTCGCACAATAATCTGGTTCGTTTATATGATGTGTACGGATCTCAAACATTGAAAGCCACCTAGCTAAAAAAACGTCCGGAAGCCATATAGGATTCCCGCATCCACATCGATGAAACCATTAACCAAGACAGCTAGATGGTCAAATATGAATGGTTTTAATGGTTGGATGGTCAAAGATTTAGAGTTGAATGGTTAAAACAAACTTAGACGGTAGTTCGATAGTCTCAGGCCCGGCCCTGAGGGGGCCCGAACCAGCGGAGCACCGCCTCTCAGTGCCTTGGCCGGTGTTCCTTCTCCACCGCCTCTTGGCTACTATAAATGCAAAGGTCCTTCACCTGTTTCAACACACACCAATCCAAGGAAGCTCCACTTTCATTTGTTCTAGTAGAGTTAGGATAGTTAGTTTGGGAGTTAGAGTTGAGTCGAGCTGTGTCTCAGAGGTTCCGGAGTCGTCTTCAGAAGCTCTGGTATAAACTCTTGTATCTTTTCTTTTTCTTTTGTAAGACTTAAGTTATCAATATAGACTATCTTTATCACTTTATCTGAGTCATTTATATTTTGCTTTTATTTTATTCTAGTTGCAGTTATTTCGTGTTTAGAGTATAGTTGGTTGTGTCTTTAGTCCTTCCAAACCTTGTTCACTCTTTGTCTTAACTGATTATTCGATCATGCTCAATACTTGTGGTGAATTTTTACTGAGGTATTGACTTGGTGGCTTGCTCTTGCTAGAGGAGTAAGTAGTTGTTGACTACACTAGTGTAGGAGTGGTTCCTAGAGTAGACGGTGACATTGGATTATCCCTGATTCAACCGTACGTGTGTGGTAGCCGTTAGGTGGTGACAACCCTATATACAGCATGCGTAATCCACCACGCATGTCTCAGTCAGTAGGAACCTCCAAGACTATTAGTGGCTCTCCTTCTCATCCCTTTCTATGAGTCACGTGCATCTTTTCCCGACGTGAAGGCAATACACTTAAGCTTGACCTTTTAGTGTTGTTCTCTCAACCTCTGTATCTCTTCACCCGAGTGACCCAGATAGATAAAGTACCTAGTAATCCTTTTCTCTTCTCGTTGTCCTTCCAATTAACTAATCCTTCTCTTTCCTATCCGAGTATCCTTGAGCTGTGTATCACGGTATATCCACTCCTATCAAATACCGTTATCCCCTGTCTTGTTAGTAGTATATTCCTCTCCGATAGTCTCGGATATCTATTTACTAGTACTCTTACTATAAGCTTCCCTGTAGAAATTATAAATAATGATACCTTAGATTACTCCCTGGTGAAATGCTACAGCCGTAATTTTAAGCGCTTGCAGAATATTTATTTATTTTACTAAGTCATAAGAAAAACAACTGAAACACTCTTTGCGCCATTACCGAGATTCACAATCCTGATAGTGGAAGAAGTGTCAACGACATGTGCGATGTATAGTCAGGTGTGAAAAAATTACTAAAGCAGTCTTTGTGCATTTGTGTTCAGAACTTCGGTTGAGAAGGCAGTCGTTTGTATAGCAAGTCTAGTACATTTTTTTAATCCACATTAAACCCACTGTTTCTTAATAAATACTAGCAAAGGCACATGTGCGCACGCACATGTATAAAATAAATCAAACTAACATATAAAATTTTGTTGCAATGCCCACGCGACACGCGCATGCTAAACTCTCTTCTATACATTTGTCTCAACTCATGTGTCACGCACGTTTATTTATGATAGAAAAACTCTCCGATTTATTGTTTATTAGTAATACGGGATAATTGTGTGTAGACGTGGGTACAAATGTGGGTATATTTAGGTGGGTCCTTTTTTGGGTGAAAAAAGTTTAGCGGGGAAACAACTAAAAGAGCCTGGAACATGCAAAAATTTTGATGCTTTCTAGTTTTTCCTTCCGTCCCTAGCCCGACACGTGGGTCCTCTGTGTGAGGGTAGGGGTATTTTTTTTGGTAAAAAGTGTTTTCAATTCTTTAGGATCATTTTAGTATAGAATAGTGTAACTATAGTGCAGAGAATAGAGATGATATATAGCTTCTACTCTGCATTGTGAAGCGCATGTTGGCACCGTAGCGTCTTCACAATCCTCTTTCTACATCATGCTTGAACAGTTCCAGTTTGATCACCATGCCATCCTTAATTTTCATGATATCTTTCCTGTAATATACCAGCCTTCGCTAACATGAATTGCCCAGTTTTTGTGCCATTCAGAATGTGAACATTTAGTAGGTGTGGTGAAGATAAATAATTTTAAGTGTTGAGATTATGGACTATTGCAGTATAAACTCTTTTTATATCTCAGATACCTTAAACACTATAGGAATTGACACCTAGATGTTGACACAACTTACATTATCTTTACAACAAAAACACACCGGTCATTTCCCGCATCAACGGTGCGCATTTTTCTAGTATAACTGTAAACTAGTAACACAACACTTGGGTGATAATGAACTTAACTAAATGTTGCTGCTACTCATCATTTATATTTGACGTGTCTTGCAGACAAAGAAATTTCCACATACCAAATCACAAAATTTCAGTGTCCTACAGATAATAAATTTCCTTTCATCTATAAATACGACATTTATACTTTTACAAATTTTGACTAAACATAGCATTACAGTTCTTTTCTATTTGGGATAGCTCTAAGCCGATCAGCACAAGGGAGCACTTCTAAATTAAGTATACTCAAGATCTTTTTCTTGAATCGGTTACTCAAGGCTTCCTCTGTTTTACAGCGATGAAGTTGGCTCCTCTGGAAAGTTCTCCCTGCATATTATTTAATTGTAAATTAATATAATGAAAATGTGAGAACAAAACTACAAGTATCCTTATTATACTAAACGAAATCAAACATAGTTTATGATTTCCTCTAAAGCTTCAATATGTATGTATTTAATGGAATAAATAGTAATATAAAAATCCATGACGCATAGCTTCTAATTTGACTTGGGATGCAAGTCCTAATCATTTTGGACTGTTGGGTCAACCTGAAAAATTGAAAATGAACTATATAGAGATATTTCACGTAATTTATGTAGGACGACAAATTATCTATAATGGCATGCTATCATAATTAATCATCTGGGCTACAAAACACCATGGATACAACTTCCAAGCTTAGTTTTAACTGTGCCTGGTGTTACCAAAACCATGTAACTAATGCATAATATACAAAACAAATGCAAGGGAATAATGCTACAAAATAAAAGAATACTAAGTTAAAAATATGTATTTAATCTTCATATGAAGTTGCAGAAAAAACATACTGCATAGCTGAATAAAAGTGCTGCTTTGGTGGTATCTCAAGTTGATCAGAGCTTTTCTCGAACATATCTAAAACCTTGCTCATTGCCGGGCGAGATGTAGGAGACACTTGTATACACCATAAGCCAATCGAGGCCATTTTCCTTGCCATCTCTTCTGTTTCACCTGCCATATCAAATGAGTGCATGCTACCCACTTCTGTCAAATGACTATAGATCAAGTCTGGAAAATACATCTCTCTGGAATTGTCAACGCTTGCTTTCAGATTCTTTCTTCCTCCCACCATCTCAAGAAGCATCATTCCATAGCTGTAGACATCTGATTTAGTAGAAACTACTCCAAATCTCCTTGCAAAAACTTCAGGGGCAATGAACCCAATTGTACCTCGCATGCCTGCCATTGATAGGTAACTCTCCTTTGGATTGCATAACTTAGCCAAACCAAAATCAGCAATTTTTGGGACATATTCATCAGCAAGAAGGATATTATGAGGTTTAATGTCAAAATGTATGATGCGTGTATTACAGCCACGATGCAAATACTCTAAACCTCTAGCAATACCTATTGCTATTTCATAGAGTTTGTCCCATCCTAGAGTAACTTTTGAGATGTCATCGTAAATGAATTTATCCAATGATCCATTAGGCATATACTCATAAATAAGAGCTCGTTTCGATCCTTCAAAACAAAAACCAAGCAGAGTAACAATATTAACATGAGATGTCCTTCTTATACTGATAACCTCATTGATAAATTCTTCTCCATTTCTTGTCAAGTCATGGAGGAACTTCACTGCAACAAGCATGCCACTTGGTAGCGTACCTTTATATACCATGCCATAGCCACCCTCTCCAAGTTTTTCTCTAAAACATCTTGTTATTTCCTTCAGTTGTGAATATTTGTATCTCTTTGGAGCCAATGACCCATAGCTTTCTAGTAGTTCTTCGATGTTTTCTTCGGGAATGGAATTCACTCCAATGATCAATTGGAACTTTCCACTCTTATGGATCTTGATGGCAAAAGCGGCACAAGCCATGACCAAGAGAATGGCCGCAACAGTTGAAACTAGTACAAAGAAAGTGTGTGACCGAGTGAGAAATATAACTTTATGCTTTTCCAACTAGAAAAGAGCGGGCGAGAAGACTCTAGAGGAGCTCGAAGCCTCGGTAAAAGCAGACACAAAGAGGCAAATGGCCGAGTGGAGGAGAAAACCTGAGCCGGAGCCGAAGCTTGATCCCACCATCGTGAAGTCATTCCTCGGTAATTTGAGCAAGGGTCAACAGAAGGAAGTAATAGTAACAGACTATGACCGCTCATTACTGAAATCTCGCCGGAAACGGAAGGCTGCGGATAAGGAGGCGGGCCCATCCAAAAAGGTTCCTCAGCTCGGCCAGCAACCTCAGCGTCCCTTGGGTCCATTGCCATCTCTGGACGAGCTTAACATTCAACGAGTAATGGCCGAGACTGGACTATCCAGAGCGCAAGTCCTGGGGGAAGAAGAGGTGCCTGTAAACACAACGCTGAAGTGGCCGTTTAAGCTTGGCGAGCCTATGGTCCCTCCTGAAATGGAGAGCAAGCTACAGACGAAGATGCGCCGATTCCATGACTGGTATTTGGAAGAATCAAGAAGGAATAAACGGCGCATGATAAAAGTAGGCGTGAAGGACCAAGACTTCTACAATGGTGACGCGGATTTTGTCTGGCTCAGGTTTAATGATATATATGAGCTGTACCACCGCGACGCCATGGACGTGGATTTGATCACATGTTGGACACTGTAAGTACTTTGTTGTTGCTTATAATTCACAGTTTGAAAACATTAATTCCAATCTATGCTGACGCGGGCTTTATTTATTGCTTAACATATGCAGAATGGAGATTCAAAAATGTCGCAGATCCGGGATATATGACGTTGGTTTCGTGGATCCTCGAAGGATAAGTGAAGAAATGATATTGATGAATCCTGAGGAAACATATGGAAACCTATACAAATATATTAAGAAACAAAATTACTGCGACTCCATACTAATCCCGTACAACATCGAGTGAGTACATACACAGGCTTCTTCTTCTTATACTGTCTGTGTACTATTTCATTTCTGATTATAATGTATACATGTGCACAGATTCCACTGGTTCCTAATTATATTGTGTCCTGATCGGGGTGTCGTGAACGTCTTTGATTCGTTGCACACTCCAAAAGAAAAACTACAGAACATCATGGACATGATGACAAGGTGATGTATATTTTCCCCTACTTAATTCACCCCTTACACTCGCAATGACTTAACTCAATTTTTTTGTTCGCAGGGCCTGGATTCAATTCCGTCAAGAACACCCGGGAATTCAACATGAAACACTAAAATGGAACATTGGCTTTCCGGTAAGCAAGTAATTTGTACATGTAGGCATCGACTAATATATTATATGAATTTTACTAGATTTCTTTTGGTCGACAGTGTGCCAAACAGGGGCCGGGAAATAATTTATGTGCATACTATGTTTGCGATTACATGTGGAATTGGGGACATAAAAAGCTTACACAACACGATATTATGGTACGTAATAATAAACACATTTCCATTATTATTAAGTGCACAATTATTGTCTCCAACTCGACGGATTAAATGTCTTTCAAATATTTTTAAATTATAGATGTTCAACCTGAAGGAAGAGTCCCTAGGGATAGAAAGAATTGACGCAATTGCAGAACAGCTCGTCGGATGGATCTGGGACGAGGTCGTCAATCCCCGAGGAGAATTCTACTCGCCAGTACTGGAGGACGTGCCGGACAGTGCAACAAGATAGTCGTCAATCTTAATTAAGTAGAAAATACAGTTTAAATATATATAACTCGAGTTGACATGCATGAATATCTACTTTTGTAATATATATGTCTTCTATTTTGATGAAATGTCAGCTAGTATGAATATAGAGTCGGCCGAATACGCATTAGAATACACGTATTAGAATATATACGTATATAGACGTGCACGCATGGCTACTGAAAAAAGCAAAAAAAAAAAGAAATCCGGGGTCTTTAGCCCCGGTTTCAGGCAGCAACCGGTGCTAAAGGGCCCCTTTAGCACCGGTTATTCGACCCGGTGCTAAAGGGGTACCCCTTTAGCCTCGGATTAGTTGCACCGGGTGGGAAACCCGGTGCTAAAGGGCTTTCCCACCCGGTGCAGATGTTGATCATTCTGGTAGTGAGTGTAACCTACCATGAAAAATAGATGGAATTATCATGAAACCAGTTCTCGTTGTCCTTATTGAATTCTCAATTATAATGATCAGTTGATCACGTTGAATATCTGCCACAGATTACTTAAGTATTTCTCTTCCAAAATAAAGCAATTGTGTCGCTACAATAATGCTTCTAGCACGGAAAGTTGCTGCGATATGAATATCTTATAAAAAACTGTGAACTTATATAGCAAATTAATATGCTCATTATACATTTCCAATACGCCAACCACTACTCTCACAAATGACCCACAATATTTTTTCCTTATTTCCATTTCTTGTGTTTACTTCCATGAAGAATTTGTAAACAAAAATTGATTTTACATCATGTTTTATAGTATGCTAATAAGTCATCAGAATATTATGAACCTGTCAATACTGTCCTTGAGCGAAAATTTCTAAGCTTGGCATCTGCAAAATGAAATATGTATACACGATATTAGATATTCAACCATATAAAGCCCACTAATATATATTTGAACTTTGTGGTAGTCATGTGCTAGCTCATGTATGTATAGAACTAGCAAGAACACACATTCAATAAAAAATTAGACTGCATAACAGGCAATCAAAGGAATTAGGAACACCAACATTGAAAGATCAAAGGAAGTAGGGACATGGGTACGCAAGGGGAGTAAGATTTTGTCGGGGCCCAAATTAGGGGGTCCCTTAATTATCAGGGTAACCACCCTCAAAAACGTACGACAAAGACTACCTCCCACAAACACATGTACCCGCACCAGCGAAATCATGAGGCCCACTACCAGCCATCCAGGCCCGACAACAGCCCGCGAGGATACGACGCATTCGCGCCCAAAACTCCGCCTCGCTTGAGGGTACCACGCCTCCCCCTCGAGCCACAGACCCCCGCTCCGCCTCGCTCGAGCTCATCTCAACCCCTCGAGTGAGCGCCACGTCAGCGGCGCAGGGACCGGCGATCCCGACTCTCGCACCGGGCGTCGAAGTCAAAAGAGAAATCCTCCTTGCATGTCGCCTCTGACAAGATCTGAGAGCATTGTGCCCCCTGCAACACGGACAGACGAGAGCCGCGCGGGGCATGCGCGGCATTGTACCCCTGGTGTCGCTGACTCCAACCGTACTTCTGCACAGCTTCACTGAGGGCCCCCCGTCGCCTCCCACACCGAAAATGCCCTCGAGCGGGTGTAGGGGACCCCACCAGCAAGAAACAACCAATGACCGGGGGCGAGCCCTGGTCAAACGGCGTTGCCGGTCCGGCAAGGCAAGCAAAGGATCTCCTAACCCTTGCCAACCACGTCTCCGGGCGACGGAGCGTACACTGTGGCAACGGTAAGCTGCACACCTACATCACCTGATCCCGTCCTCAACGGAAGCCCCCCCCTCAACGGAAGGGCCCCCCCATGGCAAATACAGAAGATTATCGGGCCACCCGGGCGGTGGCCGCCCCGTACGAATACGGCCTGACCCTGTCGCCAGGGCAAAAGCCGGCCGTACTGGCCCAGCGGAGCAGGCCATATTCTCCTGGTCATCATATCTGGTAAAGGCGTCTAACACTAGGCTACGGCCTACGCCACGCTAGCCTCTGTGCCCCCGGCAAGCAACCCCTCGAAGCGGCACGGAGCCCCCCTCGAGCCAAGGTCCGAGCGATAATCCAGCCGCCTCGAAGCGGCACCGAGCGACCCCTCGAAGCTTCGACGGGACGGATGCAAGGAAGCGCCGTACCGACGGACAGGATCTAAAGACATTCTCAACTAAACTTTAGGGAAGGGATACGCCTGGAACAAGCATGCCCCCCTCTGCGGGATACACCGCACAACTCGCACTGTAGCTCGCACTGTAGCACGCACTGTACCCACGACTGTAACCCTTCTCCCCCTTGAACTATAAAAGGGAGAGACGGGAGCCCTGTAGAGGGACTCAGTTCGCACGCCTTGGCTCACGCTGAGACACGAACACGCAGCAACACACACCTGATATCGGCATCAGGCTCAATCACTCTCACCACAAACCAAGGACTTGGAGAACGTCTCTCCTCTCCCGCATCTACTTGTAGCTCCCCTCTACAAGCACCCGGTGCAAAGCTAATACGAGTGCGCGAGCACGCCCCTGCTGGACGTACGGCCCGTGGCCGGAACCAGGATAAACCTGTGTCCTTGTGTTAGCTTCCGCATCGACCATCAAGGGACGAGACACAGCGCATTTCTGTGCGGTGTAGGGAGTGCCGGCCATTTCCGACACCGACAGATTTTTTGTCCGACGAAAAAAGTAGCCTCCAAAAAGTGGAAACCCTTTAGAAAATACTCTTTTTTGTTTGACATCGCAAATTCATCAATGCATTTTCTCTCACAAATCCAACACGTTGGTCCTCTGTGAGAGATGGGTAGAAAATTTTGGGTGTGAATTATTTTCAACTCTACTGGAGCCTTATTTATAGTAACAAGTATAAGTATAGATATAGATAGACTAGGATTTTAAGATTTAGGTATTTCTTTGCCCTCAGCCACATACAACTCGTATATAACTCTAATAACCCTGAATCCTAAGCCTCACATATGCTGACTACTACAAACTCGGTAATCACACTATGCGGACTCCAAAGTTAGATGTTTCACCGATTTATCCCTAAAAATCAAGCAAAAATTAACAGTAATTTGTTTTTTTTAAGTACTGTATCCCCGTTGGAACACAGGGGACCTCATCCTATGGAAATTATACCCGTGGGTCTCCGTCCTGAGACAATCAGGACCCCTAAATAATTATAGCGTTGTCAGTGCATATAAAGACTATAGCTTTGATGATCTTCTCAGATCTGACCAGAGCATATAGCACCCAAAAAAAAAAATTGACCACTCAGAGCCCTGTACGAACATTGCCACCATCGTCCATTCCATCCGTGCGGTTGTTGATCCAACGTCACCATCATCACCAAACACTCAACTGGACCAAGCGCGTCACCAAACAACAATAGCACTATAGCTCCCATCCATTTTATCTGTTGTTTTCCGACCGAAGAAACAAAACTGATTGCAGGCCAAAATCATCCCTGTCCGTAACATCAAACTTCGTCAGATGAACTCACCTCGGAGCTTCGCCGCCGTTGGTCCGCCCGGCGATGGCTCTGGCGGTGGCGTCGGCACCACGACGATGGTCTGCGTGTTGGGTGGCATGTAGAACGGCACCACCTCGAAACGCGTGTAGCAGGTCAGCGAGTAAGCGCGCCCTCCTCTCGTCCATCTGCTTGCTTGCATGCAACAATTAATGGCAGATCATCACGCTCATGTATATATAATGGATGACAAACGAAATCACATATAAAAAACTGTAGTTTAATTTCTGACATGGGCAATGACGCGGCGATGCGCTGGAGGCAGCGGCGGCAGTCGTCCGGCGACAGGTCCGTCACGCACTGCGTGAATCCGTAGAGGCTCTGGTCGGCGGTGATGTTGGTGCGTCCGTAGGCGATGAACCGAAGAGACGCGGTGGCGGCGGGGCCAGCCGGTCCATGAGCCGGCCGAGCGCGGCGGCGTCGACGGCGGCGTCTCCGGCGCGCGTCAGCTTGTTGTAGAACGAGAACCTCTGCACCATGTCGGCGCGCCCGAGGAAGCTCGCGTCCGCGTACCGGAGCAAGCAGTTGTTGTACATCATGGCCGCGCCGGTGGAGCGCGGGCACGCCAGAGTCACGTTCCCGGCCGCCATGGCGAGGCAGAGCCGGCAGACCTCCGGCGGAGCGTCGGCGTAGCAGATGGCGAGGCCGTAGGACTGGTCGGTGCTGTTGCCGGCCGTGTCGTTGCCGTAGCCGCCGTAGGAGACGGCGACGGTGACGAGGTCCTTGAGCATGCCGCGGAGGTTCGTGTCGTAGGGGCCCCCGGGGGTGAAGTTCGCCGGCGAGCAGGATGACCATACCTTCACCGTCTGCCCGAGCGCCGGGGTGGTGGCGCTGTGGACGGCGACGGCGAGGAGCACAAGGAGGAAGGAGTTCACGGGGGCCATGGCCTATGGTGTGAGTGACGGGTGAGCACGCGGTCGCAGTTACAGACTGCCCTTTTGCCGAGCAATGCGGTGCTTATCATACAAAATGGCTCCCCACTGCATATTTCTCTGAGTTCCCAGCCATGCCACGTCATCCACCCATGGCCGCCGCGCGGGCGACCTCCGCCGGCCGCTGTGCACCGCGACCCCCGCCCCGGCCGCCGCGCGGGGAAGCCGTCGAGCTCAGGCCGTCGCCGCCACGGAATCCCCACCAACACGCTCACGGTGAGGAGCTTCGCCGGTCCTGATCTCCATCGCGGCTCCCTCTCTCACACCACGCTACTTGCTCAGGCCATCATGCTGCCGGCGAGCGAGCTCTCCGAAGCCGGGATCTCAGCCGCCGGATCCGGTCCGGCCGCGTCCACCTCCGCCTCCCCGTCCACCTCCGCCGCGAACTCCGCCTGCTCCATGCCGCACGCCCGCAGGTCGGGATCTCAGCCGCCGGATCTGGTCCGGCCGCGTCCACCTCCGCCTCCCCGGCCACCTCCGCCGCGAACTCCGCCTGCTCCATGCCGCACGCCCGCTGGATGTTCGACAATATGCCTGACCGCGAGCACTCGGCAGCATCCCTTCCCCTACCCCCGTGATCGAGCCGTTGGAATCGCGCGTCTCGGGCGGTATCCGGTGCAGCCCTGGCCCGATCCGATGCTCTCCAGCGGCGACGACGGCTTCGGGATGCCGTGGCTCGCGTGGTCGCGCCTCCCCACCGCCGACGGCGAGGGCGCCGGCCCGTCCACCTCCTGGGCTGCGGACGACGACCTCTTCTCCGGCGCCGCCATCTAGAGCCTGGACTACGAGGTCATCGAGAACTTCGCATACCGGGAGGAGCAGGTACGCGCCGCGCCCATCTGCCTCAGTTTCCCTCCTCGAGCTGTGTGGCTTTGGTGTGCGGTTAGCTTAGTTGTGGTTGTTGTCGGGTGGGTGTGCAGGCGCAGCGGAGCAAGTTCTGGGTGTCCTACTCAGACTCAGGGGCGAGGCAGGCCAAGGTTCGGTGTCGTCTGCAGCGACGTGTGGCTGAAACTGAAGCGGAGCTAGCCATGGCAAGAATTGGGATCGAGCTGCTGACAAGGGCGGGGACGAGCCTGAGCCCACGGCGGAGAGGTCTCGCTGGGGGCATCGAGAAGAGATGGAACCAGAGATCGCGCAGAATACGCAGCAGCAATATTGGGTACCGAAGGGAGAAGAGAAGCAACCTCGCGAGCCTGCTGATCAAAAATAGGTAACAAGCAAGCAAAATCCTACTTCCAGCAATGGATGCAAGTGTCGTGGCCTGAAGAACGACCATACGTCTGAGAATTGCAATCGTAGAATGCACTGTAAGTTGTGTGGATTGAACAACCATACATCAATGAATGTAAGAGAGAGCCTCTGTGAAACTGTATCCCTGAATTGTGCGCTGCACAAGTCACAAACCAAAGCTTCTTCTACATTGAAGAGAACATCAACAGTAGGGCCTCCAAGGAAAAAGCCAGTACTGCTATTATCCCTGTTGTAAGTGGGTCTGTTACAGCCAAACAAATTGAGAACGAGTTCAGAACTGTGATTAGTAATGAGATGTGGATATGGAGTGCTAAGAAAATCTCCGAGAACAAGTTTTCCATAAGGTTTCCCAATGCTAAAATGGTGCAAGATTGGGGATACTTTAGACCCCTGGGCACGAGGACCGCTGAAGCTCAGATTGTGATTGATCCTTGGTCTCCTATTAAAGTAAAAGGGGAGCTGCAGCATGCTTGGTTTAAAGTTTCAGGCATCCCATCGGATCAAAGATCTTTGAGGACAATTGCCAAAGTTGGAGGGTTAGTGGGGAAAACTCTGGAAATTGATGAGAATACAAGGTACATGAATGATTGTGTAAGGATGAAAATTGCCTGTAAGGATGTGGCTCAGGTTCCAGCAGTGGCTGAAAGTTCATTGGGTTTGTTTATCTATGATTTCTTCTTTGAGAGAGAGATAGTTGCACCTGCTCAAAAACCTGCCCTCCTGTGGAAGCTTCTAAGATGGACTATTGTGAAACATGGCATTTAAGGTACCTGCATCACCTGCTGTTTGCACTCCCTTCTGCTTATTTAGCTAGCGTGTATTTCCACAAGGGTGGAACAACCCAACCATACAAGTAGTGCCACCGATTTTAGGTATGGTACTGGAGAAGAGAAAAAAAACGTTTTTAAAATTCTCTGTCCGGAACATAAATTGTGTTCTAAATTTTTCTATTAGTTTTAGTGATTAATTGCTATAAACTTATAATGTTGTTTTGTATCATAATATGATACAAATATTATCACTATTTTATTTTAATGATAAAGTAGCTGCAAAATTTTTCTCATATCTGCGGGGAATCACCTGGTATTTCTTTATTTTTGGGCGAGTACCTTGCTAGCCATGCGATCCTGCTGTAAATTAATTTTGCACTCGTTAATAAATGTTTGGAAAGTGCATAATGGGTCCATTTGTCAGAGAGAGATCGTACAAATACGTGCACAAAACAACACAAAGTTTTCGGGTCAATGCTAGTCAATTTATTAATGAGTCAACGTCAAGCTTTCGTAGTCATGGGTCCGTGTCGCAGGTCGTCTTTCTCATCATGTATAGCTGGGGAGTGGGGCTGGCAGGTACGAGTGTAAACATACATGTACAAGTTCATATTTTGTGAGAGAGATATTTTTTAGTCCTTGAAGACATTTTCTATGAGCCTTGTATACGTAGTACCAAAATCTCCAATGGTTAACAAAACCCGATTTTAGCGGAAGCGCGATCTTTGGAGGTCATGTTGAGTGGACAAATCTGAGTTGGAATATTATTAACAATATTAGGATAAAGTAATGCCAAATTGCTATACAATAAAATATTCCAATCAGTTCAAAAGAATGAAGTCATCAAGGTGTTGACGTTTGATGCACCAATGCAAACACTGAACAGATCACATGTACCCTCGACAGTGAGCACAACACATACACGAACCATGCTGAAGAACGGTATGGTGTCCAATGGAGTGCCCTAAGGTCGGCAAGGCCACCTAGGATGTTAAATACTCCCTCCGGTCGGATATACATGACGTTCGGACCGAAGGTGTTAGTTCAATTTACAAATGCCGGTTTGGTCGGAACGTTAAATATATGCGATCGGAGGTAGTATCATGTTAGAGATAGTATAATGATGAAGATTGGAAATAAATTGACCGTAGATCAGTTGATAAGGTTCTTTGTGGTGGAATCTGTCCTCTAGGTTCGTGTACTCGACTTAATACTCTTGTCATATTTCACTGGATTGCAATCGAGATGAACAGAACCGGGATCGATGACCAAGAACACGCACGGGGTTATATGGGTCCGAGGCTCCCAAGCAGGGGGTAATACCCTAGTGCTTAACTACTAAAAATTTAATTTGTTAGACGAAAAATACATATATATACAGTAGCCCCCAAGCTCTATTTGAAGTTCCCAAGGTAGCTGAATGAATTCCTACCTAATAGAACATAGCCGACTGGGAATCGGCACACAGGATGGGAAATATGTGCAGGACCGGTAGGGGAGGATTGAAAAAAAACAAGTAGGGGCTTGGGGAGACTCTCCTAGGAAAGGGGCTAACCAACTCCAGCAATAGCCCCTATTCCATGGCCCCTACTTCTTGAGAAGGGGCTCCCCTTACTTTTCTAGGGCTTGATTTTTGCACCAAACTCTAGAAATAGTCTTTACTTGGTAGCCTCTACTTTCGTATGATAGATGAGTCTCACTCGTCAATTGGTCAGTTTACTATTCCTCTCCTCCCCCTCTTCTCCCTACAACATTCGTCCCTCCCAACCCTCCTCTTTATCGAGCGCAAGGACGGCATCGATGGTAGAGCCCAAGCTCGGACAATGGTGGCAGGAGGAGCTCAAGCTTGACCGTCTGTGGCAGATCAGCTCAAGCCAATGTCCCATTGTAGCGGCTCGAGCTCCTCACCGAACGCAGAACTCCATGTCGGGCGATGAGGGGTGGCGCGGTAGAACCTAGCTTGGGGAGGATTTGATCAGGGCAAATGAGGTGAAGATAGTGACCGGAGCTATAGAGAAGCAGCGACGTTTGTGCCACGGGTGGTTGTGCTCGTGCCATGGGCAGTGGCTCATAATCGTACGCGAGTAGTAGGATAGCGGGGAGAGAAAAACAAGGCAGCATAATAATAGGGGTCTCCTTACTACACCCTTGGGAGAATGGGCCGGAGGGGGAAAAGTAGGGGCCTTCATAGAGTAGAGATCCGAGTAGGGTCCCTACTGAAGCGTTTTTTTTTTGTCCATCGGTCCCTACTTTTTAAGTAGAGGCCTTGCTAGAGTTGCTCTCAGGGATCCGAGGACCTCCTAACTTGTGTTTTTGTCTCAATCCCTAAATCACATATAGGAGGGGTCCATTGGAGATAATATAATATGTGCATCTTGATCGGGGGTTTTAGATCTATCCTCTTTTTATTGTATCAAAAGGAGAAGAGTAGCCTTGGATATTTTCATATTGTTGTAGGAGAACTTCTTTTTTCAAGAAAGATTGCACTACATGTGGCACTCCTAGTCTTGGGGATCTTTGGTCAACAAAAGCCACCAAACCAGCAAAATTAAAGCATTTCTCAATTCCTTATACGAAAATTAATGCATTTCTCATTTCCATATACCCTTACTATGTTGACCCGACACCAGCTTACCGTAAAGAAGTGCTCACTCCGTTCCAAATTATTGGTCATTCTTACTTTGCTCTGTGTCAAATTTCCATAACTTTTACCAAGTTTATTATAGAAAAAATTAACAACATCACAACATCTATATTTGGTTTCATTAAATCTACAATGACATAGGTGTTGGAGTTTCTTTATTTGGTATGATAGATATTAACATATTTTCCTAAACACTTTGTCAAAGTTATAGCAATTTGATTTAGAACAAAACTAAGGTGATTAATAATTTGGAACAGATGGAGTATTGACGATTACACTTTGCAAAAGGTGGTCTAAGAGCTTTGTGTAAAGTTGATGGTTCTATGAAGAAAAAACATTTCTGAGCCCCCAAAAAATGTTCATGGGGCTATGAAGTTCAGGATATATAGCTCATTTCCACATACCAGAGAAAGCACTTTCATGTGTCTAGAGCTGGATAGTTTATTTAATATTGAGCCACAAGGGACTTGGGCGCATATATATGTCATGTCATGATGTCAACATCATTAAATGTATGTTTCCAATCATCATCCTTACTCATCATTATGATTTATAATGTCACGGGCCTTCTTAGCAAAGGTAGGCTGACATGGATGAGAAATTAATTGCAAACAAATATAGTTTAGGGATGTTCACATTTTGCATGATTACTAATGCTAAGATCAATCTTACTTCTTTATGCCCTCTTTGATCTGCGAATTTCAATTGCAGTCTCAAAGTTTCTCTATGTCCAAAAAAGTTGAAGATATAAATTATTGCTAACTTTCATAAACTAAAGTTACTCTTAGCCACCCCTCACCCATTAGAACAAATCCCACAGCTCACATTTTATCATTTTACTGAATGGTTCAAATCTACAACTAATTCATACTCTAGCTAACAGCCAGCGTAGAACTTATTTGCATTTCGTCAATCCAGTACATTATTGGGAAAGAATGTGTCCAAAGAGAGGGAACATGGACCAATAGTGATATATGGAAGAGGACACGTGATGGCCAATCATACAAATAGTCACCTGACAAGATGTTTTACATACTCTTTATTTTATTTATGATTATGCTTACGACAAATGGAGTACTGGAGATGATAGAATAGATTAGCAAGCAACTAGCGTGCTAGTAACGGGATAAGGAGGAGCTTCTCCTTTCGGTGCACCGTCACCCCAAATGACTCTGTCATGTCTACATCCATGTATCCAGCAGGTAGCTTCCAGTCGAAGTGGTACACAAGGTTTGCAAGCATGATCTCCATGGTGGAAATTGCAAAGTTCATACCTGGACACATCCTTCGTCCACTCCCGAACGGCAAGTACATGAAGTCATTTCCATTATAGTCAACTGTGACGGTGCTGCTACCTTCCATAAATCTCTCTGGCACAAACTCATCAGCACTCTCCCAAAAGCTAGTGTCCCGGTTGAGAGCCCAGCCATTGATGATGACTCGTGTACCTGCAGGGATTGTGTATCCCTCTATATCACAGTCAGCCAAGCAAAGATGAGGCACAAACAGCACAAGCGGTGTGTGTAGCCGGAGCGTCTCTTTGATGACAGCCTTCAGGTAGGTCATGCTGTTCAGATCATCTTCTGTAACCATGTCGTTTCCTCTTGGCACTATCCTCCTCACCTCAGCTTGTAGCTTTGTCATGAGGCACGGTTTCTTCATGAGCTCAGCCATTGCGCACTCCAGCACTATGGATGATGTGTCCGTGCCAGCTTGAAACATGTCCTTCACATACACAAGGATCAGTAGAGCACATAATCTGGTATACTTTGTTGTATGTAATTGATATTTATAATCTTTCATTGACTTAAAAATGAACGGTAAATACATATATTATAGAGTGACGATGCATATACCAGTAATATTGCTTTAACGTTGTCTTTGCTGAGTCCATGCACGTGTTGAATAGAGAGCAGCACGTCGATTAAGTCACTGATCTTGTCATCCCCGTGATTCACTACTGACTTATTGCTAGCATGGCCATCGATGAGCATATCAAGAAAGTTGTCCCACCTCTTGTGCACCTTCTCAGCTTTGGCGCAGACCACCCTCCTAACCAATCCCAACTTCACCATGCTTGGGAAGTAATCCTCCAGGTTGAAGCCCCCTAGGAGCTTGGAGTTTGCATTGGTCAGCTCGCGGAACATCTTGTTCCGGCCTTCCTCCTTGAATAGCGTGCCCGACACGATGTTGCACGTGATGTCATTGGTGTAGATGGGTAATAGCCCACTCAAGTCAACCGCCTTGCCAACCGTAGCTGCCTCTCCAATTTTTTCCATGGCCAATCGCACCTGTCAATCAATTGATAATAATTATATGCAATTCAGTCTTGTCAGGTAATATTTACATTCTATAACGAGGTTATTACTATAAACTCTGACTACAAATAAAATTTTATCTAACAAATTAAGCATTATTTAAGGCATGACTCATTTTTCTGAAGGTGTAGAATCCATTTTTACTGACCAGAACGAGGTTCAAGCTAACACGGTGTTACCTCTTGCTCACGGACGAAGCGGTAGGCGCGGACCTTCTTCACCGTGAGCAGCTGCGTGGTGACGATCTTCCTGATATTGCGCCAGTGCTCGCCGTACGGGGAGAAGGCGATGTCCGACGAGCCGTAGAAGACGATGTCCGTGACCGCAGAGCGCGGCCGGGATGCGAAGACGTGGTCGTGCGTACGCAAGACGGCCTGCGCGCCGCGAGGGGACGACACGACCAGGGTCGGGACAGCGCCGAGGCGGAGGAGCATGAGGCCATCGCGGCCGTGCCTCGCCGCCAGGTCCCGGAGCGAGACGTGGGGCAGGGAGCCCACCAGGTGGAGGTGCCCGATGACCGGGAGCCTGTAGGGAGGCGACGGGAGCTTGCCGAGTAGCTTCTCGCGGGAGCTCGTGGCCGTGGTCGTGGTCGCCAAGCGGATGATGAGCAGGAGGAGGAGAGGGCAGAGCACTAGGAGCAACACGACGAGCGCTTGCGGAGACGATGTGCTCAGTTGCTCATCATGCAGGCCACTGTGCACTAGCGCTTGTTCAGCGGCCATGGCTGCCTCGGCTCGTGGTCGAAATGGGCTTCTTCCTTGCTGCTTTAATGCTGAAGATCCCAGCCAGCTCAAGCGTTTAGTAGGTCCACACATGTACCCTTTGTCGTCAGCCCTGTATTATGCTGTTTAATCCTGATCGGTAATGTGTCGTGGTGTGGTGGGATCCTAGAGAGACGAGCAGCGTCACATTCAGGCATGAGGAGGGCGAAGCACGAGGGCCGCGTGGTGATGCGGATGGCCAAATTTAAGTCATTTCTTTTTTTTTCTTTTTTTCTCTAATACGCAGGAGAGCTGCGTATTCTTGTATTAAGAAGAAAACGGAAACAAGTGTTCCACAATTTAAGTCATTTCTGCAGGCAGTTAGCTCAAGTTCACTGTTTTGTGAACTCTAGTTTGTGCTGAATGATGTCGTGGTGAGGTGACGGATGATGTCCACCGTCAGAAATGTTTGTGCCGACAGTTGTACACAAGATGGCTATAGATCTATTTATACTGGCAGTGGTATTTTGGAACCACCAGCACACTAAAATTATCGTGCCATCATAAAACGTTCATGTATTGGTGAACTATAGTTTTGTTGATATTCTCAATGAACGAAAAGTTGTCTCCAAAGTCCAGGACAAACATAGCGGAATGGAGATAATACAACATCTCTTGCTTGATTACAAACTAAAGGATAGAAATTAGGGAACAATATAATGTGCATCAGACTTAAACATGGCGCATCCTGTTAGCAGCAAGCACCAGACTATCCTGGGATCACGACTCCCCTCTGTCCATCTATTGCCAGGGCCCTGGAAGTGTGAATGCCCTTTTCTGAAAGGTTCTGCCAGAGACGCCACAAGTTCAGAATCATTTTGATCTTTTGAAGTGGTCGTGCTAATTTTCCTTTGTTTTCCTAATTTATTATCACCCTATGCCTATGAATACATCATACAATCTTTAATAGTTCCAGAGAAACATAACTGAAACATGAACTTCTTCTGAATTCAGAGCCGGAAATCGTATATAGCCGCTTTGCGACCCAACCCAACCGCATAGTAATGCGCAATGTAGTCTTTTGCAAGCGTTTCCCTGTACAACGGGGGGTTCTCATCGGACAGCAGCTCCTTGATGGGGCCATACATCCTTGTCGAATCCGAACGACTAGTGAAGCACGCGATCGAGACCCTCGGTCCAGCCTTCTTCGCAACCACTCTGTGCTCGGCGCTCATGAACTTGTCGTTCGACATCATCTGCGCAGACACACGCAACAAAATCTCTAGCGGTACGGTCTCAAAACTATAGTTAATACTGTTGGAATCATCACTATAGATATGAGCATATACATATACCTGCATGAGGTCGCCGACATTCACTATGAACGCTCCCGGTGTTGGCGGGACGTCGATCCACTGATCGTCGTGGAGGACCTGGAGGCCACCGATGTCGTCCTGAAGAAGGACGGTGAGGAAGCCGCCGTCAGAATGCCGGGTTGTGCCGATGGCGAGCTCGGGCTCGGGGCATGGAGGGTAGTAGTGGAAAAGTATCATCTGCGCTTTGTTGCACTCTATGTCAGCCAGGTAGCGCGAGTCAAGCCCAAGAGCCTCCGACAGCAACCCGTACAATGTGTCGAACAAGCGTCTGGTGTGCCTTGCATAGTCAAAGAACGCATCCCTGAAAAATCAGCACAAACATCAGGTAGCGTCCATTGTCATCTGTCTAGTGCTATCCTCTGTCTTTACAGATCATAATTATCAGAGTATATTGGAGTCGTCCTTGGTCGTCCGAAGATTTTACAGTACATGATGTTGACAGATAAACAGTGTCCTCCATCGCATAGTAGATTGACAAGCAGAGCTTCTAGTTGAGAACGAAACATATAAGCTACATACTCCGTGTACAGTGTAACTGTCACTGGATATTGCCAGTTATCATATACAGAAATCAATTGATGGTGTATACAAGTTGATATCAGTCATGCATAGGGCTCCCTCTCGGAAAACAATTAGTAGGAGAAACCACCAGCATGGCAGGAGAGAGAGAGAGAGAGAGAGAGAGAGAGAGAGAGAGAGAGAGAGAGAGAGAGAGCTCAGATTAGGACATGGCTCATGGCTGCAACTGTTCTCTGCTACGGTAGAGTCGAGCGCATGTGTCACTCTGAGGTCGTAGCCAGTCTAGCTAGTTTGGCACGCTATCGGCTTGCATGTAGTCAAAATTTGGACAAAAGTAACATGTCATGACTTTGCTGTGTCAAAAAATATTGAAGTCTACAGTTTAGCAGAGAATGTGGTTAAGTTAGAAAAAAAAATGCAAGTCCTGACAAAGTAGTGTTCATCAGGCAACTTTAGCAGTTGCCAATAAATAGATCTAAATGGTAGAATAGAAACATAACAGCAAATAGATCTAAATATGCACCAGCACCAGCTGCATGCAACTCAGAACTTCGACAAAACAATTTGTTCGATACCAGTCATAGAGCTCCTCCTCTAAGAAAATAATTAGGAGGTGCCACCACCATGGCAAAATCTACAGCTGTGGTTCTACAAAATAGTGCCTTTCCGTGAAACATCATGGCAAAAAAGAGCTCGGAATTATTCACCAGAAGGTCCAGAACTAGCTATATGTCTGTTGCGGCCGTGAGTCACGAAGACAAAATGCCACTACTACACTTACCGGACAAGACATTGGGCGGGCAAGAGAGGTGCCACCAGCATGACATTATCTACAAAAAAATTGTGGTCTAGAATCTATCTTTTCCTTTTTGTGTGTGTGTGTAAAAACTAATTAAGAAATTGTTAGGCTCCATGTGGCTTTCGAGCTCGTAGTCAAAAGTGAGCAAGAGGGGATAGGCATGTCATGTGACTTAGCTCTAGTCATGAGGATAGGCATGTCATGACTTAGCCGTCATAAAATAATTTAGAAGTGCATTTCAGTGGAAAAAAACGTAAAGGCAGTGTTCATCAGGCAACGTATAGTAGCACTTGTCGCTAATTAGTTGATATTATAGGGATGCACAAAGTATTGTCTAGCCATTAACAAATAACAATAGGACGGAAATAGAACCTTTCTGGGAAAGACCATGGCAAAAGGAGCTCCAAATTATTCACCAGAAGCGGATGCAGATTTATCAGACAAGATAAAGAGCAGGCAAAGAGGGCGAGCGCGCACCTGCAGTTCTCCGGCATCTCATCGTCAGCCGGTTGGTAGGCGCCGCCGGCCGCCGGCACTTCTTATCTGCTTGGCTCCCACGAGCGATGTGTGAGCGTCTGACTGACCTGATGGACCCATGGCGTCTATTTTGGCCCTGCTCGGTGACTCGGTGAGATTCCCGGCTAGGCGGGGGTGTGCACAAGACTGGCTGGAGTTCTGCCGTGCCGCTGGCCGACGCAATGGCTAGTGCGCATCGGTGCTAATGTGCTATGGTAATGCTGTGATTAAGACGTCCGATGCCAATAAAACTATCAGACGCCAGCCATCCATCCATTTCCGTTCTGGAGCTGTTTCGCCTCGTACTTTTCGCCTCTTTTATTTTATACGCCACGGCCGTCGCTCTCATCCCATCACGCTCCTCGCGTCCGTCGCTGGCTTCTGCTCATCCGCTCCTCTGGTCCACGCGCCACCGCCGCCTCTTCAACCTTGCTCCGTACCGCTGCTCCTCCATGCGCCGGCACCGCTGCCCACTACCGCGTCGCGCCACCCTGCTCCTCCGCGCGTCGCTGTCGCTGCTCTGTCCGTGCTCCCTGATGAGAGAGGTGAGGAAGAGGATGACGTCGGCCGTGGAGAAGATGAACGGCGAACTCGTGCCGCCATGAATCTACCGTCGTCGGGCAAACCGGCCATGGATCTGTTGCCGCAATCCATTCTTCGCGTCGAGCTCCTCTGCATCGACCTATTCTTCCGCGTCGCCGTCCCTCCTCCGCGTCGCCGCCGCCGCCGTCCTCCGCGTCGAGGCGGCTTCCCTCGTCTCCGCGTCGAGCCGCTCCTCCGTACGTCGCCCCGTGCGCCGAGGCCACCGCCCGCGAGCCGATACGGCCGCCCCGCACAACGCTGCTCCACGAGGCGCCGCCGACGTCACCGATCCGAGCTGCCCCTGCCTGCTCCTCCACGCCACCGTGCCGGCCTGCTCCTCCACGCGCATCGGCTCCGAGTGCCTTGTCGACGAGGCCACGGGCTCCGCCTCCGCTGGATCCAGGCCCGCGTCGATGGCCACCGCCATAGGCTTCAAGTCCATCGTGCGCGTGGGTATACTTTTACATGTTGCATGCAACATAGTACCCATGTCGCGGCGGGAGTTTTAATTGCTACAGTACCGTTGGGGGAGAAATATTTGGTCCAGATTGTGCCACGTCACCCGTCCAATTTTTAGGTGGACGTCGGACGTCCGGGTGCTAGGGAGACCGAATGTGCTATCGTGCGCGTGGGTATACTTAGAGCACGGGAGGAGAACCTTCACTTGTTCAGTATAACGAGTGATATCCGGGTTTTATCAAAAAAAACGAGAATATACGGTGGAAGACTGGAAGTCATATACCAATCGAAAAAATTGCACACTCTCTAAATTGTATGATGTTACTAATTAGACGTCATAAATTTTATATGTCTAAACTTCAGATGCACTCTTCTTCTACCCAAGAGCCACAATCATCTTTTCATCTGGCTTGTACACCGGCCCGTGCGCTTCCCTACCCGTTGTTATCTGAGGTTGTCTGCACCGGCGCCCGGTACCCCCGCGCTGCAGTACGCATATGGCGTAAAATCTGCTGCAGCGGGGTACTGGGAGGCACTCGCTATCGTGGGGGATGGCTCAACCTCCGTCAAATCCAGCGGAGATAGCAGACACACGCGACCCCGTCACGGTGGTGCGGGGCCCGCATAGCCCAACAGGCCCGCTCGGCCGCCGCCCCGTCATCTCGCCAATCTTTCAGCCGCTGGCGCGCATCGTGCCCCCACCGCGGGGACCCGCGCACCGCCACGGGGAGCCACCCGCCACCACTACAGGAGCCGGAGGGAGGGGAGGGGAGGGGAGGGGCGGGCAGCCGTCGCGCGCTGTCGCCCCGTCGCCCCACCCCACACGCTGGGCCACACTGCCAGTCCCGCCGCCGCGTGGGCCGTCAGTCCTGGAGTGCTCCGTCGCCAAGCGCACCAGAGAGAGAGAGGGGGGAGAGGGAGAGATATAGTGGTGGGGAGGGAGAGGGGACACTGGAGAGCGGTTGGCGGTGTGGCCACGTGGAAGGGATGGGAAGAAAAGATTAAAAATAAGTGGGTCCCACTTGGTATTTGGTATAGAGTACGCGATATAGAGGATAACGGATGCGGAAGAAATTGATATAAAAGAGAAAATCTTGATGATTAGACAAGAATATTATCTTTGAAGGATGAAAATAGAGTACAACGAGTACGGGTAGCTTGAGTGTGACCAAACTGCAGCAAAAATGGATAGCTGACGGATAAGTGGTGGCCGATGGAGATATTGGTCCGGGTCACATTCAACAGGTCATCAGTCATCACAGTGGCTACTGGCTTGTTCGGTAAGAAAAGTTGTTTTTTTTCCGGTAGAATAGTCTACAAGCTTAATCTAAATAGAAAAAAAAATGAAGAAAAATCGTCCACGGATGAATATCATTTAAAATTTAGCACAAGAAAAGTTCGAAAATCTACAAAACTATCATAGAAGTATAAAAGGATGAGATTGTAATGTGCAAAATCTTAGTGGGAGTAATAGCCATGTTTTGGTCTATCTAGCTATATCGTAATGATACCATTTGAAGAGAACTAGTATTCCCGATCTTCCGAAAGGTTCTGATAACTATCGATTTAGTGGAGTCGCGACACAAATCGATCCGGCTTCCAAACAACACGTTCTGAACCCCGCAGTCGCAGCACCATGTCTCATTAGATTATCAACCGGCGTTGTACGGTCGACCTCGCCAAGAAGGCTAATCCTTACATGCGAATCGAAGAACACAAGCAAGAATGAGAAAGAATGCAACACAATTACATATGAATGATTAAGCTCACGATGTTGGGGTCTTACAAATCGACGAGCGGTGACACTGTTCTTGACAGAATTGATCTAAGCAAAACTCAAAACCTAATGGTTGGCGGCGGCTATCTAATATAGACTCAAGGGTCGTGGAAAGACCCCTGGTCGTGCCCCTAATGGGCTTCCACACGATACATGCCTGAAAGGTCAAAATATGGCGACGCATCAACGAGACAGATTTTGGACGTCAACTTGTTTTGTTGATTGACGATGACTCTAGAAGAATTTTAATATGAGACCGGTGCCATTGAAAAGGTTATCTTCTTAGCTTTCCAAGCATATAAAGAACTTCAAATTCGAGCCGGTATACGACCTGAGCGTCAGTTTCATTGCTGACTGCTTCTGAACTCCCTGGTGGACTCGAAGTCGACTCGATTTGGGCCTCCATCTTGCCTCGCACGTCCTTGCTGGTCCTCTTCACCTTGAAGCCCTTCTCTAACTATCCTCTTGTCATCTCCATAGTTCCTAATTACAATATAATCGGGTAGCAATCTATTCTCATAATCATATAAAGATGTACTTAGTAACAAGCTCACCTCTAAATTCAATTCTCACACGCGAGCTCTAATGATTAAACCTTGAACGATCAATGGAGGATTGTTGTGTATATCCATAGGAGTGATGTCCTCATTACCATTTTTAACAAAAGAATATGTAACGTTTTTTATGTAGACAATATTCAGGGGAACATATTGTATTGCAAAAGGAGGTGGAAAGGGACAATATCCAAATTGCTTGTCACAGGCGATCTCATTTTAGATTATGCATATGTGTGGTCATATAGTCTAGGTTTGTATCACTATTATTTTTTCATTGAAATGTGACGTACTCCGGCCTTGTTTAAATACTAAATTCTACCGCCAATGTGACGTAGGATTGCTGGGACCTGATAACACTTCATATTACAGGTCTGGATCCATTTGACACACTGGCTTCATTCAAAAATCAGCTGCATGTAGAGTTTTTCATGGACATAATAATTATAATGGTTTGGTGTATTTGGATGGCACGTAATGACCTTATATTCAACAATTTTCAACCAAGGCCGTGTTTAGATGCAGAATTTGGACTCCCAAATTCTGCAAACTACTGTAGCGTGCAGGGCAAGAGCAGAGAATGTACTGTACAACTCCCAAATTTGCATTCCTAAGCAGAGCAGAGCAGGCTATGCTTACCATCATAAATGCACCAATTGGCACATGCAAATGGGGCCATGCAAGATGTCCCTTTCCTCCCTTCCCTGTCGGCAGATGTGCATGTAATATTGTGGTGGATATGCTTGCAATTTTGATTGATAGAGCTAAAGAGGCAGGACAAATTTCTGGCGTGGTTCCTCACTTGGTTGATGAAGTATTGTCTATTTTATAGTATGCGGATGATACTATTTTGTTTTTGGAAAATGATTTAGAACAAGCTAAGAACTTGAAACATCTTCTTTGTGCTTTTGAACAACTCTCTGGCCTCAAAATTAACTTTCATAAAAGCGAGATGTTTTGTTATGGAGATGCAAAAGGAAAGGAAGGAGAACTTTCTGAAATCTTTGGCTGCCAGAAAGGTTCATATCCTTTTAGATACCTTGAAATCCCTATGCATCATCGTAAGTTTAGTAATGCGGACTGGAAGGGTGTGGAGGAAAGGTTCAAAAAAAGCTTAGTTGCTGGAAAGGAAAGATGTTATCTGTAGGGGGTCGTTTGGTTCTAATTAACTCCGTTCTTAGTAATTTATCTATATTTATGTTGTCTTTTTTTGAGATACCAAGAGAAGTACCGAAGAAACTTGATTATTTCAGATCAAGATTCTTTTGGCAAAGTGATGAACATAAACGTAAATATAGACTTACAAAGTGGAGTATACTGTGCACACCAAAAGATACGGTATTCTTAATCTAGACTTACAGAACAGATGTTTATTAAGTAAGTGGCTGTTTAAGCTTATAAATGAAGATGGGGTTTGGCAGCAGCTCCTTAGGAGGAAATATCTGAGAAACAAAACAATATCCCAGGTTGAGCATGTACCTGGAGACTCACACTTCTGGTCGGGCCTAATGAAGGTCAAACCTGAGTTTTTGAGTATGGGGAAGTTGAATCTAGGTGATGGTTCTCAGATAAGATTTTGGAAGGATGTCTGGCTAGGTAACGTTGCGTTTAAACACCTATATCCTAATCTTTATAACATAGTCAGGAGGAAAAGTGATACGGTGTATTCTATTCTGAGTTCGACACCGTTAAATGTCTCTTTTAGGCGGTCTTTGGTGGGTGAAAACTTGAACAGCTCGGTATTCTTAATCTAGACTTACAGAACAGATGTTTATTAAGTAAGTGGTTGTTTAAGCTTATAAATGAAGATGGGGTTTGGCAGCAGCTCCTTAGGAGGAAATATCTGAGAAACAAAACAATATCCCAGGTTGAGCATGTACTTGGAGACTCACACTTTTGGTCGGGCCTAATGAAGGCCAAACCTGAGTTTTTGAGTATGGGCAAGTTCAATCTAGGTGATGGTTCTCAGATAAGATTTTGAAAGGATGTCTGGCTAGGTAACGTTGCGTTTAAACACCTATATCCTAATCTTTATAACATAGTCAGGAGGAAAAGTGATATGGTGTATTCTATTCTGAGTTCGACACCGTTAAATGTCTCTTTTAGGCGGTATTTGGTGGGTGAAAACTTGATATCCTGGCATATTATAGTGGCTTCAGTCATGCACATAGACCTTTCTAATAGAAAAATCACTTTACCTGGTCTCATACTCAACATGGGTCGTTCCCTGTCCGTTCTATGTATAGAACTTTGACTGCAAATAATGTGCCCTTGGGTAAACATTTAATCTAGAAGCTTAAATTGCCACTTAAAATTAAAGTTTTCATGTGGTATATTATTAAAGGAGTTACCTTGACTAAAGATAATTTGGCAAAACGTCGATGGAATGGGAGTACTAAGTGTAGTTTCTGCAATTGCGAAGAGACTATTCAACATCTTTTCTTTGATTGTTATAATGCCAATTTTATCTGGAGAGCGATACATGTTTCTTTTAATCTACCCCGTCCTTTGAATATTGTGCATATGTTTGATGGATGGCTTAATGGGGTGGACAAGAAAACAAAGTATCAATCATTGTCAGGGGCAGCTGCCATTTGTTGGGCTATTTGGATAAGCTGAAGTGATATTATTTTTAACAATGCGAAAGTCTTTTCTCCTTTGCAGGTATTGTTCCGTGGGACTCATTGGGTCCGGTTTTGGGCGCTTATGCAAAGAGAGGAAGTTCGACCTCGCATAACCTCGGCTTGTCGTGCCCTTGAGGTGCTCGTGATGGATTTCTTTGCGTCCAATGGATGGTTTCTTAATAATAGGCTTACGGCTAGTTGAGTGGTTAGGAGTGTGTCGGTGGTTGGACCGTTCATGCTTTGTTTGCTGCAGTTATGTAATAAGATACTCGTCTGAGAATGTTCAGTACTAGTTGGACCTTTTAAATGGCTATATGTATCAATCAATACAGAGGCCGAAATATTAATATATATTCCCTTTTCTAAAAAAACTGCACAGCACAAGGCGCCACAATTACAGCACAAGCACAGGACAACATATTCATGCACATGAAGCACCTGTGTTATCCGAGCAGCAACACAGGTAGGTTCATCGTCCACAGAGGCACACCACATCATATAAAGAGGCACGGCACATCCACAAACACAAATGTCGTGCGCCATGCATTAACAGAGCACATCACATGCATAGCACAGCACATCCACAAGCACAGCACATGAACATATGACCACCTGCCTCATGCAAACACGAAGCCAAGCCCTCAACAAAGGTAGTGCACAGATTTGGAAATGAAGGAATTGCAAGCACATGTTGTTAAGCAAAATGAGACAGCTTTATTCATAGAAAAGGGAAAGTAAATGAGGGTAGAGACAACAACCTCATTAGGAGCCTGTTGACGTAAAATCTGCAGTTCACGCCAAGCACACAGCAAGCCGAATCAGCTGGCTTCACACTTGGCTCGAGCGTTCGATTCCTGGAAGCGTGCCAGTCAATTTTCCTGAAACTGACAAAGGGAGAAAAAAGTGTTTAGATACAAAAACCTGGAACGTGCCGGCTGGTACCAGACAGTTCCATATTTGTGGCTTGCAAAGCCAATCTTGATCGACACATAGCTACAGACAAGCTATCCATCAGAAATCCATGCATCCGGTACGTATTCGGCAAAGCACGTAAGGAAGCGCACTGCCGACCGCATGACGTCATCGTGAGGAGAGATCGGTTTTTAATTATGTAATCGTTACATCACTTAACCACAACCGATTAACGAGAATAAAGCTTTAATAAACGTGAAAGCACGATCGTAAATCTCTAATAAACAAGAATGCATAGGTTAAAAGCACTGACTAGTCTACCGCATGTCTAGATACCCTCGAACCCGTCAGGCGTAGAATCAAACAAGTTAATCCACCGCATGATACAACTTGTTTAAAATCACACCACCAACCAAGAATAGATCAATCTACCGCATGATATACTCTAAACGTGGAAGGCTAGAAGCATTCATTATTTAAAACGAATTTACGAACATGTTTTCACTCATTGAGGGACTGCCGAATACGGCTAGATAGCCGATTCGGGTTCCATGAAGAAGGAACAAGCTTCGTCGATGTTGATAGACCTATCAGATCGATTTCGAGCTCTAATCCACCGGATGATTAGTTCTAAAACGACCCAAAAACCTGCATCTACCGCATGATACCCGGCTCTGTCAAGATCCATGCAAAATCAACAAGCTTGAACCCGCGACACGTGGCAACCTAGATCGACTCGGATTCGGCTATGTAAGAAAACGCAATCATGTCTCGCATTGGATCAAAACCGAACCTAATCAATCTAGACTGGGCAAAAGAGTGTTAATATGAATTAAACATAAAGTAAAACTCAAACAACACAAGGTAACTTAATGAATCTATTAGATCTTGCCAAAATCTAATAGAGCCGATAACTTGCCCCAAGCTAAACCTTAGCCTACCGCATGGCTCATGATTCAGCAAGAAAGCCTACTTGAATCAAGCTTAAATCCACCAGCTTAAATCCACCGCATGATACTAAGCATGATACAAGGTTGTCGATACTTACGGAGGTCGACGGATCGATGGTTCCTCTCGAAGATTTCGACGACACGACTAAAGGACTCGAAAAGGTGGCGCAAGGCTGGTTTGTTGTATGATTGTTCGATCCCTATTACAATTGTCATGGGTTTATATTTATACCCAGACTTTGACACGATTCCTATTCGACTACGATTACAAAACGTTTATTTCCAAAGAAATACGTCGAAGTGCCGTATTCATCTCGCATTCCTTATCAAATCGGCTTTTTTCCTTGTATTCAATCCTCGTCATCACGCGTCCCCGAATGCTTTCCATAGAGCAACTCCCTTGCCGAATCGGCGACGGATTCCCGACCGCAGCATGCCTTTGCCGAATCGTTCTCGAAGATAAGCTTTCTTAGCTGAATGATGTTTATCTTTTCACCAAATCCGGCCCACATGTCAGCCTCTTCCTGGTGTCAATTTTTGTTGTTAACACATGCCCCTTCAATTTCGGGATAAAGGATAATTTATCTCGGAATTGACTAGAAACATGCAGCATCTCTGGATTGAATCCATTCAGCACCAATTTCTTCCGCTCGAATCTCTGGAGCTTCGCCTGGACCCAAACCCTAGCTCATCAACTTCTCCAGACTTCAATCTTCAAATAGCGAGCCAAGATCAAATCCTTCGAATAAGTTTTATCCCTTCTAAGTACATTTGGCACTCTTCGTCGTCACGTGTCTTCTTTTTGCAAGTCAGCTCCATCTACTATGTTCGCTCTCGAGCGAAGTCCAACGACATCATCACTTTATCTATTCTTCATTATTGACCGGTTGCTTGGTTATTTTGCCGAATGCCCTTTCGGCTTCTTACTGGGTCCACTTGTCATCTTCAGTACTTTGGAAGCATTCACGCTTGTGAAAATACGCGCATCACGATTCATCTTCCAACGCACCCCTTGATGGTCTTTTTAAACTGCCTCTTCACTCTGTTTCGGCTAACATTTCCAGACTGCCCTGTTCTAATCTCAGAGCACAAAGAACACCCTTTCCTCCTCTTATCATTATTCAATCCTGCTTAGAAGATGTCTTCTGTGGGAAGCAGGCACAACTCCGAGCCCCGTGCATCTAGCACTTCCAAGAGGAGGTTATTTCCTTCTTACTCCATTTTATGATAATGCGGTCACTCTTACCTTGTTCGCCTTTGCACAGGAGAATCGATGATGATCTTTCAGAAGACCTGATCCATCAGGTTGTCAACTTTCAACTTATCCTGGAGGATAAGAATCAGGAGATTGATCGAATCTCCAGGGAACGTGACATTGCTCGGAAGCGAGCTGCTGGTGAATATCTTCTTATTCCCGATCTTGTTTTACCTTCTTGCTTTTGCTCACTCTTTCTTTTCAGCTCTGGAAAAGCAGCTTCAGACTCTGGAAGCCGCCGTCGCCAAACTTGCCCTTACGGCCAATGCAACAGGCAGGACGGCCTTGGATCGGGTAAACAACATCAACCAGATCCTTCCTGATATCTCCAGGGCCGGTATGGGCTATGGTGCAGCACTTGCCTTCAACGCCGTGCGGATTCATTCCGGCGTGGATTACAGCAGATTCGACGTTTGTGAGCGAGGCTTGGAGCGTAAAGTAGAGCATTCCATGGTGGACATGAAAGAAGCGGGAACAGATCTGGCCGATTCTTTCGATCATGATCTCCCGATTAGGCATAGGATTGGATGGACCAACTAATCCCCATTGTAATCTTGTGTCCTTCTTGTAAATGGTCTAATCAATGGAAGTCTTTTGTTTGATCTCTGGAATCACTTCGTGATTGATGTATATATATTTGTGCTAAGGGCAATACACTCTAGTATTGGCCATTTTCCTTCTGTCGGAATTTTTGCTCTGAAGGCGGCTTCTTCCCGAACACCGGCTATCTCCATCAACTAGTCCATTAATCAGCGATCAATCTCAATGCTAGGATAATATTTCTTCAAATATCTTCCGTTTATAGCAGCAGTGAATTCTTCTCCTAGCAAAGTTTTCAAAATGTATGCATTTCCAGGCACACATCTAACCACTCTAAAAGGGCCTTCCCAATTTGGGGACCATTTACCGAATGCACTATACTTAGTTCCAATCGGCAATAATGCTTTCCAGACTAAATCCCCTTCTGCAAATTGCCTGACCTTCACTTTCTTGTTGTAATATTTAGCAATCCGTACCTTATTTTTTATACTTTTATCTTGGAATTGACTAGCTCAATATTTTCCAAGGCTTTGAGACGAATCATATGTAAATCTTCTAATTCATCCATCATTAAATCATTATAATCTTAGAACTTAAATCCTTTCTGCAATTTTATCCTCCTTGAATCTGATTGCACTTCCCATGGCAAAACAGCATGATGTCCATATACCAATTCATAAGGAGACGTTTTTGTAGACCCATGAGGGGCCATTCGGTAAGCCCACAATGCTTCATTGAGTACCGAATGCCACTTCCTTGGCTTCTGATCAATTTCTTTTGTATAATTTTAATCATAATTTTGTTAGAAGCCTCTGCCTGTCCATTAGCTTGAGCATAATAAGGAGAAGAATTCAATAATTTGATCCCATACTTTCAGCAAAATCTCTGAATTCTGAAGATGTAAATTGAGTCCCTTGATCCATGTATCCAATCTCTTCCAAGCAGCAAACTATATGCCCCTTTGCCCTCAATGACAAAGAAAGTTGTGAGCAGCACTTTGGATCCAATCATCAGTTCTACATGAACACAGCCTTTGGTGTCTGAAGGATTCCCAGCAAAATCATTTAGAATTATGCTCGTTGGTGTTAAATCTCCAGGGCCCATGCCAAGCTTCCTAAATGTAGTATATGGCATCACATTCACAGCAGCTCCACCATCGACAAACATCTTGGTTAAAGGCTTCCCATTAACAAATCTCAAGATATCACTTTTGCATTCATATTCACCATTCAATTGTTTTATGACCAATTCTGAATCTCCAAAAATTTCAACTGCAATGGCTTTTGCTTCTTTCAAATATTGGAGCCCTTTGAGTAATGCCTCATACTCAGCCTGATTGTTAGTAACAGTAGATTGAATGGGAATAGCAAACTCAAATACTTCTCCTTTGGGTGAAATTAATAAAATACCTGCTCCACCACCTTTGTCGCACGAATATCCATCAAAGAATAACACCTTAGGAATAATGTTAAGCAAATTTATTGATGTATCATGATGTTCAGTAATGAAGTCAGCAATAATCTGCCCCTTGACAGCTTTTGCGATTCAAACCTTATTTTTCGGCAATAGGCATTATACTCCAAGAGAAATTAGTGAGCAAAGTGCAATTTAAAATATGGTGCGACGTCAAACAATACCTAATTACATATTGAAACAGAGAAAGTACTTAACATTGTAACGCATAGAAAATGCTTGTGGCATTATGTGCGCTTTATATAGTTAGGGCTACCAACGAGTTGAACTTGACTGATCCTGTTGCTTCAAACTTGAACTTATTAGAAGGTCAAGCCGAGTTTGATCTGAATCTTAGAGCTATCAAAGACTCAATCTTAGTTTGTTTGTAATGTAAGCATATCTCGAGTGACCTATGAAAACTTGCACATGAGTAGTTCGAGCCTTAAGCTTTTTCAGGACCATGACTTTTGTTAATGAATAGTTACCCTTCAGACTGTCTTATCTGTTAGTCATACAGGACTTTCTTTTGTGACTTAGTCTTAGATGACTTTGACTTTATAAAACAATTGGAGTGTATTTTTTATGAAATTATGGTACTAGCAAATATGACCATGCGTTGCAACGGGACAAAACAAAAATTGTAGACATCTCTGTAACCTAATATACATGACTCAAAACTTAGTTGATAAATTGATATGACCCACACCAATTATTTTCAAAAATGACTTCAAATATACGCGCAAACCTGATGAATTAACTTTAAGAAGAAAACTATTATCATATAGTTAAATGTTACTTATTGAGCCACAGACTTTATCAAAAATGTAATTTTAATCACAGTATGTTGGGTCAATTGCTGAGATCCCGACCATTAAGATGCTAGACATAGCTCTCAGCATGAGCAATGATATATGCAAAAGATGAGATATTAAGCAAACAATTAACAAGAATTGGCTAGCGCATCTTGTCACTAATAAGAAAGGCTTATGAATTGATGGATTTTTTAACAAAATAGTATTCTAAGGGGGTGTTTGGATCCCTGTACTAAAGTTCAGTCTCCTCACATCGGATGTAAACATATTAATTAGAAGTATTAAATATAGATTAATTAAAAAACTTATTACATACATGAGGGCTAATTTACGAGACAAATCTATTAAGCTTAATTAGTCCATGATTAGAGCATCTCCAATTATGTCGTCGTCAAAAGATGTGTATAAGAGACAGTCATTTAGAGAGCCATTTGAATACGAATCGTTTTCTATATATTTTCGTTTTCCAACAGCTTTTCTATATCTTGTGTGCACTCTGAAAAGCTATTCTCTTTTCTATATTTGAAGAGCGAGAAATCCGGAATAGAGAGTGACTATGTTTACATAACTAAATAAAGAAGCTGTTGGAAGGTCACTTTTTAATCAAAATCTCTAAATCTAGTAATCTTGATAAATTTAGAGAGTCTCTTGGAGTTGCTCTTAGAGCATCTCCAAGAGTCTCTCTAAACCCCACTCTCTAAATCACCATTTAGAGAGTCATTTGTATAAAAATCGTTTTCTATATGTTTCCGTTTTCCAACAGTTTCTCTATTTCTTGTATGCACCCTGAAAAGTTATTCTCTTTTCTATATTTGAAGAGCGAGAAATCCGGAATAGAGAGTGACTATGTTTACATAACTAAATAAAGAAGCTGTTGGAAGGTCACTTTTTAATCAAAATATCTAAAACTAGCAATTATGATGAATTTAGAGAGTCTCTTGGAGTTGCTCTTAGACAATGTAATGCTATAGTAAACATATGATAATTATATACTAATTATATGTTAATTAGGCTTGTTAGATTCGTCTCGCGAATTAGCCATGACTTATACAATTAGTTTTATAATTAATTCATGTTTAATACTTCTAATGCTATTTATTTAAGGGACTAAACTTTAGCCCTTTGGATCTAGACACACCCCTAACTAAGAATCAACCTCGAGATTAACATGTGCCGAGCCAAAATCTTTGGCCGGCCAAATCTCGACGATTGAATCGGCAGCCTGTAAATTGGCCGCGTCTGGGTGCTAAAATGAAGTGCATCATAGGCACCGGAGCCGGACACGGCGAAATCATGACTTTCATTTAAAAGCCCAATTTACCGACAGTCTGGTCCATCCAAACGGACCCTAGGTAGTGTTGTTGGTGGGGCTTGCACATTGGTCGGCACTTGGAGGGGAGGGAGTGAGATGAGGTACCCGTCTTCGCCGTGCGACACGTGTAGTGCCACAGTCCGCCTCAGCGCATTCATCTAACTTTTCCAACTCACTGACACCACCGCCCGGGTACCTACCACTAACGCGGAGGGAGCGCTGCCGATGCTGGCCCGCCGCAGAAGTTGTGTCATTGTGCCACCAGCCACTACAACATGCACTGCCTAGATCGGTGGCGCACCAAAGCACCCCCCCCACATCTCAGGCGTGAGCCTAGCCGCCACCGTTAGCCGAAGCTGCAGCCCTACACATCTGCCTCAGTACGAGCGATGCACATATGCTCCAATGGTCTAATAGGAGTGCTATCGAAGGGCCACGGTCTCGACGCCGATGATATCGTGGGAATCGGTCTTGCTGGGGCAGCTAGGGTTGATGATTCGGTTCTGATTTAGGGGATAAATTGGCTTGGGTCTTGTTTAGTTCCAGACATGTCAAAGTTGACATTTTGCCATAGCATTTCGTTGTATTTGTAAATAATTATCCAAATATTTATTAATTAGGCTCAAAATATTTATCTCGTAAAGTACAACAAAACTGTGTAATTAGTTTTTAATTTCATCTATATTTATTAGTGTATGTATGTGCCGATATTTCTTATCTATTAAAGATCCAAGGAAATTGAAACTTTTCTCACCCAAAAAATCTCCCCCGTACCCTCACAGAGGACCCACCTGCCAGGCGCCGCCCGAAAAAAGGGGTAGAACACGGGGATTTGTGTGGGAGGGGATGTTTCTGCCACCGGTAGAAAAACTTTTATTACCGTACCTCTTTCTACCCGCCCGTTGTACCCGCCCGTCAATCCCGTCGTTCACGCCTCCCATCCCTTCCTTCTTCGCCGCGCCCCGCCCCGGTCAATCTCCTCGCCTCCTCCTCTCCCTTCCTTCCCCCTCTCCTCTCCTACGCCGCCGTCGCTGGGAGCCCCGCAGCCGCCGCAGCTGCAGGGGCAGCAGCCGCGCGCGAGCTCGCACCGCATCAAGCCGCCGCCGCACCTTGGCGCCGCCGCCCGTAGCTTCGCCCTCGCCGCCGCCGCGCGAGATCGTCCTCGGCCCCGCCGCGGGATCTTCGCCCTCGCCGCTGCCGCGCCTCGGCGTCGCTGCGCGGGTTCTTCGCCCTCGCCGCCGCTGTCGGTCCACCGGTAAAACCCACGTTTTCCATCATCTCCCTCGGGCCTTGCCTCCGAGAATCCCCCTCCTTCCTGTAGCCGATCTAATCCAGAGGTAGCGCTGCCACCGGGATTGGTGTGCCGCCCGCCATGCCGCCTCACCACCCGCTTTGTGCCCAACCACGCCGCCACATGGATGTCAGGGCCGCCGCGCGCCCGTGCTGAAGTTCGTGGAGCAGCAAAGGGGAAGAAGGCCGCCGCCGGCAGCGAGCTAAGGAACAGATCACGTGGGTGCTGAGGATCTACAAGGAGGTGGCAGGGGACGGCGACGGCGGCGGTGCGCTGGTGCAGGTGACGTAAATAGGATTATTACTGATCATTCTTCGATTTGCCACCGCTACTCCCTGAAGGTGTTCATGTGCACAGCATTTTTTTTTGAGAAATACATGTTCATGGTTGATGAAGTATATGACAATGATTACCTGATATGGTGCATGTCGATGAATTGTGCTTGATGGTTTCTTGAATTGTGATGACTTGCAGCTATCATAGAGGCTTTACAAAAGCCTAGACTTCATGACTAGGAATTTGCGGTTCACCATGCCGTTCCCCTTGTTTGCATTCCCATTAATATATGAGATAATTGTGCTTCTGATCACAGCTATGAAGATAGAGTGGTTTGTCTCAGGTCGCAAGTCAGGACACTGAGCCTGGATTATGCCGCACTGCAGGTGATTTATGGATCACAAAATTCCTCTTCATATATGTCCTGTTTGAATAGTATCATCTAACGAAATTCTCTATGCTTTATGGGCTCTAGAGAATTGGGCACTAGAATTGATCCTTACAGTCTGATTTCATGGTCTGCATTAGTCAATATTTTTTCTGGTTCATTTATATATTTTACTTGGGCTTTCTCAGCATGGGCATCCAAGTTTTGTGGCAAAAAGAATTGGAAAACAAGCAACAGTAGGACCATTGCAATAACACTACACCTGTTATTGCATCATTATCATTGCTGGTATGGCTTGCTAATGTTAGGTGCTAGCTTCTTTAGTTTTCAACTTTCACCTCTTTTTCATGGTGTTTCTCTTTCTTCTTTTTACCAAAATTGGTGTACAAAGTAGCAACATTAGTGTACCTCATGTCTGGTGTTCATCTTGTTCAGGGAATCACATTGGTATCTTTTATCTGTTATACATAGGCATATCACAAGCAGAGCACTTGGTTGACTACTTGAATTGCTTCAAGCATCAGGGAGATGCTCTCAAGAGACAAACATGCAGGTTTGTGGCTCATAAATCTCATTTATCTTTATAAATGAATTTCAGTTTTGATTGGGCAGCTCATCAGGTTGATTGCTCATAATGCTTAGACCAATTGAGAGATAGTTACCACTAATAGGGATATATGCCACTTGGTATTGTTTTTAGTTTGTTGGCAGTCTGGCCGCCTTGTATTTCAAGTTGGAGATGCCACTTGGTAGTGTTTTCAGTTTCTTGGTAGTCTTGCTCAAAAATAGATTGAAAGATAAAACTGGGGGACAATCCAATTGTGTGTTTAGTAAACAATCTTCTGTTTAGTTTCTTAATTTGATTTGATTAGTGTAGTTTAGAGCAACAATTCAGATATAAATTGACTCCTCTCCTACGCCGCCGTCGCTGGGAGCCCCGCAGCCGCCGCAGCTGCAGGGGCAGCAGCCTTGCGCGAGCTCGCCATGGCCCTCACCGCCCGCAGGCACAACTCCGAGCCCCGTGCATCTAGCACTTCCAAGAGGAGGTTATTTCCTTCTTACTCCATTTTATGATAATGCGGTCACTCTTACCTTGTTCAACTTTGCACAGGAGAATCGATGATGATCTTTCAGAAGACCTGATCCATCAGGTTGTCAACTTTCAACTTATCCTGGAGGATAAGAATCAGGAGATTGATCGAATCTCCAGGGAACGTGACATCGCTCGGAAGCGAGCTGCTGGTGACTGACTATTTCCACGAGTTTTGGTGATTGTCCCGTATGCAGGTATAAAATGGAGAAACACGGCATATAGGGGTCGGAAATGACCGATTCGGCCGAACGACGCGTTTCGGCCGGTTACCCCCCTTAGCCATGTGAGCCACCGGAAGCCGTCCATGTCAGCACCGACTCATCTCGGGCTCCCGCCACATCACCCGGCAACCCGTATCCAACCCGACACCGGCTACAGGTCCACCTGGTCCTCTACTTCATCCTGGGCCAAACCAACTCCACTTCCGTTAGCTAGAGCAAGTAGCCGGTGATACAACGTGATGGGTAGGGCCGCGTCGTTCACAGCGCCAGCCTGGAGGACAGAGTGGAGCTCGGAGTGCAGGAATCGCAGGATAGAAGAGCAGAGCTAGGCAGCTAAAGTGGAAGCGGACAGAGAAATAGGCGTGAGGAGATAAGCTTCAGAGAGCCTAAGCAATCGGATGCACCAACATGTTGAGACCAACACGTTGAGAGCCATGATCTCGAATTATGTGGTTGATATCCATCACTCTTGTGTTCCGTTGTAACGTACGAGCATACTTATTGATAAAATAAAGACAACAAGTACTATTAGCGATATTTGAGGCGTAATTTTAACTTTCAAACCGTGCTAGACAAGTAAAAATAATTGAAGCAGCGGTACACGAGAACTCGCAAGTTCATGAGCGTTCCGTTTTATTTTTTCTCGAAAAAAAGGCTACTTCCCCTCCGTTTCAAAATATACCATTGCAATAACACTACACCTGTTATTGCATCATTATCATTGCTGGTATGGCTTGCTAATGTTAGGTGCTAGCTTCTTTAGTTTTCAACTTTCACCTCTTTTTCATGGTGTTTCTCTTTCTTCTTTTTACCAAAATTGGTGTACAAAGTAGCAACATTAGTGTACCTCATGTCTGGTGTTCATCTTGTTCAGGGAATCACATTGGTATCTTTTATCTGTTATACATAGGCATATCACAAGCAGAGCACTTGGTTGACTACTTGAATTGCTTCAAGCATCAGGGAGATGCTCTCAAGAGACAAACATGCAGGTTTGTGGCTCATAAATCTCATTTATCTTTATAAATGAATTTCAGTTTTGATTGGGTCAATGTTTAGACTTTTTTAAAGTCAAATATTTTCATCTTTGACTATAAATAGCAAAATAATCATGAAGATTAATAATATAAAAAATATGTTAGTAAATTTATTATGAAACCAACTATTATAATATGTAATCTTTTTATTTGAAATAATTTATTTTTACAAATATTGTTTGTTAAAGTTTATAAATTTTTTGACTTTGTAGAAAGCTAAACGAAGTTATATTTTTGAACTGAGGAAGTAGCCAATACGGCGTACCAGCCGTTGATCTCCATTGCCTAGCTGATAGCCCATAGGCGCCCGAATTCACACGACCCGCTCTGAAAAAAAAAGAAAAATCCAACCCCAAAAGTGGGCAAGCAAAACTGCTCCCAGTGGAAGTGGAACAGCGCCTTCGCCTCCAATCCCGGCGCCCCGCTCCGCCGCGCACGCCGCTTAGACCAATTGAGAGATAGTTACCACTAATAGGGATATATGCCACTTGGTATTGTTTTTAGTTTGTTGGCAGTCTGGCCGCCTTGTATTTCAAGTTGGAGATGCCACTTGGTAGTGTTTTCAGTTTCTTGGTAGTCTTGCTCAAAAATAGATTGAAAGATAAAACTGGGGGACAATCCAATTGTGTGTTTAGTAAACAATCTTCTGTTTAGTTTCTTAATTTGATTTGATTAGTGTAGTTTAGAGCAACAATTCAGATATAAATTGATGATAAAAAAGCAATGTGATGTAGAGCAACATGATTTTCTGAACGTAATATTCTTCTCCTCTGAATCAAGCTTTTTCAATGGGATCTGCTGTGCCCTATTGTTACTTTTGTCCGGATGGTTTTCCAGTAAAGATTTATGTGACTTGTCACCTTTTTTATTTTTAGGATGGCCTGTTGTTGGCGGTCGTTACGGACCGATTTCCGACCTCCAACCAAGTATAAAATGAACATAACAGAGACACACACCATAGCTGTAGGGCTTACTACTGACTATTTCCACGAGTTTTGGTGATTGTCCCGTATGCAGGTATAAAATGGAGAAACACGGCATATAGGGGTCGGAAATGACCGATTCGGCCGAACGACGCGTTTCGGCCGGTTACCCCCCTTAGCCATGTGAGCCACCGGAAGCCGTCCATGTCAGCACCGACTCATCTCGGGCTCCCGCCACATCACCCGGCAACCCGTATCCAACCCGACACCGGCTACAGGTCCACCTGGTCCTCTACTTCATCCTGGGCCAAACCAACTCCACTTCCGTTAGCTAGAGCAAGTAGCCGGTGATACAACGTGATGGGTAGGGCCGCGTCGTTCACAGCGCCAGCCTGGAGGACAGAGTGGAGCTCGGAGTGCAGGAATCGCAGGATAGAAGAGCAGAGCTAGGCAGCTAAAGTGGAAGCGGACAGAGAAATAGGCGTGAGGAGATAAGCTTCAGAGAGCCTAAGCAATCGGATGCACCAACATGTTGAGACCAACACGTTGAGAGCCATGATCTCGAATTATGTGGTTGATATCCATCACTCTTGTGTTCCGTTGTAACGTACGAGCATACTTATTGATAAAATAAAGACAACAAGTACTATTAGCGATATTTGAGGCGTAATTTTAACTTTCAAACCGTGCTAGACAAGTAAAAATAATTGAAGCAGCGGTACACGAGAACTCGCAAGTTCATGAGCGTTC
Organism: Echinochloa crus-galli; assembly: GCA_900205405.1. Taxonomy (NCBI): domain Eukaryota; kingdom Viridiplantae; phylum Streptophyta; class Magnoliopsida; order Poales; family Poaceae; genus Echinochloa; species Echinochloa crus-galli. Next base: position 52,912 of record OAMR01000500.1, on the reverse strand, counting down.
CGTTTTATTTTTTCTCGAAAAAAAGGCTACTTCCCCTCCGTTTCAAAATATATCAATGTTTAGACTTTTTTAAAGTCAAATATTTTCATCTTTGACTATAAATAGCAAAATAATCATGAAGATTAATAATATAAAAAATATGTTAGTAAATTTATTATGAAACCAACTATTATAATATGTAATCTTTTTATTTGAAATAATTTATTTTTACAAATATTGTTTGTTAAAGTTTATAAATTTTTTGACTTTGTAGAAAGCTAAACGAAGTTATATTTTTGAACTGAGGAAGTAGCCAATACGGCGTACCAGCCGTTGATCTCCATTGCCTAGCTGATAGCCCATAGGCGCCCGAATTCACACGACCCGCTCTGAAAAAAAAAGAAAAATCCAACCCCAAAAGTGGGCAAGCAAAACTGCTCCCAGTGGAAGTGGAACAGCGCCTTCGCCTCCAATCCCGGCGCCCCGCTCCGCCGCGCACGCCGCCGCCGCCGCCGCCGCCGATATGGTAAGTTCTAATGGCTCCCCTCTCTTATGCTTTTCCTCTGCGACGAATCTGGCTTGTTCGTTCTGCTCCATAAACCCCCGAGAAACCCTAGCGAGGTGCGACTGGTGTTTGATTCCGTGCCGCCCCGTTGCGCAGGACTACCTCAAGACGGTGGTGCCGTCGCAGCTCATGGCTGAGCGCGGCGCCAATCTCGTAGTCATCAACCCAGGTGCGCCACTGCCGAAACCCTAGCGCTCGCCCGTGTTAATATTATCACTACTTTTCTCGGCCTGTTTTTTCTTTTTCTTAAGCGGTTTGTTTCTTCGTGATTCACGCCTCATGGGGGTCCAATGTGCTCGGAAACTGTGAACCTCGGGTTAATTTTATAATTCAAAATGGGAATTTCGCCATGTTTTCTCCTTCGTTTGGTTGAATCGAATGCTGTGCAGTAACTAAGTTAACTTTTATGTGAAGTGCATTACTTGCTATGTAACTTGCCCTGCTGACAGTGAGATGCCGCTGTTATTTGAGTCTGGAAGAAATTTCTAGCAAAGCAGTATGTTTTCCCTACATGATGCAATTCATGGTTGCTAGTCATTTAAGCAAGTGTGCATCATTTGTAGGATCTGCGAACGTGCGCATGGGGTTTGCTAGTCAGGATGTGCCATTCAATATACCGCACTGCATTGCGCGACGCATCAATACACAGGAGGCCGAAGAACCAAAGTTCTCTGTGCGGGATCAGGTGATGCAAATAAGAGGGATGCCCTCCTATAGTGTTTGTTGCATGCCTGCGTTGTAAATTCAATGTATCTTTAGTGAATAAGAGTTATGTTTGTTTGCAGGTGCTCAACTGCCATGCTACTTCGTCCCAGAATGCGGAGCGGGAGAGCGCATATGATATTGTAAAAGAAAATCATTGCAATCATTTTTCCTTCTGGACTATATTTGGCTCTGTAGCTAATCAACTCTTACAGATTGCAGCACTGATGAAGATCCCATTTTTGGATGAAGAAATGCCTTCACCGAATCAACCCCTTCCTCCAAAGGTACTGTGTATCATGGAATCATCAAGTTCATAACCAACACGGTCTCCGACCAACTATCGGTTATGCAATCTTATTTTCTATTAAACGTGTGTCGCATGTGCGTTCTTGCTAGTCTTTTATGAAGAGAAGAAACCCTGCATGATCTTCCAGTAAATAATTTATGCCATCAATAAGCAACTCTACACAGCAATGATGGAATGGTGGCTCATTTATGAAATATAATATCTACAAGCAAGCACATAAATTAATTGTACTTTTTCATTAATGTCCTTAGAGTTGCCAATGAAAGATATGAATGACATTGTCATATGTCAAATGATACCCTTAAGATGAAGTGTTGAACATCACATTGCAGTGCTACATTAGTGTCGTAGTATGCAGTTGCACGTGTGTGTGTGGGTTGGGGGTGTCTAAAAAAAATGTCCTTGAATAACTAAGCTGCTGAACTTGCTGTTGTTTTCCAATCATGGAATGCAGCTTCAGATATTTGTGACTAATTGATGTTTGCAGTGCAGATATATGGCATCACAAGATTCAGTTTAGTTTAGTTTTGGTTGTTTAAGAAATGTTCTAGCATTATCTCTGCTGATATGGTAATGTTGACTTCTTCAGATGGGACGTGTCGATGGCTTTTCCTCACAGCAAAGCAGAGACGATAGTAAATTCACTTGGGCAGATGTGACACAAAGGAATATCAAACCATCCACATCAGTTGGTACTTTCTGACCATTTCACTTCACCATTGAAGTGGTTGCTTTTGTTTTCCATTTCAGAGTTGTTAGAAAAGGTTAAACCGCATATTTTGTGTTTAGGGTACTTATGTTATAGATTATTAGATTACTTTACTGTTTGGAAGTTATATATCAGTGTTACTAGATACGGTATTTTTGACAGCTTGTTATGACTTCTGTTCAAAACACCTGCCTGGTTAGTGGTGACCTGCCTGATCCATATGAAACTACTGGAGTTAATTTTGTACCTGCTGCTTTTTGTCGTAACATTAACCCAGTTATTTCTATTCTTCTGTAGTTAAAAAGAAACTCTACCTGTCAATTTTTCTTTCTTCTAATTGTTTTGCCGAACTCTACGAATTGGCCAGATAGATCAGTATACAAGGATGCTGAGGAAGATACTCTACCAAGCACATCCGGTGATGATAATGGGCATGACTTTGAAGAGAAGAAGTACAAGGAAATGATATTTGGAGAAGATGCTTTGAAAATCCCTCCGTCTGAGTCATACTGTTTGAGCCGTCCTATCAGGAGAGGCCATTTCAATGTGTCTGATAATTATTCACTGCATCAGGTAGGAAACCGGATTAAAGCATGTTCTTTTCTTATTAAATTCAATTCAACAGCAGCATGCTTTTCTTAGCATTTACTTGAAAACACAGCCCAGATAATGGTTGACTAGGAGTGTTTTAGCTTTAAAAGTAATCGGTTTTGAGACAATGAATAGAACTCTGGGTACTCTGGGCTAGAAAATAGTGCAAATGTGCATTTCTAAAAGACCTAAGCTGGATGCTAGCAACAGGTGGTATGTGGCTTCCAAAAGGGGTGGGGAAAGACAAGCTAAAAGATGATATCCTTTTTTTTTCTCGAACATGCAGGAGAGCTCAGAACCCAATACAATATTTCTCATCCTACTAAATTTTCATTTACTAAACATTATGTTTCAGGTTTTAGAAGATTTACGCGCTATTTGGAACTGGATACTGACAGAAAAGTTGCATATCAACCCAAGAGACAGAGGTCTTTATTCTGCAGTTCTTGTTCTTGGGGAGACATTTGACAACCGAGGTAGTTCTCCTTTCATACAGTAGAATATTAGGAGGTGCAAGTTGAACCCACCTGTTCATGAAGTACATCAGTACGTCTTAGTACACACTTGGTATGCCAAATAAAAAGGTTCTTCGAATTTCCTGGGTTCGTGTGTGACCTGATATCACTTTCCAAGTCATAGAATACTGCCCTGTGTGATGCCAGTACCTAGTGATTGCTAGATTACATGGTGATTTTTTTTTTCTCGAAAACGCAAGAGATCTGTGTCTCATTATATTAAGAAGAAAAGGCGGGACAAGAACCCAACACCCACATGCGCATGCACACACTCACACACTCTACACACCAAACAGGGGTTATTACATACGCGCCTGTTAAACCTATAAGGCAACTAAAACCAAACTACCAGGACACTCGAAGCTAGAGGTGCCGGGGCCATTAAGGAAGAGAGGCTTCATGCGCCTGCTATCTCCTAAAGATGTCGCTCCTCGCTGGTTATGTTAATAGCCCTCGCGATGCTAGTAGCAGCTCCGTAAAAACCGCAAGCATTGCGGTAAGTCCAAATAACCCAAGCACCAAGTGAAACCATAAAATTGAGACCTTTCTTTTGATGCTCGGGAGCAGTATGCCACACTGTCCCACCAATCATCGAACACCAAATCTCCTGCCAGAGAAGCAAATTGCTGCAGCCCAACATGACATATAACAGAATACCAATAGAACATGGTAATTTTAGAGTGTCAACAACAGATGAAGAAAAATACAGACACCATTATTGTTATATGTGATGAGTCATTGATTTTGCGACATCTGATTTGGCGTCATCGTGTTACATCGGATGTTCTGTTTGTATTTGACTGCCTTTTAGGCTAAGGGCGATATTGATTTTCTTTCAGTTTAACATCCGAGAATTTTTTTTCAGTCCACATGATTGCCAAGTGTTAATTCACAGAATACAGTTTCTTAGCAAGACGGTTTGGATAAACTCATTGTTCTCTAATACATTCTTTCCTGAAGCACATGTTCACATACTATATGGTTGTAGTCTGATTCAATTAATTGGGCTTTGTGATATTTGTCCTGTGGCGCATTTTTATTTGTGTGGTGATGGTGTTTCTGAATGTTATCCCTTGTCCAGTTTTTAAATCTTTATCCTCTGGGTGATGGCCATCAGTCATCAATTCGGCCCATTTCCTTTTCTAATGCTTCAAATTTATATATCCATTATCCATGTTGTCAAGGAACCTTAAATTGATAAATTAATGATTAGTTGATTTTTGTGGTGTGTTTTGAGTCACAGCTGTCCCCCCTCCTCCCCTCCCCTCTGCAATTGTTCATCCCAGTTATTTGATATCGATGGGGATAGCTTTTCTTACTGTATGTAATTGTACTATAAAGGTGCTATAGTAGTTTCCTCATTTCTGAGGTTATTGTTTTTCTGGTACTGAAAAAAATTATATTTACTAATTCATTTAATGGATTGTGCTGTGCTCTAAATCAGATGCCACTTCACTAATATGTATATGATCCTTCTTTTTGTTAATAAGTAACTATGCTGGAAAGGTTATGTTGATTGCTAAGCTTTTTTCTCAAAAAACACAGGAGAGCTGCGATTCATTAATTTAAGAAGAAAAGGGTTAACAACCCTTTACAACTCACACCACACACCCCACAAAAAAATTGTCTGATCACACTTGCGCCTATGTTAAAGACTCTAAAGTCGACCTGCAAGCGGAAGTGGGGCAGTCAGGAAGGACAGCCCCCGAGCACCTGCCAAGCTGAGGCTTAGTTAGCAGTGTAACTGTTGGTATTTGCGCTAGTAATTCCACTCCGCTGTCAAAATAATGTTACTTAATCATGGCACAATGTCAAATGTACTTTTGCCACTAGGTCAATGTTTTTTAGCCATAAATCAGATCCTTGTGAGCGCATGAGTTCCTAGTGGACAATTAGACTAGAGCAACTTGCACCTAAAGCTGGGCACTAGCTTTAAGTTAAATGTGGTCCATCTGGTGTGGATTTTCCTGTTTGGGTAAACTGCAAATTGATTGCTTAATGCCTTTGTTGGGCTCAAAACATATCTGCTGGCAAAATTCGAGAAACATTGACAAGCTTTATAGATTCACAAAATAGCGTCCAACTATTCTATGTTCATTTTTTATTAGGAAGCTCTAGCTGCAGCGTTCGGAAATGGTTTGTCCACAGCTTGTGTTGTTAACATTGGCGCTCAAGTTACACAAGTAGTTTGTGTTGAGGTAATAACCCTTGCATATGCTTGTTAATTCTTGCATTAATTGCTACGAAATGCAGGTCTTATTTTTAGCGCCAGAGCATTTTTTCTTGAAAACTTGAATTGGATACCGACATATCATCTTCCTCCAATGTTTACAGGATGGAGTAGCTTTGCCCCACACAGCATTGGCACTTCCATATGGTGGAGATGTATGTTCAGCAACAGATTTTCATTACTTTGGTCATTTTATCCATATAGGGTGTCATGCTCTAATGTGCTGCTGTGGATTCGGTTCTCTTCTACTTTGTCTGTCAGCCAAGGGGATCTTCCTTTAATTTGGTATCATGTAATTGTAGTCTTGATCTATCTGTTAATCTCATCATCCTGTAACATATTACTTAGGAATGCTGAAATTTATGCCTTGTGGATAGCTCCCTCAGCAGTTCTGCTTCTGCAGTTACTATAGTGCCAAAACTATGTATAAAAATTAAAGAAAAGATTAGCTGTGGTTTCTTAAAGAAGTCCTAACAAAGTGAATTACTGCTAATACAGTGTTAGTCAACACATTTTACAAAGCAGATAAGAGATACAACTAATAGAATTTTATAGCTCCCCAAATTTTTTAGATCCAATTTATTTGATTGGTATCATTCTCTTCAGCTTTGTAGTGGGGAATATGAACTTGCTTAATGTAGCATTATAACACTACTGACAAGTTATGCAGAATTGTTATAGTTTGGTCAATATTTTAGTGTATTGGACAAACCCTTAATATTAGCCTTTTGAGGTATGGGAAGTACTTGTCTCTTCCTCATTTTAGTTGTAGATGACTATGACTTGCTGATACATGCTTGCGCTTCTCTGTTCTGTACTTATGTGTTGTGTGTTGTTTGGTCCTGTTTATCTATGTATTTCCCAAGTGCCTTTTGTACTTTTGTTATTTGATGCTTTCTGTAATATTCACATCCATTTCAATGAGAATATGTAGGAAATATGATAGTATATAGTTACACGACTCACTAAAAAGGACGCATCCAATGCTGAAAGAATACAAGGTGGAGTGGAGTCTGGGGAAGTTATTATATCATAGCACTCAAGCATAATATATATGTACTCTGACTAAAGCATATTTTAGTTTACCATATTCATTACATAGTTTTGTGGCTTCATAACCTGCATCTGAGCTAGTGATAAATTGATTTTTGGATGGCATTACTGACAGTTTTCAAAAGGAAGAAGTCTACTTTTGGCCATCCAACTATCATCTAAGTTCGGTTTTGACCATTCAACTCCAAAACCAGTAATCTTGTACCACGCAACTACGAAAACCATTTATATTTGGCCATTTAGCTGTTTTCATGAGTGGTTTTGCTGACGTGGACATGTGGCATGGGACCCACACATCAGCTCATTTTTCCCCAGTGGCCCAGTGGCGTGAACACGCACAGCCAGATGGCAGCGCAAGCACGCACGGGCAGAGGAGCTATGGTGGCGGCTCGACATCGGGTGCACCACCCCAAGACAAAGCACGGTGGCCACGACGAAGTCCACCGTGGGCGCACCCCGCACACAGCGCTGTGGCATCCACCTCTGCCATGTGCTGACCTTGGAATGGTGGGCAGTGGCCATGGGAGCAGGGGCAGGCAGCTTGCGGCCGGCAAGGGAGCTGGGGCGGGCTGCGGCCATGGAAGCCGAGGAGGGCGGCGGCCCTGGTAACCTACAGGCGGCGCGGGCAACCACGAGTGGCGTGCGGCCGAGCTGCTGGAGAGAGGGAAGAGAGAGAGAGAGGTATTTGGGCCCGCCACCACGTGGCGTCCACATCAGCAAAACCACCAACCAAAACCACTCGATGGCCAAATTTGAACAGTTTCGATAATTGGGTGGTCAATGATTCCTGGTTTTGCGGTTTGATGACCAAAACCAAACTGAGGTTATAGTTGGTTGGCCAAAAATAGATTTCTTCCTTTTCAAAATGATATGTTCATCCCTTTGGGTATATAATACTAACATTTACCCTTTGTAACTTGCTGCTGAAAGCACTATCTCCTTGTGTTGTCTATATGTATATGGTTCTTTCATTACACACTCCACTTATTTCTTTCTCAATTATGTATCCTTTGTTAACTTCATTGTCTTGTAGGACATCTCTAGATGCCTGCTTTGGGTTCAACGTCGCCATCGCACCTGGCCAAACTTTCAAACTGATCCAGTGAGCAAGCCTATAGATATGCTGATGCTCAACAAAATAAAAGAGTCATATTGCCAAATAAGGGTAAGTGGCTTATTCTAAGCTTGCTAATTCATAAAAAGACAGCAGCTGACTACTTTTTGTTTCAGTTATGTACGTTTCTTGAGAGAATAAACATGTAAATCTTCTGAACAATTCCATTATGTTACTATTGAATTGATTAATGCATCTGAAAGGCTGAAACCATAGACACATGCAAATGGAAAAATAAACTGTGTGCATCTTCTGTTTTACGATTGTAGTATTATGCAGTTTCTCAAGTGTATGTTGGCTAGTAAATTCAGCATGTTGAAAACCAACAAAGTCTACTTACTTTTCTTTTCTTTTTTTCAAGTTATAAAATCTCCATCCATCCCTCCCTTTTTATGATATTTGAGCTGTACCTGACTAACTGATCCAGTATGATATATTGGATTGCCTGATATATGCAGTGAAATCCTAGTAGCTGGCCCTGTCTCATTTAGGCCTTCTTACTTTGTAAAGGGTAGGTTGGGATCCAAATGTGTCAGATTTAGTACGAAATATGAAATCATTCTAAAATTCCTAGAGTAATCCCCATCTTTGGCCTTAGGCAGATGAATCATTTGATATAGCTTGCTATTTTTTTAGTGCATCATGCTTATTAATATAGTAAATAAAAAAACCAGTAGCATTAGGTCATGTTTTGCTGAAGATATGTAATACTGTTTTAAATTTGTATTTGTTTCCTTTTCTACATCAGGCTATGTACCACAATGCTTTATATGAAAATGGTCAATAAAATGAAAAAGAAACTTGTATCTTTTGCCTTAAGACTTTCGTTGTCATTTCTGTTGTTTCCAGTACAGTTGGGGTAGAATCTTTGCATTATATTTATTCTAGTACATACTTTTCCCCTTTTTTCAGAGTGGGAGTTTTGATGCAGTTGCCCTTGTTCATTCATACGATAATGAAAGATCCGCAGGGCATCAGAAGACAAGATTATCAGCTCTTAATGTAATTTCTTGAACACGTACATACTCTTTTGGTCTTAACTTTCATTTCCTTGCTGCTGTTGTCTTTTGGGACAGCAGACAAGATTACACTTTCTCAGAACACCAACAGAAGTGAGCATTATGTTAAAATGTGTCTTAATCTTTTCGAAATATATCGTAAGATGCCATGCGCACACAAGTTTGCACACACAAACTTTTTTTTTCTTTTTTCTTGAATACGCAGGAGAACTGCACATCATTGTATGAATAGAAGAAGAGAATCATACAGAGACCCAACACACACATACACACTACATCCTGAGATTAATCACCTATTACAGAAAGATAGGACCTAACCAAAAAGGCTCTATCCAGAGACCCACACTGCACCTGACCTCAGTACAGCCCCCTAGCACCCGCCATAGACCATAGCGGGCCTCCTCCCTAGCAAGGGTCAAGGCTGCAGACAGTCTAGGGGTGGCTCCATTAAAGACACAGTTGTTACAATGCTTCCAAATAGTCCAGGCTCCAAGGATGATAAGTGAATTCAAACCCTTCCGTACATTTCCACTAACTGCCAGACTCGCCTTTTCCCACCAGGCTGGATCTATCTATTTAAATTGACTATCGAATTGTTGCAATTGATATTTGAGCAATTTCCATCTTCTAGAAAAGGGTGTTGAACAGTTGTAGGAAAAATTCTGCAGTCATTTCTCTTATATGAACGATATATATAGCATATGTTAAATTCAAATTACTGTAAATTGTGATGAAATAGGTTCCTCCTATGGGGCTTCTTTACCCAAGGGTCCTTGTTCCAGAAGAGTGCCCTCCACCTCCACGATCTTGGTGAGATTTTGTTGTTTCAGTTCTGGTGATTATCCATTTGAATATCATATGATTGCTTCATACGAGTTGTGTATCGTCTCAGGTTCCAAGACTATGATGACATGCTGGAAGATACTTGGCAAACGAGTGACAGTCTTTACCCTAGTGGGAATGGTGGGTTTGGCATGTGGGACAGTTACCAGATGTTTCCCACAAGGTTAAAGAAATTTGATAACATTGGCCTTGTAGATGCTATTGTTAGTAGCGTTCTATCGACAGGTAGCATCTTTCACTCTTTCTTGATATATTGCTTACTTGAAAAGGAATCTTTTTTGAAACAAATAACAACCACTGATTACAGGACGTGTTGACCTTCAAAGGAAGCTTTTCTGTAGCATTCAGCTGGTAGAGTATCAGGATATTTTTTTTCCAATTAAAACTAGTACTTGTCTATGACTAGGAAGAGGGACTAATCTGTTCTGTGACTATCAGGTTGGTGGTGCTGCTTCTACAGCTGGCCTTGCACCAGTTCTGGAGCAAAGGTTTGTTAAATTTCAATTATCTGGTCCTGGTATTGTTTCATGGACGACTCCCGTCATAAATTTGCAACAGCTTATAACGTTACTCTATTGAAAATTGAAATACTGCACAAGTGTAATTTATCAAGTTTTTTAATTTTGTACTTTAAACCCCCATTCATTCACAACTAATTGACCTTTTGGACATCGGCACGGTCCTCAAAACGTATGCTTGATCAGTAGTCTCTCCTGCAATGTGTCTACAAGTTGTAGCAATATTTATTTTCTTTGACTGCATTTCATCCCAAAGTGTTACTCATTTGTGATTGGAAGTAGTGCCTTTTTATTTAAATCTATGTTTTATGCTAAAATAAACACTCTGATGCCATTGCAATTGGCAATCATTAGTCATTTTTGGACAAAAAAAGTAAGATGCAAATTTAATCAACATATACTATTTCCTGACCTTCAAAGATTTATTGAGCTACTGAACTTATCTTTTCAGGATTCTCAATAAAATTCCAGCAAACCAATCTGTTGAGAAAGTTGAGGTGCGTCCTGTAAAGTTGAAGACATAGATTGCTTCTTTTCTCTTTCTTTTAGTAATGCATGCTCTAGCTTTTGATTGCCTGTAGTTATGTGATAGGTTTGTTCCTGGATTTATATTCAATATTATTAGATATTGACGTTGTTGCAAGTCCATAGTCTACATTATTGGTCTGTTATTTCTTGCTTCTTAATTTGTCATTTAAAATGATAGGTGTTGCAGTCTAGGACTTACCCGTTATTTGTTCCATGGAAAGGTGGAGTGGTAAGTTGCATATCTTCTCTGTTGTCCATCTTTCCTATATAGCTTTTACAAAAATTTATATAGCAAACTCGATATGGCTTTTTTTCTACGGAGCTAACTAATTATTAGGTCATGACGTGAGTTTAAGGTTGAGCCGCGACTAGCAAAATTTGAATAAATATTCGTGATCCACTTCCAGTTCACACTATGCTTGAGGGAGCCCAGGAGCAAAGGGGAGTAATATTTCCCAAATCTCAGCAGTAGCTGGCTACATGAATGAAAAACCTTGGTGGGTTGAGAGAAAGCAAACCCATTGAGAGCGCCATGGTAGAAGTTGAAAGATGTTGGGAGTTTCAGAGAGGGAAGATAAGAGGAAAATGAAAAGCATTGGGAACCAACTCCTTTGGCCAACACATGGAAAATTTTGAAATGGTTTTGAAAGCTTATGGTTTGCTGAAGTGCATATCAGACCTTTAACAAATTAAGCTTTTGGGTGAACTGGTTGGTGTATCAAAGTCATCAATATTCTCAATCTGGTCAAGTACCTATGGATTATCTAATGGTTATATATTTTCCTGTGCATTGATTGTTTAAGACTAGAATTTTGAAAATGCCAGTTGCCCAGTTCCCTATGGCTTGTTTAGTTTCTTCTCTCCCCTGTACATAGTTCTGTAAAATACTTTCTTTCTTGTGCTTAATATAAGCTTAGGCTCTACTATGTTTTAATCCTCAGGAAATTGTAGTAACATGCTTTCCATACTGCAAATAAAGATAAACTGATTCTTGAGAATAGACTTTTCCGTTTTAGTAAAAAACACAATTGTTTCTTTTGCTCCCTTAGTCCAAGAATTTAAAGTTAATTTTTATTTTGGCTGTCTTCAAAATTAGATTTTAACTTTATTTTTCTGCATAATATATAACTTGTGGCTACAAAATCAATATAGAATAAACATATTTTGTAGTATGAACCTAGCTGTATCGTTTTTATACACTAGACATACAAAGTTCCAAAAAACGATAGCATCTTGTATTTGTTTGGATAGAGGGAGTAGTCCACTAGTCCTTAACTCTTTATTTCCTTTCATTGAATACAAAGGTAAGAAGACCATAGCGTAATTTGAACTAGGACTCAGGAACGTTCATGTTTTCACTATCTTAAGGATGGAGGACAATGGCATGAAACCCAAACCCATAAACTTACCCGGCCAGGCACCTTCATAGATAGGATCTGCTTTTGACCTGGAAACAACTGACCATCCGGTTCAAGGCGACCATCAAATCCACAGAGAAACTTGGCAATTTGACTTTAGGTACCATATCATGTACGAAGCAAGGGATTCCTCAACTATGCACAAAAGGATTGCGGCGGTTGCATCCAAAATTTCTTCGTTTGTTTGTATCTCTTTTGCATTGATGATTACTGCCTCCTTAAGCCCCTCTGTGCATTGCTACTTTGTCAAAATTTCTTGCATAATTTGTTGATGAAGTCTCAAATGTATATAGCTATTAGAACTAATATTTTGAGTTTGGGCCGCTACAACTAATGTACTTGGTCTGATTGAAGTGCCTTGTTCTATATCTAGACAGTATCACCAAATTGGACTGGTGACTGATGGTTTGGTCCGATGACCTGGTTCTTATGAGCCTAATATGAAACCCATCGCTAAAAAAAAATATTTAGTCAATCAGTCCACTATGTCTTTGTTGCAAATATTGGAATTTGACTGATTCCATTGTGGATGTTATACTATATGTCCACTATGTCTTTGTTACAAAGATTGGAATTTGGCTGATTCCATTGTCGATGTTATACTATATGTCCTTCATCAACCCAGTGTTGGTAAAAGTGGAACTGATGGGTTTTGTTGGGACTTCCAAAACAGTGCTATTTAATTAAATAGAAAATGGAACCAGTGATAGAGCATGAACCAAGAATAAGATGATCCATGCATTATTCTTGAAGTAGCTAACAGTTTATGTATAGACTTGCTGTGGCACCAAAGCTTTCTCTAAAAAAGAGTAGGCCAACCGCCAACCCACCTGGGTAAACGAAATAAGTGATGCATCTTGTGCTTTGTTTTCCCTTTTTTGCTGTATTATATGTTCCATATTCCTGGATCCTTATTTTACTATGGTGCAGATTTTGGGTGTTCTTGATACTGGTAGGGATGCATGGATTCATAGAGAAGATTGGATTAAAAATGGTGTTCACATCGGGAGTGGCAGAAAATATAAGGATTCCTACTTTCTTCAGGCCCAAGTAATGTGCTACTACAACGTATAACAGGTGAGCTCTCTATGTTTTTATGCTTTTTATGCATTTTAAATGCATGTTACTTTAATGTTGAATACTAACTTGTAAACCTTTTTGTCATCCAGAATAAAGAGTCATCCAGAATGCTAATAGAGTTCTTGCAAACCATATTTGAGGACTTCCTTTGAAACCACACAATAATCACTCCCATTTTATTGTCAACCTCGACCCACACCATGATATCAGAATGAGGAAGGCTGGTATTTTCTTGGAAGTAGAACGGTCCGGTGTTGTAAAGAATGACGTACTCATGTTTGACAGTTATTTACTTGTAACTTTTAACATTTGTGAGACCTCTTCTTACTCTGGTCCGAGCTTCGGGTTTGTAATGGAAACATGAAAAATAGTGTGGTGGTTGGGTTAGCCCTACTCCATATGCTGCATCAGTGTGAAATGGTCCCCGGTGGCCAGAATGACAGTCCTTCCCTAAGCCCAGGGGCGCGGTGACCACCCTGACCCTGTAAGGATATGTTTGGTTGGAGAGCCAGCTAGAGTGGAGCGGTTCTATACCTTGTTTGGTTCGTGAGTCTAGGAGCGGAGCCATTCTATGAAGCGAATATTCCCTGTATATGCGGGACGGACGCGCTCACCAGAAACGACCGAACGCGTCCGCTCGACCCAACGCCGTCTCTCCCCATCTCATGCTTCCTCCCCAGCGCCGGATGACGGGCGGAGGTCGGAGGGCAGCGGCACGGGCGACGGCGGTCGGCGAGGCGGAGCGGTCGCGGCGGCACGGGTAGAAGCGGTCGCGAAGGCGGCCGCGAGGCAGAGCGGTCA